>CAVLJG010000001.1:112909800-113248202 GCA_963669975.1 Acanthoscelides obtectus | reverse complement strand
AAGAGGCATCGAAGAAAACAAAACGAAGACGTGTAGCCGAACTAACCACAGACAGATCTGCAAATGAACTTAATTTGCTGTAAATGTCGTTTCTGGAAGCAATCACAGTGAGGTCTCGCCACAAATTTTTAGTTTTAGTACAGCTGAAGCTTTAGCCCTTATGGTAGATTTGGATATATCCGTAAGAAAGTATTTGCAACTTAGGTCTGTTATTAATGGTAAGGCCCAGAACTGCCTTCCTAGTTATAAAGAATTACAGAAAACAAAAAATGCTATCCTCCCTTCACAATTATTATTACTGAAATTTCTGCAGAAGTTGATTTGCAAGAACTTCTACAGAAAACAGCTGAAAGTATCCTTGAAATAATAAATTTTGAAGAGAGAGATTGCCGGATTAAAGTGATAGCAAGTGGGGATTTGATGGCAGTTCTGGGCATAGCCAATATAGCAGAAATTTTCTGATTTAGAAAACACCGACGAATTTCTGTTTCTTGTAGCAATGACGCCACTCAGATTGATTGATATGGAAACGAATAAGGTATTGTGGAAAAATGAGAGCCCTTCATCTACTTTATATTGTAGGCCGATCAAGTTTTTATTTAAAAAGGAAAATGCTGATTTAGTGCGGAATACGGAAAAGGAAATAATAACAAAAATTGAAATTTGATTCCTATTGAGATTAAAACAAAAGAAGGGCACTCTTATATAATTGAAGTTGATATGATGTTAACAATGTTGGACGGCAGTGTTGGAAACGTTCTATCAGAGACAAATTCAACTATGAAGTGCATCATTTGCGGAGCCACACCCAAGGACATGAACAGTTAGCAGGGATTAACCGTCCTCCTAACGTAGACAATTACCGGTTTGGTTTGTCAACTTTACACTGCTGGATTCGTTTTTTTTGAATGCTTACTCCATATTGGATACCGCCTGCCAATTAAATCTTGGCAGGTTCGTGGGCCTGAAAACAAAGCTATAGTCGAAGCAAACAAAAAACGAATCCAAGCAGAGTTCAGAGCCAAGCTGTCTCTAATAGTTGACAAACCAAAACCCGGGTATGGCTCCTCAAATGATGGCAATACGGCCAGAATTTTTCCACAATCCACAAACAAGTTCAGATATCACAGGGGTTGACAGGGAATTAATCGAGAAATTTGCGATCATCTTAGGAGTGGTTGCGCTATTGATATGGAAAAGTTTGCGTCATTGCTGGAAGAAGCAAGAAATTTGTATATCCACCTTTATAAGTGGTACAACATGCCAAGCACGGTACATAAGGTCCTTGTTCATGGGTGTGAGATAATTGATGCATTTTGTTTGCCCATTGGAGAACTGTCGGAGGATGCGCTTGAGGCTCGCCATAAAGAGGTTAGGAAACATCGATTATCTCACACCAGAAAATGTTCAAGAACAGATACGAATAAGGATCTCATGCGTGTTCTTTTACTTACTTCTGATCCTTTTATATCCTCAAAAAGAAAGGTGAGCTCAAAAATATAAGAAATGCAACGAGGCAGTTCAGAACTATTTAAAAAAGCAAGAAAATGATGATTTAGGTATTGACTTAGGTACAATAACGAATGACACAGCACCGAGCAAGAAATCCTATTCCGATTAGAATGGGTATATTTGGTGTTATTTTTTTAATATAGTTTATATTATTGTTTCATACATTACCTACTAAGTAATTGTTATTTTGTTAAATATATTTTTTTAAATAAAAACTGAATATCAATTTCAAATTACACGATTTATTTTTTATTTGAATTATTCTTATTATTTTTTCAAATAGATAGACAAATTTAATAAATCATATTGCGCCCGCCACAAGTTGCTACATTATCTTTTAAATCATTCGGTAAAGATCTTGAAAAATAAAAGCGTGACTTTTTTGTCTCTCTTAAGAATGTTATAATAATACCCTACCTTATCCCAATTTATTCGAGATCATCAACTTAATATTTTGACTTTTACAAAAAAAAAACGATTTATGCGAAATGCCTGCTCCCCCACCCCTTCTTATTATTTTAAATAATTTCTGTCATACTTTAGAAAGCTACTTAAATAAGTAATCGCCCTGCGTTTACAGAATTCAAATAGGACCACTAGTTTTTAAGATATCGAATTTTGTCCCTGATCCCTATAAAGGAGCACACTGTGCGACGTGTTGAAAGACGTAACCCACAATTTGTCAAAGAGCGTCACGTCCACCACACCGTGGGAGTTATGGTATGGGGTGCTATTGCTTATGCTAATTTTCATCACAGCAATATGACAGCTCGACGCTGTATTCAGAAAGTAGTGAAGTCTCATCTTATTCCATACCTAAACATCATCAGCAAGACAATGCCAGACCGTATGTTGCCAGAGCATCGTTAAGGCGCAATTCCACCGAGGCAAATTTTGACATTGACGCCTGCGGCACGCTGTCTTTCCATAGAGGCAACACAAAGCGACAAAAAAAATGTCTCCTAGCTGCATGCCACAATTTGCCCGTTTTTGCCTCTCGAGGGCGTCAGCGACATGAATCCACGTATTGACTGAAGCAGGATAAATTACAGGAGGCAAAAACGAGTAGTTGGTGGCTACGGCCACTTGCTATACTATAACTATCTAAAACTGTAATGACTCATCGATGTTCACGTGAACATCACTTAACTACCAGTAGTGGGCTGTTCATAGGCGGGGTATAATGTTTAACATGGGTGAACTAGATTTGTCACATGCTTAATAAAGAGTGGTTTGAAACATATTGTAAGTCAAAAATTTGGGAATTACCTTTATTCATCGTCGCTTCCACTTACATCTGACAGTAATAAACTGTCGCTATCGCTTTCTTCGTTCAAATTGACTATAACTGGCTCTATGATGTGTCGATGTGGTGGTCAAGCTGCCACATTTTTTTTTCTTCCTTCACAACATGACGGATAGCATTCTGCCAAGCTTCGGGCGTTACTAGCTGTATGGAAGTCTCAAGTAAAACCTTAACGTCTGGTAATTTGAAGGTTGTGTTATGGCGCGCAATATAACCCAGAGCGCTCTATTGGGTTCAGTTCACAGTGGTAGGGTGGTAACCGCAGCACAGTGACACCACATTGACGGGCCATCTCATCAGTCACGTAACTAATGTTCGCAGGTTTGTGCTGTTTAATTTTTTCATACAATTCCGCTTTCACACATGAATCGTCAAACGGGATTCCTTTTTCGCGCAACCATTGCTGCATGTCACTTTTTCGAGATCCCATAGTCGGTACACGTTCGGCTCGACGACTATGGTAGGAAGCATTATCCATGACGATCACAGAGTTGGGCTCAACTCGCTGAAGCACCCCTTGAAACCAGCTCTCGAAGCAGCTGGCATTCATTTCTTCATGGTAATCACCTCCTTTCTTAGAGACGAAAATCAAGTCACACTCTTCTAAAAAGCCACTATCGCTACCAATATGAGTTACGATCAATCTTTGACGTTTCCCTGACGGTCCACGGAAACCTGTTGACAAACCTTCAATGCTTGCTTGTCGGTTACTCACTACGTTTTTGTCTATCCAGCTTTTTTTAACTGTGTGACCTGCATTTACCCATGTCTCGTCCAAATATAGATTTTTCTGCTTTGTCGCCTATATTCAATCATTTCGCGTAGGTATTTTCGATGCCAGGCGACTATTTCAGGTCTCTCTATCAATACTGACTTCCGATTACGCGTTTCGTAATGAAAATTAATTTCGTGCAGGGATTTCCTCATTACCTCGACGCTCATTTGGGGTATAATTTCATTTTCCTTGATCGCTGCATGTACAGCCTTGAGGGTTGGTATCTCATTCCTAAAGAAGAATGAATGTACGGTTCGCCTTAACGCCATTTTGCTATCGTCATCCAATTTAACGGTCTTTCGTCTCTTCAAATTAAACTTTGGATCAGTAGTAGCTCCTGTTTTCTTCTTTTCATGCACCACCCTGCGAATGGTCAACTCTGGAACGCCTGTTACTTTCACAACGCGCGAATGCATCTCCCTGCGACATAGTTCTGTTCAGATAATTGAACACGTTGAGCACGATTTCTTTCGTGTCCCTCTTCAGTGCTTTACGAAGCCGTCTACTTGTTCCCTGGCTTTTAGTACTTCCACTCGTGCCATTTGTACTCTCCATGGTTAAGTATAACCAAAACAGTAACCACAGAAACCACAACAATAACAATCACACAACAATTCTTATAAAAACACACCATATGCGATCGCTCAACGAAACACGTTCCAATGCGTTGCCGACGCCTATGAGTCTGCCGGTCGAGGCGTGTCTTTGATTTCATCGGTTCTACCGGCGGAGAACAATCAGCTATTATTTCCATCTCTGTCTGTGCTGTTGACCACCGCAAAGCCACAGAAACGACATATGTCGTACGCTATACGGCTGTAGGAAGGAAGCCGGGATCGAGCTCTGATCACGTGTTGATCACGCGTATGAGTCATTACAGTTTTAAATAGTTGTAGTATAGCGTACCGTACCTTCGGTTTTTTAGACGTATACGATTGTTTGCTTCTTGTCCAGCTGTCTCCTTGACTTACCAGTAGTAGACGAGCACACCTATATCGCACTGACGAGGGCTAATGACCCCGAAACAGTACTGTCTGCGGTTGGTTATGGTTTAAGGGGGCAAGAAGGAAAAATCTCATTTTTTTCCATAGTTGGATGATTTATTAACGGTTGATTTCTTTAAATAGGAAAGTACAATTGTTCGCGATAGATAACTATCACTCTTAGCCAAATATCTTAATGTCACTAGTAATCTCACGCGGGGCATTATTGCTTGCCGAAAGTTGGTATCACATTTTTTATCATAGGTAAGATTTTTTCAAGTATGTTGTGAAAATCGTCTTTACTCATCCGTGTTAAATTTCGAAATAAAGCATCATGGTCAGCCACCAGTTGTTGTACAAACTGTACTGAATTTCTTGACCATCTGCGCGTATGGTTTCTTCTCCAATATTCTGGCGTTTTTCTTTTTCTTTTACGATCCGAAGAAATTACTGAATAAGCAGCGGCCGCGACTGTCTGTAATGACATGGCGTACTAAACTGGAGCTGCTTGAATTGAATCGTGAAGATGCATGCTACACTCATGTACGACCAAAGCACATGCTACATAGGGGAACAAAATCCGCATGCGGCATTAATAGAATTTTGGAAACACTGTAGAACGTCAACAAGATGCAACACTAGGAAACAAGTAGGATGTCACATGTTCATTGTTGCCTCTGTGGAATTGCGCTTTTAGCCTTCATGGATCAACATCGCATCAGCCGTTTACCTTGACCACCACGATCGCCTGACCTATTTTCCAATTGAACACGTCTGGGACATGACAGGTAGCAGGCTCTTGAATTTACAACACCTTCAACACATTATTGAACCAGCTTCTGCAGTAGTTGACGAATGAAGCAGAACATTATTCATTTTACTATTAAGGGACACTGAACATACACGTATATGCCAAAAATTATTGGAATCGGATAAACATACTTAGGTATTTACCTTTTTTTTTTTCACTCAGTATAAGTTCGAGTTCGGGATGATTCTCCACAAGGTGTCACTCATTTTCGCAAGCCAATTTCGACCATGAGATATTGTGTTTTTAGATGTTATGTACATTATGAAAAACCATGCCATTCATTTCCGTCGGTGTTTCAGACTGTCTGTTTGTCTGACTGTCCTCTAATCCTTGGCCCATCTAAAGCTTGAGGAGCATCGTTTGCGTGAAATTTTAACACAATATTGCTACTATACCAAGGGCAAAAAAGATCTGTAGTTTTTGAAAATCGGTTCATCACCGGCAGCGGAGAAATAAACAGAAAATGAAGCCAATGATTGCAATCAGATCGTAATCTGCTCGATTACCCTTAAGGATTCCTGCTTTATAATTTTACTGTACTTGAATTTATTTTATTCTTATCCCAATGTGCAATAGAGATAACTTCTTGTTCATTTCTTTGTGTATTATGGGAGCTCTAATGAGCAACTCTACAGGGTTATTTTAGGTAAAATCAGTAAAGTAAAAACAGTAATCGTATTTGCCATTACAATTTGTAAAAACGTTGTACCATACCTTACCATGATTATAAGGTAGAAAGTAAATTTTGCCCACATTGTAATCACTTTTTATTTTCTCTTTTCTATGATTTTTTCCAGTACGTGAAATATTGTATTCTCTAACTGAAAACCTTTCCTGTGCTATACAGGGTGGCCCATCCATGTGTGGACGGAATATTACTCATAAACAAATACACTTTGGGAAATCTATTTATACCATATCATACGTGACATTTGATGACACATTTATAAAATACTGGCTATTATGCAGGGTGTCCCAATTTCGACCTACATATCAAAGTTGTGATTTTTCAAGTGGAACGCCTCAAATTTTATTGCATATTTGGATAAACCAATTCAAAAGGAGAAAATTGATATAACATACTATGGGGTTTTGGTAATTAGCTACTGAGATATAAGGTGTTTGTCTAGAAAAACCCCCACATCGGCAACCTCTCAATCCGTCATTTTGAAATTTGGAGTAAAAAGAAAACTTGCGCACCTCAGCTTTCAACTTGTTAGTTACTTTTTCGAATTTTAATTTTTGCTCATACAGGGTGGTCAAAAACGCGAATTGTACTTTTTATAAAAAATCTCAGATGCAAGTTTTGATCCAATTTTTCATAAGCTTTTTTTGTATAAGGTTTGATTCAGACAAAATCACTAGATTTTGAGTTATTAAGCTTTTAATAGAACAACACACCAAAATTAAGGAAAAAAATCACATCATCCATGGAAACAAAAGACAAACAGTGGGCTAGTTCCATATTGCCACTAAGAGTACAGATTTGACGTACAAACTAATAACAATCAGAACAATATGAATCAGCTTCAAGCGTAATAGAGAAAAACAACTATAACAACAACATAAACAGACAACTATCACTACTCAACACCTAATCTACAAAAACTGCTCAAAAATATCTCCACCATGATGGATACACAACCGTACTCTTTGAATTTTTTTTTTTTTTTATATCGAAACAGCCGCGCATGCAGAAGCCTAAATGCCGGAACACCGCGGCTGCTATGATGATCCCAAAGAAACCTTGTTAATACGATTTTTGAACTGCCTAAGGTTAGTAGAACTGGGAAAAGCTTCCTCCCGTAGTTTGTTCCACAATCTAGACACCCTCGGACAAAGGAGCGGTCGTATCGGCTAGTTCTGGATGTACGAAGTTTGACACGGTTAGGATGGGACGCCGAAGTCAGGCGGGTCTGTCTGGCAGGCACATCGCGCGGCGGCATCATGGAAGAGAGCTCTGAGGAGCAAAGCCCGTTGGTGTAGCGATAGAAAAGAGCCAGATCGCCGACGGCCCGCCGGTGCGAAAGAGTCCCGAGACTGTCTGTTAGAGAAGAGTCATCGATCAGTCGGACCGCCCTCCTCTGGACAGCATCGAGCATGGACAATGTAGTCGGGGCGGCAGCACCCCAAATGTGTGAGCAATACTCGAGGCTAGGCTTTATCTGGGCCTTGTATAGAGTGAGAAGGTCATGCGGAGAAAAGTACTTCTTAGCCCTAAACAAATAGCCTTGCTTTTTCCCAGCAGCTGCAGCTATTGAAGAGATGTGTTCGTGCCAGATCAGGTCCTCGGTGATCTGGACTCCGACCAGCCGAAAAGAATGGCTCTTTGGTAGGACTCGACCGTCCATCGAAACTGAGCGCTAGGACGCTTTTTGTTCGTCAAAGTACAGTACTGTGTTTTGGAAGCATTGAACTGTACAAGATTGTTGCGTCCCCAAGCAGTGATAGCCTCCAGGTCTCTTGTCAGAGAAGAAGTCGTCGCTAGTCTTCTTTTTTCCAGCTCAGCGGCAGAGATCGGCTTGTCACTCTGAATTCCTGCATGTAGAGTGCTATCATCAGCGAAGCTGTGGATTGGGTTGATCGTGCAGGAAAGGAGGTCGTTGATATGTAAGAGAAACAGTGTTGGAGCCAAGACCGATCCCTGGGGAAAACCCGCGTTGACGTTGTGGGATGAAGAGGAGAATCCGTCAATTACGACGGATATCTTGCGGCCAGAGATAAAGTCAGCCACCCATCTGCAAAGCTTTTCTGGGAGGCCGTAGGATGGAAGTTTGCTCAAGAGGGCAGCGTGCCACAGCTGATCGAACGCTTTCGTGATGTCAAGAGCTTCACCATGAGACTGGATGAGTTTACTCCACAGTTGCGTGACGTAAGCTAGGAATGAATGAATGACCGTTCCACATCCCTCAGCACGTCAGCATGTCAGAAAAGCATCCTTAATCCTTTACTTCATATTTTCCGGGGTAGATGGTGGATATCTATAAACCTCTTACTTAACGTAGCCACACAGGAAGTGTCATATCTGGTGATCTAGGAGGCCAAGATATAGGTCCATCATGACCGATCCAACGATTGTTACTCCAGGTGTCCAGATAGTTACGCACACGATTATGATAATGCGCAGCTGCGCCGTCATGTTGGAAGTACATATGCATCCACAATACTACTTAATGTTAAAAATTTTTACTGCAGTTGCTAAAAAATGAAGTAGCTCTGCTGAAATTTGTCACTTACATTGTTATTAGGTGCATATAACTGAATATTATCACTCCAAAATTCAATCATGGCTTCGTTTTGTTCATGTCAACTGAATATAAAATTTCATGCACATTAAATCATTTTTGCTAGGTCTTCTGTGTCACTGAATAAACAATTACCAGCTGCAGATTCTACCAGAGTTTATTGCTTCAACTCATCGTTTATTATTCATTCATTAAAAAGCTGTAATTTACCTTCTAACAGATTTATTGATGATTTTATAAAAGAAAATATTTCAGCATTCAGATATGCCAGCTATGTCCCATTTCCTAGGAGGTCCCAAGACACCAGTCCTGTTGTCTCCCCTGAGAAGTGATAGCAAATGATTCCCTTCTTTGGTAATCTTCTGTATCCTGTTATCATTGCTGATCTTTGCGTTTGGTCGGTACTCTAATACACACTTCTCTTGTACTTCAGAGTCCACAGAGCCAGGTCTCAAATAGCGAAGGTTCCTTAGTGCTTGAATGGGCTCCATGCCGTGGAAATACATTAGATAGACAGCAACCATAACACCCGTCCGGCCAAGGCCCATACGGCAATGAACTCCAACTGGCTAAAAAAAAATGGCGGCAATTAGGTTGACTCTGACTCAACGTTAGCATTGATTCGTATAGGATTCGGCACAAGTTAGCTCTTCTGAGAAAAAAGTTAGCTACGAATATGTACAAAAAATTGAAGTCACACAAACAGACTCGTACAATTAAAATTTACAAATCTGGCATGGTGTTGTGTTAGAAAATATGCTAGCCCCACATCTGACATCGATGACAGCCTGTGATGACAATCAGTGTGAAATGCAAATATTAAAGCCTCTTTTAAGTGTCCCGCAAGGAAACCTTATGGCTGCATTGTTTCCAAGGGTAGATCCACCTTGTCTCCAATATAGATATTTCACTGTCTAGGCTGCATAACTGGTTTCCGAACAGTAATTTGTATAAAAGTCTAAAGAAGACACAAAGTATTAGATTTCACGCAAGAGAAAAAATTGCAACAACTAATTTTCAAATTGAATAATATTAATATCGATAATGTGTATTACGTATATATAAAAAGCCATGGTATGTATCAAAGGGATTCCTATATGGAGTACAAGTAGCACTGCGACTATGTAATAACGAAGCTTAATTCATTATAGGATCTATTATTCATTTCCGGAGATATTCTACCATTAACTTAATTGATTAGTTTGTATTATGCACATCGTTGACCCTGTCACGAGATGTAGCATATAATTTTGGATACTCTGTACGAATTCAAAGGACGTGTTCTTGAAACAAAAAAATCTGATGTATAGCAGGTGTTAGTGCTAGAAAGTCATGTAGTACTACAACTATTTAAAACTGTAATGACTCATACGCGTGATCAACACGTGATCAGAGCTCGATCCCGGCTTCCTTCCAGTACAGCCGTATAGCGTACGACATATGTCGTTTCTGTGGCTTTGCGGTAGTCAACAGCACAGACAGAGATGGAAATAATGGCTGATTGATCTCCGCCGGTAGAACCAATGAAATCAAAGACGCGCCTCGACCGGCAGACTCATAGGCGTCGGCAACGCATTGGAACGTGTTTCGTTGAGCGATCGCATATTGTGTGTTTTTATAAGAATTGTTGTGTGATTGTTATTGTTGTGGTTTCTGTGGTTACTTTTTTGGTTATACTTAACCATGGAGAGTACAAATGGCACGAGTGGAAGTTCTGAAAGCCAGGGAACAAGTAGACGGCTTCGTAAAGCACTGAAGAGGGACGCGAAAGAAATCGTGCTCAACGTGTTCAATTATCTGAACAGAACTATGTCGCAGGGAGATGCACTCGCGCGTTGTGAAAGTATGACAGGCGTTCCAGAGTGGACCATTCGCAGGGTGGTGCATGAAAAGAAGAAAACTGGAGCTACTACTGATCCAAAGTTTAATTTGAAGGGACGAAAGGCCGTTAAATTGGATGACGATAGCAAAATGGCGTTAAGGCGAACCGTACATTCATTCTTCTTTAGGAATGAGATACCAACCCTCAAGGCTGTACATGCAGCGATCAAGGAAAATGAAATTATACCCCAAATGAGCGTCGAGGTAATGAGGAAATCCCTGCACGAAATTAATTTTCGCTACGAAACGCGTAATCGGAAGTTAGTATTGATAGAGAGACCTGAAATAGTCACCTGGCGTCGAAAATGCCAACGCGAAATGATTAAATATAGGCGACAAAGCAGAAAAATCTATTATTTGGACGAGACATGAGTAAATGCAGGTCACACAGTTAAAAAAACCTGGATAGACAAAAACGTAGTGAGTAACCGACAAGCAAGCATTGAAGGTTTGTCAACAGGTCTTCGTGGACCGTCAGGGAAAGGTCAAAGATTGATCGTAACTCATATTGGTAGCGATAGTGGCTTTTTAGAAGAGTGTGACTTGATTTTCGTCTCTAAGAAAGGAGGTGATTACCATGACGAAATGAATGCCAGCTGCTTCGAGAGCTGGTTTCAAGGGGTGCTTCAGCGAGTTGAGCCCAACTCTGTGATCGTCATGGATAATGCTTCCTACCATAGTCGTCGAGCCGAACGTGTACCGATTATGGGATCTCGAAAAAGTGACATGCAGCAATGGTTGCGCGAAACAGGAATCCCGTTTGACGATTCATGTGTGAAAGCGGAATTGTATGAAAAAATTAAACAGCACAAACCTGCGAACATTAGTTACGTGTCTGAGGAGATGGCCCGTCAATGTGGTGTCACTGTGCTGCGGTTACCGCCCTACCTCTGTGAACTGAACCCAATAGAGCTCATCTGGGCTCAAGTGAAGGGTTATATTGCGCGCCATAATACAACCTTCAAATTACCAGACGTTAAGGTTTTACTTGAGACTTCTATACAGCTAGTAACGCCCGAAGCTTGGCAGAATGCTATCCGTCATGTTGTGAAGGAAGAAACAAAAATATGGCAGCTTGACCACCACATCGACACCATCATAGAGCCAGTTATAGTCAATTTCAACGAGGAAAGCGATAGCGACAGTTTATTACTGTCAGATGTAAGTGGAAGCGACGATGAATAAAGGTAATTCCCAAATTTTTGACTTACAATATGTTTCAAACCACTCTTTATTAAGCATGTGACAAATCTAATTCACCCATGTTAAACATTCATACCCCGCCTATGAACAGCCGACTACTGGTAGTTACGTGATGTTCACGTGAACATCGATGAGTCATTACAGTTTTAGATAGTTATAGATAACAGTTACTGGTTTATGCATATTGGAAACTTGCTTATACATATTTAAAAATAGAGAAAAGTTCCCAGCACATAGCCAAATCTATTCTAAAAGTATATCCAACTTTGTATTCGCAACCAGTCCAGTAATTATCCTAAATTCTTGCAAATAGTAAAATGATAAAATTATATATTTAAATATAAAACGAGACTGATAAGAGAAAAGCCGTTATACGCTCAGGCTATTTAAGCAGTAACTGATATCAGCTGTGTTTATTCTTAAAACAATAATTTGTTTATAGTATGTTTTTGCACAGTAAGCTCGTGTAACATTGTCAACATTACATTAAACAAGGTCATCATATCGTGAACTTTTTTCTAACAGAAAGTCGCCTTATATTCAGAGAACAAAGAATAGAAGAAAACAATCTACTGAAGCATCATGTCTAAGGCAGGTAAAGTCAAGTTTTATTCAGTATTTACCATAGTATATGTCGGAAAATGAAGCCAGTTATCGAAATATTTGTCATCTTTCTTAGCCCGTTTAGATCAAACTATAATAAACCATAAGCTGACAAATAAATCGGATGTGTCATATTGACAGATACATGTGCCCAGTCGATAGGCAATATAGCTATAATATTTGTTATAAGGTAGTCTTTCGCTACGTTTACGGATTTGAACAGGTTGATCGTAGGACTATGCACGAAAATTATGTACCGTTATTAACACTTAAGATCGTGCTCTCAACAGGGTGGGTCAAGCCTTCAAATAAGTGGGATTGGATCAAGATTTGGGTTCAGCTTTATAGATATAAATACTTTAACCCTATTTCAGAAATTTTTTGGGCAAGTCCATACCAAAGCAAATGTCACTTGTCAAATGCTGAATGTGAAATATCGTTGACCTATTCGGGCAACGATACTTAGGACCATACAAACCCTGAATAAATTGTAATCCTTTGCAATACGAGTATAAACGTAGTCTTTATGATGTGGAGCTTCTTCGAGTTTGAGACACCTTGTATCAGTTGCTGTTTTCCCATGTCTTAGGGGTCACTTGAAATATGTAAATCGCCATTTTGCTGTGGCTGCCATATTGGATTTAAAATGACGCCACTTTGCTTATTGTGTTCCTCTCATCAAACCCTTTCTTTTGATACCCATATTATAGATATCACTAGGGAAATTATGTAGCATACGCCGTATTTGATTCAAAATGGCGGCAGTTAATTCATTTTGTCGCGCAAACCAAACTTGTGTAAAAAATTTCAGCTCAGTTGGTTAAGGTTAACTGATTCAAAATTTAGTTCCAAGATTTGTCCCACACATATATTCCGTTTAAAATTAAAATTCAAATATTTATATCATTATTTAAAAAACATACTAACATACAAACAGTTGAATAAAAGCCTGTAAAAATTATCGAGGACCTTTACAGCTATGCATATTTGGCGGTATTCGACAGTAAAGCAAGTGATCTGGTTACAATATATTAACAAAATGTGGAGTTTTTATGTTAGCACGTCACTTTCCTTATGGTATGCTATAAAATCGCATGCTCCCCAATAGTGAACTCACCAGTCCTCTTTTCTTACAAAACTGTATAGTACTTATAAACTTGAAAATATCTTCTATTGTTGGTGCATGACACTCAGGAATGGGTATGTAAGTCCGTTCAAACTCGGTGTCTGTCAAGTCTGGAATTTTTTCTGGGCTTAAGGTAATTATATGTCTGATACCTGAAATGAAATCAAACATAAAACCATAATAGCTTGTGCTCCCATTCAGAATAGAATAGACGCATTTTATATTTTTAAATAATTAGCGTAAATGATGCTATTTAACTTCGTCTAGAATAAAATAGAACCAACTCACTCGACGATGAACTGAAGCTTGAAAAAATAATTACGAATAAATCCTTGCATGATTTAAAACTTTACTAATTGAGGTTCGTAAAATAGGGCATCAAGCATATAAATCGTCATCTCTGCCAACTCCGGGAAAACTCCCTTTAGTTCTGTTTTCCAGAAAAATTACCTAGAGGTTCAATCGTACATGACGTTCTTCAGGGTGATTCCAAAACAACTTCTAGTACAATTTTCCATATAGTGCAATTGCAATAAAAAGGCGTAGATTTTGTGAGAGCCCTAATTGACAAAAAATGTATTTGGGGCTCTGGTGTAAAGCTGTTTGTCAACTGATTGCAATAGCTTTTGATACGTACTCAGATACTATATATACTAACAGTATATAATATTACCTCACGAAGTCAGGTAATCTCATTATGCTCGTATATATACAAAGTGTCCCAGATTCGCTTCTCTATACAGGGATCTCGGCTCCTGTTATACCTAAAGCAAAGGTTAAACGGGGAAAGTTTGCATTCGATAGCCGGCTTCAGATTTACGATTGGTCAGTTGGTTTCGAAAATATCGGCAAGAGACCGAAAATGTCGAATTTTATGTTTTGCCAGTAAATCCGAAACGGTTAATTTTACTGTCAAAATCTGACATTATTCGAACATTCTTTTAAGGCAAATAAGATAGCGTGTATGACATGTCTCAACCGCCTTTTGTTTTCCTGCAGCCTGCCTTAACTTTCATTTTTCTTATGGCCGCCATATTGGATTTTTTGATTTTTGGAAACAGCGTAAAACTTCCAGCCTAGTGATGCCCCACAAGTGTATGAAAGATTGATGTATCATCGGAAGATCATCACACGTGATGTTATGTATTAATTTTCTTCTAAGCGACATGATCTACGAGTCCCTTCCCACTTCAGTTGGCCCACTTCACGATTTGTACCAAAATATGCCTTTATAAACAACACAACAATTTATTTTCTCAAAAACATTTTAGATACACTCTAGTCGTAAAAAATACATATTTGAAATCACTTAGACCTATAACTAATAGAACATCTGAACAAATAAACAATGTGCGAATAAATGCGCGAAGTTAACAAAGCAACAATTAAAAGATTACCATTGGGTAACATCACCTTTGTTTTTTATTACGGCTTAAATTCTTTGGGGCACAATGTAAACCAAGTTTTGGCAAAAATTTGGTGTAAAACAATCCTATATTTCTTGAAGCTTTTGTCTCAGTTCCGTGATTGTACGAGCAGGATGTTGTCGTAGAACCTTTTTCATCTCGTGTCACAAAGTTTCAATAGGTGACAGATCTGGACTGCTAGAAACCCATTTCAAAAGTGGTACATTATTTTCATAGATTCATTTTATAGCCTTTTTTGAGGTATGGCACGCTGCACCATCTTGCTGAAACACAAAATCTTGGCCGGATGTCAAACATTCTTCCATCACTGGTAAAAGCGATTCTTCTAAAATTGCCAAATATTTGTTTGTATCCACATTTCCATCAATAAAATGAAGTTTTCCTACCCCTTTTGATGACATACTGCCCCAGACCATAATGGATGCTGGAAATTTCACTTTTCTCTTCAGTCAACATGGAATGCTTCATTTTCTTGCGAATCTCTATTGCGACCGTCACCAACCCAAACTTCGAATCGGGCCTCATCACTCCAGTGTATTGCACACCATTGTCGAGGTGTCCATTGTCTATGTTCTTTAACCCATCTAAGCCGATTTTTCTTTTGCAGTGGAGTTAATAGTGGCTTTTCTTTGGCCTATAAACAAGTTGTGCAACTTTAGGGTTTTTACTTCACTTTCTTTTATAAGAAAACCTATCTTGCAAGTGCTAAATCAAAGTTTGTGGGCCCCTCTATGAGTTGTCGACCTCGAAATTCTCCTTCCAACAGCGTCACTCCACAGAACACTTAATTGTAAATAATTGACAGGCCTGTATTTCACGATTATTCTTCATAATGCTCTTCGGTCGGCATTTGTGATATTACTTTTTTTCACATATCGTGGCTTAATATTAACTGAACCAGTTACGTTAAATCTTCTAACAATATTTCTCACACTGTACCGCGATAAGTCTTACAAAGTTACAATTTCTGAGTTTGATTTCCCAGAATTACAAAATTTAATTATCCGTAACCGAATTTTCTCACTAATAACCTTTCCTCTACCCATTTTGAAAACCTTAACTACCCAAAACTATTTTAAACGTATTACGACAGCTGTGATTAATAAAAACAATTGTCATGGCTTTTATTTTTCACAGCCACCTATGCGTTATAGACTTATTTTGCATTTAAATGAAAATAGGTGATATGCTGTAATTGCAACATGTGTTATTTTTATGCTGCAAATTTGATTAGGGAGTGATAAAGTTGGTGTTTTCTACTATATATTATCAAAATATTCATTGTTAATATTTTAAACCTATAACACCCTGATACATTTTTATTATTTGTGTTTGATAAGAAAAAAAACTAAGATTTCAATAGTTGGGCCAACTGAAGTGGGAAGGGGCTCGTATTTGTAAGAAAATAAAATTAATAAGTAACGCATTTTTTCATCTAAGAAGGTCTCAGTTGGACGTTAAATAATTCAAAGTATTAAAATTGTGTTTAAAAGTTTCAACAAGATGGATGTCTCGCTCACAACACCATTCAAGTCAGGAACTTCTTAAGAGATCAGTTTGATGATAGAATAATTTTATTAAAATGGTTCAATATCTTGGCCTCCTACATCCTGAGACAAAGAATGTTGAGCACAGTTATAAACATTATCAGAAATACACTAGCTAAGGTTGTACGAAAAACAGTCACCAATTGTCAAAAATGTCTGGATGCAATTGCATCTGTAAATTAACACCCACTTACATGATTAGATTTTACATTACATTACAATTTTGTAAAATGTTTGTTTGTTCAAGTGCAAGATAAATTTACGACGATTGTATCACACTTATAGTTGAGAATTTGCCCCAAAGCATTTGACCTGTTGAGAAGTCAATTTTAACGTTAATATTCTATGGAATATAATGTTATTTTCTGAAAAATAAATCATTACCTCCTTAGACAAAAGACTAATACATACACACATGTGATGATATTTCGGTGGTACTCCAATCTTTTACGCACTTTTGAAACATCACTAGACTGGAAATTTTACACCTTTTTCACAAATCCAAAAATCCAATATGGGGGCCATAAGAGAAATCAAAGTTGAGGCGGGTTGCTGGAAAACAAAAGACGATTGAGACATGTCATACATGCTTTCTACTATACTATTCGTCATTATTCGTCAGTACGGTCCGGTGGATCTTTGCTCTTAGTTGAAAGTGTCGTCGGTCTGCTGGTATGTCAGGTCTGGCTACCCAGATACTAAACATGTTTAAGGGGAAAAGGGAAGGAAGGAAAGAAATGAAGGAAGAAATAGATCCAATAAAAGAAGTAAATCATTAGAAATAGCTTAAGCATTATTGCTTTGACTACTCCAATTATTTTGTAGCTCCAAAAAATAATTTTGATCGGTTTTATTTACTGAAAATACTTAGGCTGGTCTGACATGCTTATTTTTCTTAAAAAAATGACCGAATAGTGTCACAGTTTGACAGCTGTCAAATTAACCGTTCTGGATTTACAGGCAAAAATAAATTCTGTCGTTTTCAGTTTTTCGCTAGTATTTTCAAAACCAATTCACCGATCGTAAATCTGAAGCTGGCTAACGGATGTACTAAGTTTCCTCTAAATTCTTTGCTGAAGGTATAACAGGAGACGAGTTCCCTGTATAGAGAAGCGGAGCTAGGACTCACTGTAAATATCGCGTGCTCCTCGTATATGCATATCGCGGCACCGCTTCGTCTGCTACCTGTTTTATCAGTCCCTCCGATCCACTACCAGGAACAACCCCGTGGCGCACCGCAGAAGCGGCAGATAAGTACGCGATCCGTCTGCTGAGGAGACGTTCAGACGTCGAGGCAGGTAGGTGTACGTTCATCGAGCTGCCTGGGACGCGTTTATTGAGAATGTATCTCATTCGAGTTTTAAGTACAAATGTACGGGAAATAAAAATGTGAAATATAGGAGCGTAGAATTACTGAGAAAGTGTATCAGTATACTAACATCAAAAAATTCACACATACACATACACTTCGTCCTCGGCATAGTAGAAACCTTTTGTTAAAATTTCATCCAAATCCGCACGGGTATCACGTATCTTGAAAAGTGACATAATGCCGATTCTTTTTGACATTATGCTGTTATTTTGACATTATGTATGTTGTTCTACAAGATATTAAATTTCAAGCAGCTCTACAGCGTGCAGCGGTATTTCCTGTACAACGACACGGCAGACCTTTTTTGCCTGCGGACATTCGTCAGAAAATCTCTGACAAAAGAGCCGCTATTAAGCAGGCAAAAAGGTCTTGTCATCCTGATGACATTCGTAGGGCTACAAATCTTGTCCATGAAGTGAGAAACGCACTGCACGAACTCCGCAACGAGCAATGGAGCGACTTTCTGGCGGGAATGCTTGATTCAAGTATTCCTCTCTGGAGGGTCGCAAAGTCACTCAGAAACGGAAAGCGAGAACAACTCCCACACATCCACGGTCCTGAAGGCATAGTCTTCAGAACGGAGGATAAGGTCGAGGTTTTCGCTGATGCCATGGAAAAACAGTTCTCTCCCAACTATGATCTCGATAATAACCTCGACGAGGAACAGCACATCGTACGATCCGTCAGGAGATATTTTAGGGCCAACGGCGTTAGCGGAGGCACTGAATCCTCTTCAGATGACTTTTCTTCAGAAGATTCGTCTGAGGCTCCACATAGCACATTAGCGGAACCCTCCGAGTTTCTACATTGCATACCAGCGGAGTTACTAAGTCATATTAAAGACCTCAAGGTGCGTAAAGCACCTGGGGAGGATCAAATCACCAACAAGGCGTTGAAGCTGCTCTCGCCGAAAGCCCTGACACACTTGGTGACAAAAATCAATGCGACGCTCAAAATCCAGTACTTCCCTGCTGGGTGGAAGACTGCTGAGGTCATCATAATTCCAAAGAAGGTGGGTTCGATATTTCCTCAGGATTACCGTCCCATAAGTCTGCTGTCAGCTCCTTCTAAGCTCGCCGAAAAGGTGATTTATCGTCACCTTGAGAATTTTTCGTCAAATCACCATGTGATTCCTGACGTCCAATTCGGTTTTCGGTCCGAGCATAGCACCGAGCTACAGGCAGTCAGGCTGGTGGAGCATGTAACCAGAGGGTTCACCCTTAGCATGAGTACTGGCATCTTGCTTTTGGATGTCTCAAAAGCCTTTGACAAGGTGTGGCACGCGGGCCTCCTCTATAAACTAATCCAAAAGGGTTCTCCTTTTTGGCTTCTAAAATTACTGAAATGCTTTCTTGAAGGAAGGAAGTTTCGGATCAAAATTAACAATGTTTTGTCAACAACACGGCGAGTACGGGCCGGTGTTCCTCAGGGTTCGGTCCTAGGACCAATTCTTTATTCGCTTTTCATCCATGACGTCCCTTCCCCCAGCAACTGTGAAGTCTACCTCTATGCTGACGACACTGCACTTGTCGCCCAGTCGTGTACTGGCGATCTGGTTCACGATGGGTTGCAGAATGCAGTGGACGAAGTTCTAGAGTGGGCGGAACGGTGGCTGATAAAAATTAATCATTCGAAAACGCAGGCTATTTATTGTACCAAAAAACGTCGCGGCCCCCCAGCAGAGGTTTCTGTAGACGGACAAATTCTGAAAAGTATCTCGGTGTCACCCTTGATAAAGGCATGACCTGGCAGAAACATACAGCATCCATAAAAACAAAATTCCAAATTGCGTTTCGGCAACTATATCCTTTGTTATGTAGATCCTCCAAATTGAGTTTGATAAACAAAGTTCGACTATATAAAATGATTATTAGACCAACCATTACTTATGCATGTGCGGCTTGGTGTTTTCTTGCCAAGACACGCATGCAAAGTCTTCAAGTACTGCAAAGCAGAACTTTGCGGACAATTTGCAACGCTCCATGGTATGTCTCAAATGAGACACTACACAGAGACCTTGACATTCCTTACTTGAGGGATTATGTCAAGCTTCAGGCGCAGCGACGTTATAGTCAAGCGGAATCGCACAGCAACCCTCTGTTGCGTGACTCAGTGGACTACACAGTCGAGCAAGTTCGTAAACATTCAAGGCCACGGCTCGCACTGTAATCAAAACTTAGCGGGAATCTCTAGTAAACTCAAAATTACACTCTAACAAAACCGAATCAAAAATTTGTTTAGTTCACCTCAAAATTAATCCGTGTACCAAGTGAAAAAGCCTTGGTGTTTCCTCTTAAACTAAGCATATCTGTTTTTCTTTGTTCTTCTCCTTTTTTCTTCTCTTTCCCTTTCTCTTTTTCCTTGACTTTGTCTGGTTTCTGGGCAACCAGGACTGACAGATTCGACTAACGTACATCAGACAGTGACTAATGGGCAAAGGTCCTACCGACCGCTCAGACAAATAAATGACGAATAGTATAAGACATTAAATTAGCACTTAGTTCTATGTGTTTCCTAAACGTCATGAGGCTTGTTATCAATCTTTGACTCTGATGTGATCTAAAATTTGCTTCTGAGATGGCATTACTGGAGGTCTAAGTTGTATGTGTTGATAATAATTACATTGAGTTCTTGTCTCAAATACACTTTATTGAGATTCAAAGCTAGAAATTAGTTGCGTAGTAGTTCTTATCCATTCTGTAAATTACATATACAAATTTACTGAATTTCAAAAATGAGAGAGATAAGAAATAATTATATTCACTGTACACTGTCGAATTACAAGCCCTATATATGCTAACAGTAATTACACACAACGCGGGCGCGCTGATGATTTCCCGTAATTCTCCTCAGTTTTTCGTAATTTATAACTTTGAACATAACCTCTCTTCAGAAAGCACAACATAAAAATAACCCGTCGGGCACAGCCAATAGATATACTTCATTGGCAGCATATTCAGTAATGATTTTCTCACACAGCAAATATCACTGATTTTATACACATGCAGACCAATACACATAATCATTCAGATGCGATCTTGCTATTCAACCAACTTTCTTCTTAAAGATAAAAACTACAGACCTGAACCATTTGGCGTCACAAAATATATGCAACCAATAATGCATTTAGTTTAGTTGAGTGATTCCTCCTTAGATGGACGTTCACAACGATCCTAGTGAGCAAACGTGGAATGACTGTTTGCGCCCTAAAAACTACCTAGTTTGTAAGATGACATCTTATAGGTTTTTTTTGATGTTTTATAGGTTTTCTACATGATACCCATGCCAGGCAGTACTTTCCAAGTCATATGGAATCTAGGATTAGCGAATAGACAGACAGACATAGAGACCGGCGGAAAAGAGTGACGGTTTCTCGTGATGCACATGTCATATAACAACGAAAAAACTAAATCTCGTTTTCGAAATTTTTCTCAATTACAGTACTTCCTCGCCAGTAGGGAAGGGAAGAAAAATAGCATGTAAGCTTTTAAGCCAACAGAAGCGGTTTAACATGGCTAGTTCCATTTAGAATATAAGGCTCCGATATTCTCCTCATGGACTGAAGGAATATTTTAAACACTCCAGGGTCAGCTATAACCACAGAGTAACCCAGACTTGGAAAACGAACAGGTCATAAGTCAAATCCCCATCAACCGTCGAACAATTGCCGTATACTTTTTGTTAAAATCCCACAAACAAGCATACTGATGTTGCTGGACCGAGCTCGGTAGTCCTTGGGGAACACTTGGTAGTACTTCATTCATTATTTGAAAATCGAGTAGCTTCGTATGTGAATTTCCTACTAATAAGAGATGTTATGTTGCGTCTACCAAATGAAGCGGTTTTTCGACAATACATTCCAGCATTTGATCTAAGAGTTCTTACCAAATTCCATAGGAGTATCTCAGTCTTTTCGGGTTCGTTGAACAATGTCGTGATAAGGTTGACCCCCATCAAGTTACGCTCAAGGTCACTTCCAGGCCAACTTTGAAAAAATGAATATGTTGTAGTTTTTGAGTCGCTGAATAAAAGGTTGACATTTTTTTGCCCCGCAAGTTGACTCTTGAGTTGCCGGTTGAAACATAGGCCCGATTTAGATTCAGCTACTCCAAAAACCAATATTTAGAGGTTTTTATATAGAATCAAATATTTTTAAACACTTTGATCTTCGAATAACCCTAATTTGCCTAGAAACAATTTCAGAGACAAAAAGCCAGCAGGTGGAGGCTTCCAAGATTCAAACACTTCTGTAAACGTTGACCTTAAAAAACTTTAATTTGACTTTGAAATAACTTTCTAGTTAAAACAAGCGCCGCCAGATTTGGAGTCAGTGAGCCAAAGAACTATAACATATTTTTTTTCAACTTTACATTGAACCTGGTGTGGTGGGGACCAATCGAGTTCGGGATCAAAATCAACGATCGCAAAAATCTCAAAATGCCCCTGTGAGGTCCAGTAGTAACTCTGATCAAATAATAACCTGTGTAATCATCGATAAGGCTTAGGGTAGACCGAATAACCAACTGGTGTTTAACCCCACGTTCAGAAAACATCGTGTGTAATCATCTTTAGCTGACTGACAAGGGTCAAAATTGGAAACGACAGTTAATTGAAGAGGTATTCGGATAACCGAAGCGTTGGCCTTGAAGCATAAGATCGATAAAAATACAAGACCCCCTTAGGCAACTCTAATTGCCGGTTAGGATTTATTCTCAAACTAATTAATCCTTTCATAACTTTTACTGTATAATGACCCCAGTCCTTGGAGGAATTCTGATATCTGAACACCACCATAAAACCATAAATCTCTGGTAAAGGGCTGATTAAGTAATATAAGTTTATTTGTTTTTCTTTACTTCTTACTTCTTTTTTTACTGCCCAAAAGTTGTAAAGGCTGATTACGCCTTTGGGAGCGTCTCTTCAAACCATCGTTTAAACGAACTCCCGTCCATTTGTTCATAGTAGTCGGTCGTTTTCCGTGACTCAGATGACCATAGGGCAGAGGGCACAAAGCCATCTTCACTGCCAATGTCACTGGGAGAAATATTCTCAGTTTCATCTGCTGTATACGTAATGCTAACGTATACTAAGTGTCATATAAATCCGAACACCCAGTTTAAATGGTTTTATTTTAATAAAAGTTGGTGAATGTATTTATCTTACTGTAAATAACAAGTGAAAAAATTTTCAGACTTATCAGTTGGACATTCCGGTTTTTATACTGCTTTTTTTTAATTCACTAACGCTCTAAAAATGAATATTTCAGCCGCAGTAAAGAATCAACATTGGCGGATTTTGATTCTTGACATCCTTTACGATCGGTTACGATGCCTAGAGTACGGAGACCTGTACGATTTCGTCAACTTAGTGAGTTTAATAGGGGCCGTATAGTGGGACTTCGGGAAGCTGGACTTTCTTTTCGGGCAATTGCAGTTAGAGTGCAAAGAAGTGTAGACACTGTGGTTAGGTGTTGTCAGGCATGGCTTCGAGAAGGCCGTACGCAAAGAGCAAGGGGCACTGGACGCCGCCGTAGAACAACAGGAAGACCTATTGGCATGCGAAGTGTTTACTGACGAATGAGAAGTTTTGGCTTGTTTTCATACCGGCCACACTGGGTCCTCCCTTTAACTCGAGAACACCGACGTAATCGCCTTGAGTGGTGCAGACAACGGTCACTCTGGTATCAGGAATGGAACAGTATTGTCGTTAGTGACGAGTCTCGATTTTGTTTAGGCATGCACGATGGTCGTGCCAGGGTTAGAAGGCGACGTGGTGAAAGGAGGAATCCACAGTTTTTTGTTGAAAGACATGTTCATCATACTGTTGAAGTTATGGTTTGGGGTGCTATAGCTTATGGTTCCAGGTCACATTTAATCTTCATCAGAGGTAACATGAACGCGCAGCGTTATATCCACGAAGTTCTAGAACCCCATCTTTTACCCTATCTTGACACCCTGGCAGATCCAACTTTCCAACAAGATAATGCCCGACCACATGTTGCAAGAGTCACAATAGACTTCTTTCAACATAATGATGTCACATTGTTACCATGGCCACCAAGATCTCCCGACTTATCCCCAATTGAGCACGTGTGGGATATGATGGGTAGGAGATTGCTCAATTTGCAACGTCCTCCTCAGACTCTAGAAGCACTTCGAGAGGAGTTGGTGGTTGCCTGGAATGAGATACCACAGGAGGACATTGACCACCTGATCAGAAGCATGCCTAGGCGCGTTGGAGAATGCGTAGCACATCAGGGTGCATCCACACATTATTAAAGGTCAAAGGGCTTTAAAGCAGTGCAATCATTTTGAAATTTTTATCATTTACTTATTATGCTTCATTAAGTGCTTATACAAAATTTTATTAAAATAAAACCATTTAAACTGGGTGTTCGGATTTATATGTCACTTAGTATGTGAACCGAATATGAACAGCAACTGCTGCGCTGCATCTTTGTTGTGCCGGGGCGTAAATGGACTACGAGTGCGGTATAAAATATCCACGCCAAACAACTCCTTTTTCTCTTTCGTCTCAACATCACTTCCGTCTTCCCAATCAACTTGCAAAAGCGCATGCATACAGTTATAAACAGGGTTATAAAGGACTGGTTGGGCATATTTGAGAACGTTTAGCTCAGCAAAAATAACGAATCGTTAAGACTTTCGTTACGTAAGTCAACACGAAAATCTATTCTTAGTTAATTAAAGATAATAAAGATCCTTCATTTGACTTTTATTAATTTTCTAGACTGATATTATTGTGTATGAACAAATCAGAGTTGATACCTCGGGGTGCTCTTTGATGAAAAATTAAGGTTCCCAGATCACGTCGCTCTAAAAAACTGCTATTTAGCATTGAGGCTCCTGTATGCCAACAAAAACATTTTAACCGAGCTTTAGAAATATTTGTGTGAAAGACTAGTTATTTCCGAAAAATTCTTTATTGTATGCCACTATATTATCGCTTTCTAGACCAATATATAGCAAATCGCTTGCAGGAAATCCAAAATTACTGTTGCCGTCTGCTAAACAAGATATGATCACATATTAGCACTTATCATTGCTGTGACATAAAACAATGCTCAATAAGGAACCTTTATACTTGTACAGAAAATTCATTCCTCGTCCTCGTAATATAATCATACTCCAACAGAATTATTCGTTTTCCAGGTATATTTACTATGCCTTAATAGAAGACTTCTATATTCACAAGATCTTGTACATTCAATACAACCTCTACCAAATGACCTGAAAAATGTGACTCCGAACAAGCTTAAACTGAATTTAAGGAATTTTTTTTATACTCCAACTACCACGAAGGCCTAAGGCATAAGCACCCATTGGATACCGTGGGGCTATAGGGGAATACATGGGAACGGGGGGTACGCCACACGGACTCTGGCGAGGGAACACGTGTGCATGCAACATGCACACATTCTGGCTCCGCCTACGAGAACCGCCGGGTGGTACCTCCGCGTTCGACCGTCAGAGACCATCTACCACCTACGGACAATCACAACATCCATAGCCAAGAGAAAAATTTCTCCTGGGACGGGACTCGAACCCGCACAGCGCACGGCGACTGATCAGGAGACCGAAGAGTCTGCTACTGCGGCCACCGCTGCTGCCTAAAACAAACACACAACATCCATGGCGAAGGCGAGATTCGAACTCGCGGCCCGGCCGGCCGGCTGATCAGTAGCACGACACTCTGACCCACGCGGCCAACCGAGGTCCCGGAGGAATGAAGTTGCATATCCTGCATATTTATATGTAATTGTTGTGCTGTTGTTAGCATTGAACTTTTACATTGCTTTAACATGTATGGTTAATATGTATACATATGTGTGTATATATGTGCACTACCGTTCAAAAGCATTTGAACACCCAGAAAACAAGGTAACTGATGAAAGTTATTAAAGAAAATACATATTACAATGTCTGTATGAAACATTTATTTTCTTAATTCTTAACAACATACAACTATTTATAATCAAAATGATCATATTTTTGACCCATCAATATATCCTCCTTTACTTTTAATTACAGGCTGGCAAATGATGGGTAAACGCGCAACTAATTTTTCTAAAGTGGATGGGGTTATTTTCCGCCATTCGTCTTGTAATGTTCTCCATAAATGTAGGACATTTCCGTACTTGTCTGTCCAGTTCATCCCACAGCAACTCTATCGGATTCAAATCCGGGGATTGGGGAGGCCATTGCATGACGTTCAAAATATCTTGTTCTTCTTTTGCTTGCAAAAATTGTTTACAGAACTTGGATGTATGTTTGGGGTCATTATCATGCCGAATGACAAACCACACCGTGCTTGACTGAAGAGACGGGCATGATTCTAATGCTCTCTCGTTAGCTTCAAATTTCGATACATCGCTCCAGAGAACTTTCTTAAAGTCAGCAACTGTCATTCTTTTTTTTGTTAGTCGACCTGAGGAGTGGTTTCCATACTGTTATGCATCCCTTAAGAGAATAACCTTCTCTTAACTGTAGTCACACTTACAGGCTTACTGTGGCCCATATTTAAGTCCGCTGCTATACAGCCATGGGTCTATTGCGTTGACTATTCACTATTATGCTTAAGTCTTCAGTGGAAGTTGTAACTTTCCGTCTCCTTGAACAACGGCTATTGGATGTTGTGCATTGAGTTTTCTTAATAATGTAGTGTACAGATGATAGGTGGTACCTCCGAAGCTTAGAAATGACACATTTGCCTGATTTACGAAGAAGCAATAACTTCTTTATGTCTTCGGAATATTCTTTGGTTTTACCCATTTTGTCCAGAAAAAACGAAAACGCCTTATTGGACAACCTTGAACTGAAAGTAAAACTGTGTTATGGGCTTACGTGCAACACAAAGCAAAAGAAATAATCGAAATACAAATCCTGAAAAGGAATTCCTATACAAAAACATAACAATATTCTAAGGCAGAGTTCCACAAACTTTTTTGTGTCGTAGACCCCTTGCCATGTTTTTCCGTGTTGGGTAGACCCCCTACTTACCTGATATTGATTTCCTGTAAATTTCTAACTGTAGTGAAGTTTAGTGTTAAAAACTTAAAGTAAAAACACATGTTAATTTATACATTTATTAATTGAATTTAAATTAAAACTACTCAAAATAAAATTTTGTATCTGTTATGTAAAATACAAGTAACATTAAATAAACAGGTGTCTGACCAATAAGTGCCCGCATTGGGAATAAGTGCCCGCATTGAAAAAAAAATAAGAGGGATAGAATAAAAAAAAAGTGAAAAATAATTAAAAAAAAAAGTTTTTTACTTAAAATAGTACAATAAGCGAGTTCGTTTATCAATTATAACATAAACGTATGTTCTACAATAATTTCACTGTTAGTTTGATTAAATTCCGATTCTTATACGTTTTAGTTATCTAAAAATAGGCAAAAAATTAACGAATTTTAGTGTGTACCTATCCTTGAATTTTCAGAATAATTTTAAATAAAAATATTTCCTATAAAGGGGGGTTCTTTAAAAAAATCAATGCGGGCACTTATTTCCAATGCGGGTATTTATTGGTCCAGACACCAATAAACATAAAATAAACTATAAATAAAATAACATAAGCAATAAGTCAATATTTTTAGTGAGAAGGATGAACCTGATGATATATTATCAACATTTGGCGTCAATTTTGTAAGGGTTAATCTTAAATCTCCTCGGCTAATGATGTCCAGTCTGTTTCTTTTTTTCGTTAGGAGATTGGTAACAGCGCTGAACCCCCTTTCCACTAGGTATGACGATGGAAAGGAAATTGAAAATTTCCTCGCTATATTCCATAATACGGGATAAGTAATGGGTATGTTGTTTTGCAGCCAGAATTACTGATATCCGTTTTTAAACTGAACCTTAAGTTCTTCGTTTGTAGTTAGTTCAGTCAGTTCCTCTTGTATTATGACATTCGTTTCTTCTATGTCACCATATGGACTAATTATCCACGGTGGTATTACCATAGTCAAAATATCTTCAAACCTAGACTCAAAATCTGAATAGAGGGCATTTAAATGTTGAACGTAAGTTGAAAGGTCGTCTTCCTGGCAGCTTGTCTGTGACAAATTGGGGAACTGAGAAAATTCGCCCCGTCCAATATTTTGCTTCATTAGTTTAACTCTGACAAGAAACGCTGATAAGATGGACTTTGTTTTAATCAAATTTAAACTGTCGCCTTGTAATTGCAAATTAACCATATTAAATTTTGTAAACAAATCTGTTAAATAGGCGATGTCTGTTTTCCTCTTCATTAAATTTTCTTTTAAAATTGTATCTTTAGTATTCAGAAATTCTAAAATAGTCTCAAAAAGTGCAAAAAATCTTGTCAAACATAAGCCTTTCGACAGCCAGCGTACTTCAGTGTGAAGGAGTAATTGATGAAAATGTTCGTCATTTTCTTCACACAACTGCGCAAATAACCGCGTATTCAACGCGTTGCTTCGGATTCGGTTTACTGCATCAATGACTAAATGAAGTGATTCATGCAATCTAACACTCAAATTTTTAGCAACTAAATGTTGTCGATGGATGACGCAATGTATTGCTAACACCCCTGACACATTTTGTTTTAAATAACGTCCAGCCATGGCAGGTGCTCCATCTGTAGCTACTGATATTATATTTGATAAAGGAATTGCTTTTTCAATGAAGTAATCCTTCAAAACATGAAATATTGATTCACCTTTAGTGTCGGTTATCAAAGTTCTTGCGAAGAGCAGTTCTTCGTAGATTTCTTGATTCATAATAAAACGAACATATGCCAATAATAATGCTGCATTATCAGGTAAAGTTGACTCGTCCAGTTGTATAGAGAAATGGGTCGTTTGCAAATAATTACATAAGAAGCTTTGAATATCAGAACTCATTTCATCAATAAGTCTTTCAACAGTATTGTTGCTTAAGGGAATTCTTTTAATGATATCAGATGCAGGTTTGTGTAAAACAGTTTTTAAAACCTCTTAACGGCTGGCAAAATTAACTTCTCTCCGATAGTATGCGGTTTTCCGGATTTTTCTATAAGTAACGAGATATTGTAAGACGCTCGCAAACCATCATCATTTCTTTGTGACGTCGAAGCGAACATTCTGTCCAGTGTAGGTCTCTTCTGAAATTTATTTTTGAGTGTTTGAAAGTATTTCAAATCTTTCATAGCGTCCTTGCCCAAAACTTTGTTGCATAAAAGGCACATAGGCGATTGTTTATCCGGCAATGATGGAATGAAGCCAAATTTCAACTAATCAACACTGTACTGTCTACATTTCTTTTTAGATTCGGATATGGCATTAGTCATCTGTGGGCAAAATAAAATTATTTAAATAAGACAGAAAATCCAGCAGCTGTATATTAAAAATATTTTTTGATTTTTCCGAAAACATTCCATAATTCGAACATCTTACAACAATTAGCTAAAATTACGGAGATTGCACTGTAATTATATTACCGATTGCTAAAACTTTCAAAAAGAAACTATTGAGGAGTACTCGTGTAATTTTGCATGATTGAATATTTAACTACTAATAACTAAAGTCATGATTGGCGTAATTTATCTATCTTTGCTAACTACGAGTACAAAACTAAAATTTAATAAAAAATAATGTACTTACTTTTCTCCAGCACCCTCAAACAAAATAACACTGACTCACTATAATTTGTGTGATATACTATCTGTTTATATTTTTTAAAATATTTTCTTAGCACTTTCCTTTTCAAGATTCAGGAAACGAATAAACGTATTTGTCGCACATTCGTATTTATAGAGTGACGAATTGAACAAGTCAGTGCAAGGTAGCGAAGCTCTGAGACTGCGACTCTCAGGTATTTACAAGTTCAAAATGTATTGCGACCACAAAGCGAATACCAACATCCTACAACTTACACAATTTTATAAACATATATAATAAATTCTTTACTTCATAGGTACTTTTATAAATAATGTATATGTTTTGATATTATAAGATAGTATGATGTAAGTAAATAGGTACTATCAGTGTATGTGTTGAGATCCACTATCGTAGACCCCCATATTCATTTCATGGACCCCCAAATTTTTTTTCGCTGACGTAGACCCCTTGCAGGTTGTCATAGACCCCTAGGGGTCGATATAGACCACTTTGGGAATCAATGTTCTAAAGGCAAAGAAATTCCTATTATGGCTAATGATGACATCCCAATAATAGTGTGAGCAAAATTTTGATTTCAATGACCTTTCAGTGATGCTTGATTTCCATGGTGATGGTTTTCAATAAATAAAGAAATATAAATATGTACGGAATAGCTTTTGGTTGTTATATAGAAATATGCATGTGTTCAAATACTTTTGAGCGGTAGTGTATGTAAATTTCTACTATCCAATGTTACACAACGGTTAAGTGGAAGAATAGCCGAGGATAAACTTCGCCCATTTATAATGAATCGTTATAAATAAGGCATTTTATTATTATTATTATTATCAAAATAGAGAGGGGCAGCATATTTGCGGTCGATCCCGAGCGACGAAAACCTACGCTACGCCACTGAAGTAGCTACCCAAGGTGTAAACGTGGCCACTGCATGCTTCTTAACGCTTACTCTAAATGCTTCATGTTGAATATTAAAGGGAAAGCACAGGAGTGTGCTCATAACTTTGACGAGCTTTCAGCAAGTTTCACAAGACATTAAACATACAGGATTTGTAAACGTTGACAATAATGAACAAAAGTCGCTGAACTTTGAAAAGGGGATGAAAATAGGGAGTTCAGAAACCGACTTTTCGCATAACACTTAACACATCGCACTTATGAGGGAAGAGACCCTCTCACGTAGAGGGACTATTAAATTTAGAACCCTCTCAGCAGTTGCAGGCTTAAGGATGTTGTCCTTTGTCATCATTGACGAAACCTCTCGTTCAAATAAAATGTTTACTTTTCCCTACTGATACATTTTTGATCGAGATACACGGTGTACTTTATACTCCGTGACAATCTGTACAGCATCTTGTAAAATATAGTGTAATATGTAATTTGCAAGACAAAAAATAGGGATAGAAGTATTTACAGTAGCAAACCGAGAAAAATATGCTTAATTTTGAGCATACTTTTACCAGCTTTAGGTGTACTGATAAACAGAAAGTGACTCGAAAATTCGCAAAATAGCTGAGATATCCAACCTTGATATTAATAATGTGTTGAAGCTACTCTGTTCGCTACACATTCGTTAAGTCGTCGCGGTATTGATCAAATTAGATGATTGATGTCTTGTTGGTGTATTGTATCCCAGGCCATCCTGTCGCTCTCTAGTCTGTCTTTGACGTCCAGTACCACTAACTCGTCGATTTCAGCCTTCTTGGAACCACGCTCGACAACATGTCATTACAGTAGCTTCGCTTCGATTCTCCTTATTAGCGATTTCTCAAAAAAAAATTAGCGCGTCTGCGAACTCTAGGCACGATAATGCAATGAAACAACAATGACACAAATAGAAACAACACAGAAGAATTACTGAACGTTAAGTAAACTTGTTCATATTGTTGGGATCCTGATATAACAAAAGGCGTTTACAAAGAAAAGTACTGCTTGAAATGCCATCAACATTTTATCAGAGTATACTCTTCCATGATAGCAAATATGTTTACAAGTTTTTATCAAAACTCAATAAATAATTCTGGGTGTTGCATTTTGTATGTCACTTAGTTAAAGTTTTGTCTCTAGTAAGTACAAGGTAATCTCAAATTTCATGACTGCTCCTCGTATACGTGTATCTGCATTCAAACAGTCTGAACGTCTTCCGACTTGCTTCAGTTGGTTTAATGCAGCATTATAGTCTGTATTGGAATCACTTTTGTGTGTTTTTTATGTTTAATTTGTTTTTTACAGCTGACCGAAGGGATTTTTGTTATCCCTTGGGACGTGTTTTATGTCTCATTTTCTCAAGTTGCTCTGATTTTTATTACATGATCAAGCGAACTTACCTATAAGTGAGGTTCGATCTTAATTATGTGAAGTCCTCGTCGAAGTAAATATTTAGAATACATATCGTAGTCCCCTCGTAGCAGTACCCAACCGCCACGATTTCAGAGTGCGCGGGCAGAGAAGGAAACCGGCACCGCGCCCCTTCCCTCTACCTTTCTCCCCTCTGGCTGCCAATAAGCCTCCATTTACTTCAAAGCCAAGTTGTGTTCCATTACTGATCCCAGAGTGACCGTTGTCTGCATCACTCAAGGCGATTACGTCGGTGTTCTCGAGTTAAAGGGAGGACCCAGTGTGGCCGGTATGAAAACAAGCCAAAACTTCTCATTCGTCGGTAAACACTTCGCATGCCAATAGGTCTTCCGTGTTCTGCAAACCATTCATTTGCAATGGACCTGGTAGTGGAGAAACGGTCACTTAAGGCCAATAATCTTAGGCGGCGATCTTCACGGTCTGTTGTTCTACGGCGGCGTCCAGTGCCCCTTGCTCTTTGCGTACGGCCTTCTCGAAGCCATGCCTGACAACACCTAACCACAGCGTCTCCACTTCTTTGCACTCTAACTGCAATTGCCCGAAAAGAAAGTCCAGCTTCCCGAAGTCCCACTATACGGCCCCTATCAAACTCACTAAGTTGACGAAATCTTAGAGGTCTCTGTACTCTAGGCATCGTAACCGATCGTAAAGGATGTCAAGAACCAAAATCCGCCAACATTGATTCTTTACTGCGGCTGAAATATTCATTTTTAGAGCGTTAGTGAATTAAAAAAAAGCAGTATAAAAACCGGAATGTCCAACTGATAAGGCTGAAAAATTTTTCACTTGTTATTTACAGTAAGATAAATACATTCACCAACTTTTATTAAAATAAAACCATTTAAACTGGGTGTTCGGATTTATATGTCACTTAGTATATTTACTTCGACGAGGACGGAACATAATTACATGATCAAGCGAACTTACCTATAAGTGAGGTTCGATCTTAATTATGTGAAGTCCTCGTCGAAGTAAATATTTAGAATACATATCGTAGTCCCCTCGTAGCAGTACCCAACCGCCACGATTTCAGAGTGCGCGGGCAGAGAAGGAAACCGGCACCGCGCCCCTTCCCTCTACCTTTCTCCCCTCTGGCTGCCAATAAGCCTCCATTTACTTCAAAGCCAAGTTGTTGCAACAAATGGGTTATACATATTAGGAGAGGAGGCTATTTACTTCGACGAGGACTTCACATAATTAAGATCCAGCATCACTTACAGGTAAGTTCGTTTAATCATGTAATTATGTTCCGTCCTCGTCGAAGTAAATATACTAAGTGACATATAAATCCGAACACCCAGTTTAAATGGTTTTATTTTAATAAAAGTTGGTGAATGTATTTATCTTACTGTAAATAACAAGTGAAAAATTTTTCAGCCTTATCAGTTGGACATTCCGGTTTTTATACTGCTTTTTTTTAATTCACTAACGCTCTAAAAATGAATATTTCAGCCGCAGTAAAGAATCAATGTTGGCGGATTTTGGTTCTTGACATCCTTTACGATCGGTTACGATGCCTAGAGTACAGAGACCTCTAAGATTTCGTCAACTTAGTGAGTTTGATAGGGGCCGTATAGTGGGACTTCGGGAAGCTGGACTTTCTTTTCGGGCAATTGCAGTTAGAGTGCAAAGAAGTGGAGACGCTGTGGTTAGGTGTTGTCAGGCATGGCTTCGAGAAGGCCGTACGCAAAGAGCAAGGGGCACTGGACGCCGCCGTAGAACAACAGACCGTGAAGATCGCCGCCTAAGATTATTGGCCTTAAGGGACCGTTTCTCCACTACCAGGTCCATTGCAAATGAATGGTTTGCAGAACACGGAAGACCTATTGGCATGCGAAGTGTTTACCGTCGAATGAGAAGTTTTGGCTTGTTTTCATACCGGCCACACTGGGTCCTCCCTTTAACTCGAGAACACCGACGTAATCGCCTTGAGTGATGCAGACAACGGTCACTCTGGGATCAGTAATGGAACAGTATTGTCTTTAGTGACGAGTCTCGATTTTGTTTAGGCATGCATGATGGTCGTGCCAGGGTTAGAAGGCGACGTGGTGAAAGGAGGAATCGACAGTTTTTTGTTGAAAGACATGTTCATCACACTGTTGGAGTTATGGTTTGGGGTGCTACAGCTTATGGTTCCAGGTCACCTTTAATCTTCATCAGAGGTAACATGAACGCGCAGCGTTATATCCACGAAGTTCTAGAACCCCATCTTTTACCCTATCTTGACACCCTGGCAGATCCAACTTTCCAACAAGATAATGCCCGACCACATGTTGCAAGAGTCACAATAGACGTCTTTCAACATAATGATGTCACATTGTTGCCATGGCCACCAAGATCTCCCGACTTATCCCCAATTGAGCACGGAGTTGGTGGTTGCCTGGAATGAGATACCACAGGAGGACATTGACCACCTGATCAGAAGCATGCCTAGGCGCGTTGGAGGATGCGTAGCACATCAGGGTGCATCCACACATTATTAAAGGTCAAAGGGCTTTAAAGCAGTTCAATCATTTTGAAATTTTTATCATTTACTTATTATGCTTCATTAAGTACTTATACAAAATTTTATTAAAATAAAACCATTAGACTGGGTGTTCGGATTTATATGTCACTTAGTATATTTAGAATACATATCGTAGATGTTCAAAGCTAGTTGCAACAGCATATGTACTACTAACGCTCTGCATTAGTAAACCATAGGTTGTACACAACTACACAAATTGTACGCAATATATGTGTCAACTAAATGTACATTTCCATTGTAACAATTCAAGTTGAGGCTTTTAGCAACAGGTAATATGAAGTACCTGGTTCAAAAGTTACCTTGTTGTGCTACGTTGTCCCAGACGCTTTCAGTATTGTTTCATTTTTCCAAGCATCTTCATTCCTACTTGGTGTGGACGATCACAAGCTAGGTCCATGTTGCTATCATAAACAACCGAGTCCAATGATACGTTATCCCAAATGTCTTCGTTTATCCTTGGTGTGGAGTTGACTATACCAAGCCAGGTCCACGTTGCTATCCCAAGCAACCGAGTCCAATGCTTCAGCGTTATCCCAAACGTCTTCGTTGGTCCTTGGTGTGGAGCTGACTATCCCAAGTCGGGTCCACGTTGCTATCTCAAGCAACCAAGTCCAATGTTTCAGCGTTATCCCAAACGTCTTTGTTCGTCCTAGGTATGAAGTTGGCTATCACAAGCTAGGTTCAGGTTGCTATCCCAAGCAACAGTGTCAGAACGTTATCCCAAACGCCATTGCTAAGCACAATTTGCAGCGCCGATGAGGCATCCATACTAATATTCATTTAATTGCACCTAAGAGAGATCGGTTAGTTGACAGTTACCTGATGGTGACGCTCTTTCAGAAAAAGAGGCCTGCACGCCACTTTCTAATTTTGGTCGGCGACGAAAGCAATCTTCAGGCGACCGTCGGTCGGTATCTCGTTCGACAAAGCACATCTATCGGCCAACCTTCTCTCGTGTTTTCTAATTCTAAACGCACGCCGATTGACGGTCGGGCACGAGTACAAGAAATGAAGGTTTATAGGCGGCCATAGGGGAGAAAGGTAGAGGGAAGGGGCGCGGTGCCGGTTTCCTTGTCTGCGCGCGCGCTTTGAAATCGTGGCGGTTGGGTACTACTACGAGGGTCCTACGATATGTATTCTAAATATTTACTTCGACGAGGACGGAACATAATATGTTGTTATACATACATTTGTTACTTTAAATCTACGAGCTCTGTAAATTAATTGATGAGACTGATATTTTATTTTTTTACTCAAATATAATTACAATTTTATATTGTTACCCTCAAAATAACTTCCTTCTGAAGCCACACCGCGCTGAAGACGGTTCTTCCACTCCTCAAAGCAGTGCTGGAACTCGAATACTGGAATAGCCTTCAGCTCGTCGGTTACAGCCATTTGAATGTTTTCGACTGTCCCAAATTGGGTTCCCTTAAGATGATTTTTTAACTTTAGGTAGAGAAAAAATACTCAAGGTCTCAAGTCAGGTGAATAAGGAGGCGATGAGCTACCGGAATGTTTTTAGTGCTAAAGCTTATCAAGAGTTTTCGTTGCAGTGTCATTGATGTCATTCATTTTTAGAACGCAATAGGAAAAAGTGTTTCAGCAAAGAAATCGCTACCGGCAACCAAATGTCTCGAGCGAGTTCAAACTTGTACTGAAAGCGGATCACATGCTACCCTGTCTCTTCTATAAGCCCGGCGCCTCCAGTGTTGCTAGAATGAACGCAACGTTGCCAGCTTCATTACTTAATTTACACACCTCGTATACAATGTTCCACTTTTATTTTTACGTTTTTCAGTTGTTGAAGTTCCAAAACCATATGTGCACACGATTATTTTCGTTGTTTTTGATTTTTGCTTTTATGTGATTTTTATGCTTTTGTGTATTTTCTTGAAGAATATTATCAACTGTACTTTTTCATTCAATGCTTAATTTACGGTTTTGAAACCTTACAATTTTTCACATTTTTTGGCCCTGAAGAAGGCTAAAAATAAAGCCGAAATGTTGACAGCTTGAAGAAGGGCACTTTTTAACATCTACATGTTCCAAGAATATGAAGAAATTAAGAATGTCAGACCCTGGGATAAAACAAAAGCAATAAGTGCAAAAGTTTTACTAAACAAATTAAACCGAAGATATATAAACTGAGACACGTAAGGCTTTTATCTTGCTTCTGAGATATTTTTAATATTATTTTAAGGGAAGCATCAGCAGCTGAGTATAATCCTAAAATTTTCATGTGAATATACCTTTTCAAGTCCTTTACGGGAACTGATATTCACGTTCCACCGTCGATCAATACTGTAGTAAAATTTTTATTTCAAAACCCTTTACCTTGGAATTAAAATTTTTTGTATTTCCAAATATTTCCCACTTCCTGGCTTAAATATATATATATATAGGTGAAAAATTAAAGCTTCCGCTTTTTTGTTGGGTACTTCGACAAGATTTAAGCAAAGAGGACTCTTTATACTTTTTTTAATTCTCTCTAGCTTTCAATGGACTTTGCCATCATCATCAGGAGCTGCAATTACAATGATAACAGTAGCAACAAAGGTGTAAAATGAATTTAAATTGACTCAACTTACAGTAGTATGTGAGAATGTTGCTAATTGTTGTTTACGTATAGGATGAGGGAAACGTCCAGTAACATGGTGAGAGCTGAATAGGTTGCACAATAGTCAAAATTTATACAAAACATGACAAGAACAAGTTAAAAACAGATTAAAAATTATTTAAAAAAATTAGAACATTACATCGTGAAACCACCTGATGATTGCACAAATTAGTGGTCATGGAATGATGAATTGATGAGTGACATGAAACCCTTTGACAGAAGGCCGAAGGATGTCAATGTCAGTATTGAAAGATGGAACGAATTGTGGGCGTGTGCCAAAAACGTTGCCAAATCACTTCAGATGAAGAGATTTTCAGAATTTTATGTTGGAATTTGTTAAACCGACCAGAGGCAGTTGAATAAACTATATTATTATTGATGGGAATTTAAATTAACAATTATTAATAAATCGTGAGGAGAGAATTATTATATTTTGAGTGGAATAAAATTTACTGGTGGAAACGGCCAAAACACAGATTCTAATTATGGTTGTGAAGAGTTGAAATTTGGGGAGATATGTAAGTTCTCCAATTTTTCGCAGTTTAGCAAATATGAGTAAATGACACTCAGTTGTTTAACATCTGTCTTTTTGTTGATACAGTTGTTATTCATGAAAATGTGGGACATTTCCAGGAATAAACGTTTGGAAAGGTGTTTTTCTTTATCAAGAACTTTGATACTTGTGTAATTCATAGAATGCCCTGTTGTGTTAACATGAGATGCTAGAGCGCATCTTTCAGGATGAAGCCTAGCATCACTTTTGTGTGATGTAATCCTTCCTTTAAGAGATCTGGAGGTCTGACCTATGTATATTTTGGTTGCAGTTGTTGCAATTGATATATATATATATATATAACTTGAGACGTGGTCATTGTCGTCTAGACCAGTTAGGTGAAAAATTAAAGCTTCCGCCTTTTGTTGGGTACTTCGACAAAATTTAAGCAAAGAGGACTCTTTATACTTTTGTTAATTCTCTCTAGCTTTCAATGGACTTTGCCATCATCATCAGGAGCTGCAATTACAATGATAACAGTAGCAACAAAGGTGTAAAATGAATTTAAATTGACTCAACTTACAGTAGTATGTGAGGATGTTGCTAATTGTTGTTTACGTCTAGGATGAGGGAAACGTCCAGTAACATGGTGAGAGCTGGATAGATTGTACAATAGTCAAACTTATATAAAATATGACAAGAACAAGTTAAAAACAGATTAAAAATTATTTAAAAAATTAGAGCATTACATCGTGAAGCCACTTGATGATTGCACAAATTAGTGGTCATGGAATGATGAGTGACATGAAACCCTTTGACAGAAGGCCGAAGGATGTCAATGTCAGTATTTCAATGACCACTAATTTTTGCAATCATCAAGTGGCTTCACGATGTAATGCTCTAATTTTTTAAATAATTTTTAATCTGTTTTTAACTTGTTCTTGTCATATTTTATATAAGTTTGACTATTGTACAATCTATCCAGCTCTCACCATGTTACTGGACGTTTCCCTCATCCTAGACGTAAACAACAATTAGCAACATCCTCACATACTACTGTAAGTTGAGTCAATTTAAATTCATTTTACACCTTTGTTGCTACTGTTATCATTGTAATTGCAGCTCCTGAGGATGATGGCAAAGTCCATTGAAAGCTAGAGAGAATTAAAAAAAGTATAAAGAGTCCTCTTTGCTTAAATTTTGTCGAAGTACCCAACAAAAGGCGGAAGCTTTAATTTTTCACCTATATATATATATATATATATATATATATATATATATATATATATATATATAAACTAAATATAGCTCTCCACAAAAACTCACTCTTAGTCAGATCAAATGCTTCTCATTTATCGTGAAGAAAATTTTCATCGTATCTCTCCACCTTTTGATCATTACTTTATCTTATACTGATGAGCCCTCATAAGGGCAAACTGGCACGGGTATCATGTAAAAAACCTATAAAACGTCAAAAAAAACCTATAAGATGCGAACTTGCAGACCAGGTAGTTTTTAGGGTGCAAACAGTCATTCCACGTTTGCTCGTTGTGAACGTCCATCTATGGAGCAATCACTCAACTAAACACGCATTATTGGTTGCATAGTTTTGAGAGGCTGAGTGATCCGTGTCTGTAGTTGGTTGAATAGCAAGATCGCATCTGGATGATTATGTGAATTGGTCTGCATGTGTATAAAATTAGTGATATTTGCTGTGTGAGAAAATCATTACTGAATATGCCGAATATGACGGGTTATTTATATGGTGTGCTTTCTGAAGAGAGGTTATGTTCAAAGATATAAATTACGAAAAACTGAGGAGAATTACGGGAAATCATCACCGCGCCCGCGTTGTGTGTAATTACTGTTAGCATGTATACGGCTTGTAATTCGACAGTGAACAGTGAATATAATTATTTCTTATCTCTCTCATTTTTGAAATTCAGCAAATTTGTATATCTAATTACCAGAATGGATAAGAAAAAGTGGATGCGCAACTAATTTCTAGCTTTGAATCTCAATTAAGTGTATTTGAGACAAGAACCCAATGTAATAATCATCAACACATACAACTAACAGCTTAGACCTCCAGTAATGCCATCTCAGAAGCAGATTTTACATCACATCAGAGCCAAATATTGATAACAAGCCTCCTAACGTTTAGGCAACACGTACAACTAAGTGCTAAGTTAACATCTTGTAGAAAAACCTACATAAGATTAAAAAAACAGCATAATGTCACTTTTCAAGATACGTGTTACCCGTGCCGGTTTGTCTGTAACTAATTAGTCATTGTCGACAGACCATAGACACGCCAGTGTCAACAGCTTTGAAATCTATGGAACTTTCGTATATGACAAGATATACAGAAACTTCTTCTCGGTACAAAAATGCATTACCTACCATCATTCCACATATAGGTCAAGTTGCCTTTGGTTTGGGGCCAAGCAAATGCTGCTAGCTGCCCATGTTCAACCCAGGTATAAAACCATGGGGCGTATGGTGTAATAGGATCATTTGTTAACATCAACCTTGAAACAAAAACCATATGTCAGTATATAAGGGACCTATCGTCAGTCAATTTATAGCCTCCTTAATTTTCATAGTTTTCTACTGTTCCGTGTTAGCGTTGCATTTTAAGGTTATGTGACAAGTATCTGTTTGCATCAAATTGTTCGTGCTGTTTTAACAGAATGAAATTTTCTACAATTTAAAAAGAAAACATAACCTCACAAACGGAGAGAGCTGAATCCGGTACGGATTAGGTGAAATCTAGAAATAACTCAGCCTTTCTGAAGGAGGGAAAAGACTATGAAAATCAAGGAGGCCATAAACGCGTCCTACAATTGTAAGAACGACTGACGATATGACCCTAAGTTAATGCTCGCTTTTTGGAAATCTTCAATTGACAATTTTGGCGTACCATTTGTATTTGTAAAGGACTGTGCACAAAACATATTGAAAATGGGTTTCAGTCGATTCGTCTAAGAATTGAGTAGGATATATTTCTCATTTTCTTAAACAAAATTGGCCATGGGACCAAACCAAATCTATGTAATAAACAGACCAAATACTCAGGCGTCTCTCGTTTTACGCGGAGGTAACGTTCTTTGAAAACACGCGTAAAAAGAAACCGCGTATATCGAAACAAAAACATTTTATTAGATAAACTTTTGTTAAATACATAATATACATAGATTTGTTTGTACATATTATAAGCTTTAATTTTTTGACAAAAGTATTAATTTTTAGAAAAATAAGACGTAATTTTTGACTGTTTAGCTTCGTTGCGTAAATTCTTCTCTACTTCCTTGTATGGTGCCAATGCTGCAAAAACCTCTCGTTTAGTTTTTGCTTCATTAGATGATTTTCTCCAGTAATTTAAAAATCGATTTTATGAGCTCATTTACCATTTTTGCAAATAGGCAAACTTTCTATACTGAATTTCTATGTAATTAGACTAGACCCCATTTTCTTGTCTTGTGCGGCGTCCTTCATAAATACAAATACAAATTGTACAAAATTGATAATCAAAGATATCCAAAAAGCGAACAATGAGCGTTTCATATACGAAAATTTGGGCAGCATACCTCAAAAATGTAAAGAAATAGAAACACTTGCCTGTACTCCTCTTCATCTTTAACTTCCAACAGTTTCAGCCTGAGTTGATCTCGAAGCACCATTATTATTCACTATCAGTATTCTGGATTAAGGTTTCGATAGCAGAATGCATACTGAACGAATGTAATATAAAAATTATAATTAGCAGGCGACATTGGCAGTGGCACATGTGAATATTCCGCTCATCAAAATGCAGGATCATGCCAAGATTTTAATTCGTTGTATTTGGCCTATACAAAATAAAAACTGCAAAATCATAGATAGACTAACAAGGCACAATATGTGCCTAATAATTATAACAAGTCCCTTTGAAATATTAACTAAGTGATAACATAACACAAGTGTACAGACTGATGCTTTTTATTGTATTCGCTGATATCTTCTTGAAAATTTACCTGCATTTGTTTTCTGTTCACGGAATCAGGCGAATGCAGGAGCGGAAATTGAACGAATTTTATACAAAGCGTTACTTGATAGTATCCCGGCACGGGTATTATGTAAAAAACCTATAAAATGACATCTTGCAGGCTAGGTAGTTATTGTGGCGCAAACAGTAATTCCAAGTTTGCTCATTAGGATCGTTGTGGACGTCCATCTATGGAGGGATAGCTCAACTACACGCATTATTGGTTGCATATGTTTTGTGAAGCCGAGCATGATATGCTTTTGTGTATTGGTCTGCATGTGGTTAAAATGAATGATATTTGCTTTGTGAGGAAATTATTATGCTGCCAAAGAGCTGTGCCCGACGGGTTATTTATATGTTTTCCTTTCTGAAGACAGGTTATGTTCGAAGTTATAAGTTACAGTTTTTTATATTTTTTTGTGTTTTCAAAAAATTTGAGGAGAATTACAGGAAATCACCATTCATTTTTTAAATTCAGCAAATTTGCATAATCTGTAATTTCCAGAATGGATAAGAAAAAGTAGATGCGCAACTAATTTCTAGCTTTGAATCTCAAATAAGTGTATTTCAGATAAGAATCCTATGGAATTATCATCAACACATATTATTAAAACACAAATTTTCACTATGCACCTATGCATTGCCGTTACCTCCAGTAATGCCATCTCTGAAGCAGATTTCACATCACATCAGAGCCAAACATTCTTAGTGAGTTCACAACAAGTGTCCATGAGCTAGTGCTAAGTTAACATCTTGTAGGAAAACCTACATAATGTCACAAAAACCAATGTACTCGTAATGTCAAAAAAAATCGACATCATGTCACTTATCAGGATACGTAATACCCGTGCCGAATCATAAATATGCATTTGTGAAGCAAATTCAACTATAAAAGTTCATATAAACATGTGAGCTAAGCAAAATTTCCTCAAAATATTCCCCGAACATAGGCAATCCCAAAAATTTTCGGATTTGAGGCGCATATTTCATGTACTTTTTGTAGATTGTGAATCCTTTTAGTGAAACTCTTCTATCATACTATTAAGTACTGCTGACGACCTTTTGGTTACATCATTTTTTTGTGCTTTTCATGAATCCAAGATATTGCTTCTATATCCTAGATCCTAGACGGACCTTTTCACTCTTGCTCGGCATCCTACTATTACATATGAGCTATGCTACGGTAATGTTAACCTGATAGTACACATCTGGATGATTGTGGGTATTGTTCTGCATGTGCATAAAATCCGTGATATTTGCTGTGTGAGAAAATCATTACTGGGTATGCTGCCAATGAAGTATACCTACTAGCTGTGCCCGACGAGTTATTTATGTGTTGTCCTTCCTAACGACAGGTTCAAAGTTATAAATTACGATTTCTTACATTTCTTTGAGTTTACAAACATTTTGAGGAGTATTACAGGAAATCACCACCGCGTCCGCGTGTGTGTAATTACTGTATGTATATGACTTATAGTTCGACAGTGTACAGTGAATATAGATATTTCTTATCTCTGTCATTTTTTAAGTTCAGCAAATTGGCATAATCTGTAATTTCTAGAATGGATAAGAAAAAATGGATGCGCAACTAATTTCCAGCTTTCAGTCTCAAGTAAGTGTATTCAAGACAAGAATCCAATGGAATTATCATCAACACATATTTTCAGCACACAAATCCTCACTATGCACCTATGCATTGCCGTTACCTCCAGTAATGCCAAATCGGACACAGATTTCACATCACATCAGAGCCAAACATTGTTAGTGATTTTACGACAAGTTTCTATCAGCTAGTGCATTTAACTGACACTGTATCACTTGTTGTTTATGGCAAAATAAATCAATATTTAAAAAATTCTTGAATTCTAATACCCTTGATATATGATAGGCTTCTTAGATATCATTGCAATTGCACAAAAATTGAGTTAACGTTATATTCCAGTCGGAATAATTAACCAACTTTATATAAACTAATTGTCACATTCACATTCTCAAAGCAACAAAGTAGGCGCATCAACTATGCCATCTCGGCACTGGAATGTCTAGAATATATTTGCAATCTAGTACATACGTCAGCTTTTAAGCACGATGTTAATAAGCTATGATTTTTGCAACATGGCTAAAACGGCTGCACAGTGTTAAGATAAATCCGAACACCCAGTTTAAATGATTATTAAAGGTGACCTGGAACCATAAGCTATAACACCCCAAACCATAACTCCAACAGTGTGATGAACATGTCTTTCAACAAAACACTGTGGATTCCTCCTTTCACCACGTCGCCTTCTAACCCTGGCACGATCATCGTGCAAGCCTAAACAAAATCGAGACTCGTCACTAAAGACAATACTGTTCCATTACTGATTACTGATGAAAGGAGGAATCCACAGTTTTTTGTTGAAAGACATGTTCATCACACTGTTGGAGTTATGGTTTGGGGTGCTATAGCTTATGGTTCCAGGTCACCTTTAATCTTCATCAGAGGTAACATGGAACGCGCGGCGTTATATCCACGAAGTTCTAGAACCCCATCTTTTACCCTATCTTGACACCCTGGCAGATCCAACTTTCCAACAAGATAATGCCCGACCACATGTTGCAAGAGTCACAATAGACTTCTTTCAACATAATGATGTCACATTGTTACCATGGCCACCAAGATCTCCCGACTTATCCCCAATTGAGCACGTGTGGGATATGATGGGTAGGAGATTGCTCAATTTGCAACGTCCTCCTCAGACTCTAAAAGCACTTCGAGAGGAGTTGGTGGTTGCCTGGAATGAGATACTACAGGAGGACATTGACCACCTGATCAGAAGCATGCCTAGGCGCGTTGGAGAATGTGTAGCACATCAGGGTGCATCCACACATTATTAAAGGTCAAAGGGCTTTAAAGCAGTTCAATCATTTTGAAATTTTTATCATTTACTTATTATGCTTCATTTAGTACTTATACAAAATTTTATTAAAATAAAACCATTTAAACTGGGTGTTCGGATTTATATGTCACTTAGTATACAAAATTGTGATGTGGAACTCCTTTTGACTACTGTGAGACAAATTAAGACTGATTTTAAGTAAAACATCCTTATCTCATCTTATTTGTTTGTTAATTTTTATAGTTTTTCTTTGTCGTTATTTTTTTGTTATAAGTTTTTGTGTATTCTCTGTTTGTCTACTAGCCAGTATGCACTCCTACATGTAACTACATTCAAATCTGTTTGTAAGGGTTTAAATAACTAAATAATTGCCGGCTTTTCCTCTTCATCCCACAATGTCAACGCAGATGCTCCCCAGGGATCGGTCTTGCCTCCGACAATAGTCTAACAAGTCAACGACCAACAGTCAAACTGGTTTAACCACTGAGTGGTCCTACTACTAGCATTTCGTATACTTTGTCCAAACTATCCAATCTGGTAGAGTAAATAGTCCGGACCACCGAACGGTGTGAAATTAGATGCAAATAAATCCGTTTCGGTGTGCACTTTTTTTTTTCTCGTAGATCGCTATGCTGTGCACTGGCAGTGAACTAGGTAAATACAAAATGCTGCAAGCTAATAATAGCTCCTCTAATGTTAATAATAGTTATGCTTTGTATTGTTTGACTTGCTTCTGTGTATTACGTCATTCTGAGCAAAGCGTTAGGTTGGTGAAAATCGTATTGCTCTGATGCATTCGGCAACCGGTTTTTTAATCTGAAGGTGCTTTTAAACAGTGACGGCGCATTGTATGCGCCATGTATAATACACCATTGTATACGCGTATACAATGGTGAATATATACGTCTCGATATACGTATACAATGTATACAATAGCAAATCATAGTTCAACTACTTGGATATAGTGCTGGCGAATGTCCTTTTCCCTTTTAGATTTCCATGTATACGAGTAAGTGAGAGCGGGGGTCAAGCGGGCACCACTTGTGTAGAAAGAGTCAAAGAGTGCGCCACATACCACGTTGCCTGGCACATGAAGGCCACAGAACACAACTGTAACTTGCTGCAACGCCTTGTTTTCTACGCTCAAATACAAATTTCTGTCGAATTTGTTTGGGATCAATTCCAGATCGATCTAATGGTTCTCCGATTTTAGGTTGAACTGAAAGTTCAGGATAGATACAAATCCTGCAACATTGCATTATTGGTTTGACTGTGGAAGCAGTTTATAAATAATGAAAAAATATATAATCTTTGTTTATACAGGGTGATTCAGTTTATTGTTGCACAACTTTAAGATTCGATAGAACTTTTAAAATTAATGCATAACGTCTATATAAACATGGGTCGAAAAATGCGTGGCTTCCGAAATACAGGGTGTTTAAATTTACTTTCTAAAATAGGTTTTTTTAAATATTTCGAACAATATTTGATGTATCACAGTAAAAATTGGTATACAAGGGTTTTTTGGTACGACAAAACGAACCATAGTTTTACTGTAGCCGCTAGAGGGCGCTCTTTACTGTACCTGTAGTGTATTAAAATGACCGAACATTTTTTCTTAGTGCAATTTTTTGCTTTTTGAATAAAAAAACTGATTCTTCGCGCTTTTCAGCATAAAAAAGCTCTTTTGTGAATTTTCCTTATAGTTAGCCGTTTTTGAGATATTTTGATTTTTAAGGTTCGATGCATTTTTAATTATTAATGATAAAATAACGTTAAAAAGTCAGTATCTCGATAATTTTTAGAAGTAGGCTGTGCCTGCAAATATTTTTGAAATTGAAAGCAGAATAAGGTTAAACGTCAATTAGTTGACAATTAGTTTTGTTGTCCGTTGAAACCTGAAACGTTTTTTTGCAATTGTGAATGCACGAAATTTAGTTAGAGCCAGAGAATACGCACGAAGATTTCCAAACAGACGACATCCAACTCGCTCAGTATTTGTAAGAGTGCATCGCCAAATAATTGAAGATGGTTTTGGAAATCTCCAAATGGATCAAAACATAAATGTTCGTCAGCGCAGATTTATCCGTATGATTCTGCGTGAGTTTGATAGAGATCCGACCACAAGTGTTAGGAGAGTTTCTGGTGCCTTGGGAATTTCAGCAAGCCGTGTTCACCGTGTTCTTAGAAATGACCATAGACGTCCTTACCATTTGCAACCTGTGCAAGGACTACAGCCAGGGGACGGAGAACGAAGAATCACATTTTGTCAGTCAGTCGCCTGGCCTCCACGATCCCCTGACCTAAATCCATTAGATTTCTTTGTCTGGGGATTTCTAAAAGAAAAAGTGTAGCAGACTCACGTAACCACAAGAGATATGCTAATAGACAGAATTATTTGAATAATGCTATACCACGTTCGATCATTCGTAGATGTGAATTGTGTATTGAACAATTGGGCTTACATTTCGAGCAACTACTTCAGATTTTGTATGTTTGTCCTAACTATCCAATAGTATTTTAGTTGTAAATAATTAATTTAATTTGTTACAAATAATATTGGAAAATTAAACAAATTAATATTTTGTTTTTTCTGTTTATTTGGAGTTAGAAATTATTGCTGTATTTAAAAACACAATCTAAACGATCATCTTAATTACTTGTAATGTCCAAATCGAAAATGTAAAAAAAATATAATTTTCTCATAAATAATTAAAAATGCATCGAACCTTAAAAATCGAAATATCTCAAAAACGGCTAACTGTAACGAAAACTCACAACAGAGCTTTTTTATGTTGAAAAGTGCGAAAAATCAGTTTTTTTATTCAAAAAGCAAAAAATTGCACTAAGAAAAATTTTCGGACATTTTAATACACTACAGGTACAGTAGAGAGCGCCTCTAGCGGCTACAGTAAAACTATGCCCATGATTCGTTTTGTCGTACCAAAAAACCCTTGTATACCAATTTTCACTGTTATACATCAAATATTGTTCGAAATATTTAAAAAAAAAAACTATTTTGGAAACTAAATTTAAACACCCTGTATTTCGGAAGCCACGCATTTTTCGACCCATGTTTATATAGACTTTATGCATTGATTTTAAAAGTTCTATGGAATGTTAAAGTTATGCAACACTAAACTGAAACACCCTGTATACGTATACAAAGATACAGTTTTAAATAAATTAACAACAACAAATCAAGTAGTTCGTCGATTTCTTTGTTCTTGGAGCGTCCAGCCATATTTTTTTAAGTTTTCGGTTCACTGTTTACCACCTTTCTGACGTTTGCGAATAAACCTAACCTCACTTATGCTATTTTATACATTGTCATCATTGTATACATTGTATATTCCATTATATACGCAATGTTTGTATTGTATTCCATCCATTGCCATCTATATATCCTAACCATAACCACACTAGCAGTATATCTCGAAATTCCTGAATTCATAATTCAGAAAATTATCATATTTTTAAGCTTTCTTGTTCCCTTCAAGCGGCTGAAAATATAAATTTAAATTCTGCCATAAATAACAATTTGCTGCTTTGAGCCAGTATTGAGATTGAATATACAAGCTTATACGTAACTTTTAACTTGGTTCTAGGGTTGTCCAATAGGGACGCAGGAAAGTAAACGTCAATTTGACATAGACGCCATCTTTGTTTTCTGTCACCGACATGTCATTTTGTTAGTTGAATGTTTACCATTGATCGCTATGGAGTCGTATTCGATTGAAGACCGCATTAAAGTAATTCAAGAGCACTACAAAAATGGTGCAAATATAAAAAACACGTTTCGCGCGCTTCGTGAACATTTCGGTCGCACAACCGCCCAAACGAAACAACCATAGGTCGTCTGGTGCGTACATTCGAGGCAACAGGTTCTGTGGCAAATCTGCCAGGCTCTGGCTGGCCAAGGAGCGTTCGCACACCGGAAAATATTGCTGTTGTGAAGGAGAGTGTGAGAGACGATCCGAAACAATCAACAACGCGTCGATCCCAACAATTCGGCATTGCAAGAACCAGTTTGCTCCGCATTCTCCACAAGGATTTGAATGTACACACCTACAAGATCCAATTGACGCAAGAGCTACGTCGGGCCGACCATTTTTCGCGACGAACGTTCTCAGATTGACTCCTTGAACACCGCCAAATTGATGCCAATTTTTCATCAAAAATCATGTTCAGCGACGAAGCGCATTTCACTTTGAATGGGACGGTAAACAAGCAAAACTGCCGCATCTGGGCGAACGAAAATCCCCGTGAGTATCAAGAGCAGCCGATGCATCCTCAAAAAGTGACTGTGTGGTGTGCATTGTGGTCAAAAGGCATCATCGGACCTTACTTTAACGAAAATGCGGCCGGGGACGCCGTTACCGTCAATTCTGAGCGATATCACGTGATGATAGAGGACTATCTTTTGCCGCAACTTGAAGGAATGGATATGGACGATGTTTATTTCCAACAAGACGGTGCAACATGCCACACAACCAACGTCAATATCCATCGATTGCAGTCCTTCCTCGGTGATCGCGTGATTTCGCGCAGAGGAAATGTGCCAAGGCCACCAAGATCGTGCGATTTGAGTCCCTTGGACTTTTAATGGGGATATTTGAAAAGCAAAGTCTACGTCAACAAACCAGCCACCCTCCAAGAACTCAAAAACAACATCATTGCCGAGATAAATGCCATAGAACCGACCATGTTGCAAAATGTCATTGAAAATTTCGATCATCGCGTGAACGTCTGTAAATCCAGTCGTGGTGAACATTTGAGCGATATTATTTTTCATACATAAATGGTATAAATGAACCTTCAAAATAAAGTACCCAACTTGATTTGAATATCAATCTTTCTTGTTTTAATATGCGTTTACTTTCCTGCGTCCGTTTTGGACAACCCCATATAAGGGGTACACATCTTGGAATTGGATTTTGAATCAATTGAGATGAAATCTTATACACACGTTTCATTCGCGTCAAAATACAAAATAATTTACCTGCCGCCATTTTGAATCCAATATGGATGCTTCAAAATCATTTCCATGGTAACCACTATGGTATTAGTATCAAATGAAAGGGCTTGATGAGAAATACACAATGAGCAACGTGACGTCATTCTAAATTCCATATGGCGATCACCTCAGAATATATCGACGTATCATTATACGTTCTATCGAAATTTTATAGTACAAGTGAGAATATAGAAGTTCTATGAAGTCATATTGCTGAAGTTTGATACAGGGTGTTCGTTTGAAAACTTCCAACCACGGATTTATCGAAAACCACTGATTAAAAGAAAAACACCGAGACACGTCAACAGATTTGTCGATGGGAACAACTTTTTAATGAATTTGATTTGATTAGATAGAAAACAAAAACACACGAAAATATCAATTTTTATTTCAATATATACTAAGTGACATATAAATCCGAAGACCCAGTTTAAATGGTTTTATTTTAATAAAATTTTGTATAAGTACTTAATGAAGCATAATAAGTAAATGATAAAAATTTCAAAATGATTGCACTGCTTTAAAGCCCTTTGACCTTTAATAATGTGTGGATGCACCCTGATGTGCTACGCATTCTCCAATGCGCCTAGGCATGCTTCTGATCAGGTGGTCAATGTCCTCCTGTGGTATCTCATTCCAGGCAACCACCAACTCCTCTCGAAGTGCTTCTAGAGTCTGAGGAGGACGTTGCAAATTGAGCAATCTCCTACCCATCATATCCCACACGTGCTCAATTGGGGATATGTCGGGAGATCTTGGTGGCCATGGTAACAATGTGACATCATTATGTTGAAAGAAGTCTATTGTGACTCTTGCAACATGTGGTCGGGCATTATCTTGTTGGAAAGTTGGATCTGCCAGGGTGTCAAGATAGGGTAAAAGATGGGGTTCTAGAACTTCGTGGATATAACGCTGCGCGTTCATGTTACCTCTGATGAAGATTAAAGGTGACCTGGAACCATAAGCTATAACACCCCAAACCATAACTCCAACAGTGTGACGAACATGTCTTTTAACAAAAAATTGTGGATTCCTCCTGTCACCACGTCGTCTTCTAGCCCCGGCACGACCATCGTGCATGTCTAAACAAAATCGAGACTCGTCACTAAAGACAATACTGTTCCATTCCTGATCCCAGAGTGACCGTTGTCTGCACCACTCAAGGCGATTACGTCGGTGTTCTCGAGTTAAAGGGAGGACCCAGTGTGGCCGGTATGAAAACAAGCCAAAACTTCTCATTCGTCAGTAAACACTTCGCATGCCAATAGGTCTTCCGTGTTCTGCAAACCATTCATTTGCAATGGACCTGGTAGTGGAGAAACGGTCCCTTAAGGCCAATAATCTTAGGCGGCGATCTTCACGGTCTGTTGTTCTACGGCGGCGTCCAGTGCCCCTTGCTCTTTCCGTACGGCCTTCTCGAAGCCATGCCTGACAACACCTAACCACAGTGTCTACATTTCTTTGCACTCTAACTGCAATTGCCCGAAAAGAAAGTCCAGCTTCCCGAAGTCCCACTATACGGCCCCTATCAAACGCACTAAGTTGACGAAATCGTACAAGTCTCCGTACTCTAGGCATCGTAACCGATCGTAAAGGATGTCAAGAACCAAAATCCGCCAACGTTGGTTCTTTACTGCGGCTGAAATATTCATTTTTAGAGCGTTAGTGAATTAAAAAAAAGCAGTATAAAAATCGGAATGTCCAACTGATAAGTCTGAAAATTTTTTCACTTGTTATTTACAGTAAGATAAATACATTCACCAACATTTATTAAAATAAAACCATTTAAACTGGGTGTTCGGATTTACATGTCACTTAGTATATTTCAATAATATAGGCGATGTTCAAATTCCTGACGGACATTTTCATAAACGTGTTGTGGGATATCTTGGCAGCTTTCGATGATGCGTTGACGAAGTTCATCCAAACTTTTACTCATCGTCTAGCCGTTGCCGAACCGGAAGAACATAGTGAGGGGGAGCGCCGTTTTGCTGAAAACATATTTCAGCCTCATCAAGTATAGGGTTTCTATCCCTTTCGAATTGGTTTTCAATGGTTTCAGTGAGCAGGTTGATGGAATTATCCAACATATCCAAATAAATGTCTCCATTCAAATTTCCATTAGTAAACAATGGCCCTCACTTTCTTCCCTGAAGTGCCTGCCCATATAATAATTTTTTGGGGGTACTGGGTATGCCCTTCTACAAAAACATGAGGATTTTCATTGCTCCAATACCTGCAGTTATGCTCATTGACAAATCCATTTGGATAAAATGTGAATTCGTCAGTGAGGCAGGTGTTCTTTACATGAATGGTATTATCATTAATTTGTTATTTGTTCACAAAACTCAACTCGATTATCGGAATCATCTTCGGTTAACTCTTGCAATATTTTTATTTTGAATGGATGAAGTGTTTGGAGTTTAGTAACTGTGAGTACCGAACCTAATGAAATACCAATCGCAGCAACAATTTTGCGTAATGAAGTATTAGGATTTATTTCAAAATGACCCAAAACTTCAACTTGAGCGGCTTTATCCAAAACCCTCCGATGATCACGTTTTTTATTTGCAGCAGATCTAAATAGTTTGAGTAAATTTAGTAACAATGTCCAAAACGTGCCTATGCGAAGTTATCTTCCCCGGATGTCTGGCGTTAAACGTGGCGGCAGTTAGCCAAGCACATTGATTTTCGGCACCACAAGTTAGAATCATTTCCAGTCCTTCGGCTAGTGTGTAAGCGATTTTGGAAGTAAAATCTGAATCAATAAATTTATTCTCACTATCCCAAGATTGTCACAAAGGTAACTGGCAGCAAATCAAATTCTTTCTTTCCCTCATCAACAAATAAGTAAGCAGGTATAACAATAAATGCAGTTCGACCAGGGTATTTGTGTTGATGAAAAGAACGCGGAAAAAATTCGGGTTGTTATTTGGTTGTTGCCACGTCTAACCTTCCTAATTGCTGTTTATGTTGGTAGTTTCCGTTTTAAATTATAAACGAATTGTAGATTTGGCAAACAGTAACGGACAAAATTTTGAACACTTATTGAAATAAAAAGTGATATTTTCGTGTGTTTTTGTTTTTTATCTGAACAAATTGAGATAAATAAAGATTTTTCTAACTGTCTCGAAAACGAATCGACTGATTTTAAAAAATCAAAAATTAGAATAAAAAGACCTTTCAACAAGCTATTACTCGGTACCTCTTGTCATTTGAAGTTTTTAAGGGAATGGCCCTGGGGGCGAGGGCGAAAGGGGTTGGTAGTGGTTGACGCCCTTGATAAATCTTTTGACGTGCCTTGGCGTTTTTTTTATCAGCGGTTTTCGATAAATCCGTGGTGGGAAGTTTTCAAATGAACACGCTGTATGAAATTACCAAACAAGTTATTTGGGATCATAAATAACAAAAATCAGATATAATAAAATAATAAAATAGAAAAAATGGCTTTTAAAAACAAGTTGTTAATAAAATGAACATGAAATTAAAAATAATATTTCCGATTGTAATTATTTAAACAATGATGAAGCTCCTTCATCTCAGGTTTTCAAATAAAAGCGTGTCAAGTTTCAACATCAGGATAGAAAAAGGGTGTACCATGCTTTCATCTGAAAACTTGATATAACGGAGCTTCATTGTCGTTTGAATATTTACAATCGAAAAATTATGTTCATTTTATTTTCAGGTATATAAAAGCTTCTTTTTTATCTTATTTATTTAACCCGAGAACAAAGATCTTGATTCTTGACATTACAAAGAAATTCAAGCCAGATGAAATGTTTGTTCTATAATCATGTCAGAAATTATTCCGGTATTTCAAATTGAGCCTCCACCGCTTGAGAAGGGTGGTGAAACATAGAATTCGAATGTGAATTCTAACAACGAAAATGGAGAGATATATTGTTTTCAGGCTTAGCGGAGTAGTTTGGGAAGTTTAGCGAGGTAGGAAAACAGTAATTATACAGGGTGTTCCTTAACGATATGTCAATATTTAAGGGTGTGAATCTACATGCAAAATTAATGTTACTTTGCTCTATAAACTATGGTCCAAAAATGTTTCATTACTAAAACTCGGAGTGTTTTAGTTTTCGGAAAAAAATGGAAATTAATTAATATTTTCAGAACCGTTTCAGATATTCCACTGATACTTAGTACGTAGTGGAAGCTAATAAAGTTGCATATTTTTCAATGCAAAAATAATTTTTAGCTTTAACAGTGGCGTGCATACGCGTATTGACTTCGATATTATTTAGGAAAAAAATGGTTTTTTGCCAAATAAAAATTATTTTTGAATTCCCTCAATTTTCTTCAACAACAGTTACCTTTGCTGCTTGATGATGTTCCGTTAGTAATAAGAAACAATATGTGGTACCTGCATGATGGTGCACCAGCGCATTTCAGTGTAGCGCTTCGTAATTATTTACAAACTGTTTATCCAAATCATTAGATTGGCCGCGGTGGGCCCCAAGAATGGTCATCAAGGTCCCCAGACCTCAATAGTTTAGATTTCTTTTTGTGAGGCTATCTTAAGACACTAGTGTACACAGGTCCCATTAACACTGTAGAGGAATTAAGAGAAAGAATAGTTGCAGCTTGTGATAGAATAAAATAACACTCCAGGGATATTTCAACGAGTGCGCAATTCCATGAGAAGGAAGGGGGCCATTTTCAACAATTTTTGAAATCATTCCGTTGGTTTGAATGTCATGTTTATGTTGTCAGTTGTTGTTGTTTATTACCCCTAATGTGTTAAATTAATAATAAGTTTGCAAGTTAGACAATAGAACGGTTTTTATTTTTTTTACTCAAAAATGGCGCATCGAAGGAAAATAACTCAAGAGAGATCATTTGTTTTAAATTTAAAAATACCGCAAAAAAACATTGGCGTGCCACTTTTTTCTTAAAAAATATTGAAGTCAATACTCGTACGCACGACATTGTTAAAGCTAAAAATTATTTTTGCATTGAAAAATATGCAACTGTATTAACTTTCACCACGTACAAAATATCAGTGAAATATCTGAAGCCTTTCTGAAAATATTAATTAATTTCCATTTTTTTCCTGAAACTTCAACACACTGAGTATTTGTAAGGGAACATTTTTAGACCATAGTTTATAAAGCAAACTAACATGAATTTTTCATGTAGATTCACATCCTTAAATATTCGCATACCATTAAGGAACACCCTGTATATAGCTTGCATTTGAAAAACGTGTCGGTACCATCCTCATAGTTATTTAGAACATCAAGTTAAGACTTCATTGTTCAGAAAATATCTTCGCATCTGCCCAGAAACATATTCTGGCTGTTTTTTGCATAATCTTATTAAATAAATAATAATAGTTTAAAAAACTAAAAAAACACGCCTTTATAGCTAACCGAACAAAAAAATAGAAAATAATTTTTAATTACAAAAAGTTTATATTACACTAGTAGATGGTCAAACAGTCAATCATAACACTGATCAACAGCCAAAAAATATCCTAAATAAAATAAACAAAATATTACTATTTTTAATGTGCTAAAACCGGAATGAAACTTATTTTTTCAATATTAGTTCAAGTTTTAGAGATACGGTAATTATATGTGTTCCTGCTGTGACAGTGTTAATATACTGTAATTCACAAGAATGCACGTGCTACATTTTTATATTCGGCAAGGAAAGATGATGTAATCGGCATGATTGTGTTACGTTATACATACGTGTACATTATATTGTTTTATATTAGCCATTTTTTCCTCAGTTGGCTGACAGCGTTCATGCAAGATGTCTCGAAAGTGTGTAAACAATCCAGATCAGTTTTGTTACGTGTGTGGTGATGTGACTTTTGCGTCTCAGAGACGGTCTATTATTCCACTAATAACAAAGGCATATCAGCTTTATTTCGGTTGTAAACTAGGTGATCAAGACAAACAGTGGGCACCCCACATCTGCTGTAATACATGTGATTCAAGTCTGAGGAGCTGGTTTAGTGGCAAAAAACGGTCTATGCGCTTTGCTGTCCCAGTGGTTTGGAGAGAGCCTACAAATCATATTAATGATTGTTACTTTTGCATGGTACCTTGTGTTGGACAAGCCACAGGTATGTCCAAGAAAAAAAAAATCGGTTATTAACTACCCAAACATACCATCTGCGATGCGACCTGTGCCTCACAGTGACGAAAATCCTATTCCAAAACCCCCAGAATCCTACACTTGCGAATCAGAAAACGAATCAGATCATGGCGATCGAGTGATTCGTCAAGAAGAAGATATGCCATCAACGTCAAGAGATCCTGATTTTATACCGAGCACGTCATGCCACCAACCGCACAAAACAACATAATCAGAATTAAATGATCTTGTAAGAGATTCAGAACTTCCAAAATGTAAGGCAGAGTTACTTGGATCAAGACTGCAGCAGTGGAACTTGTTAGAAGACGATGTTTCGGTATGTGTTTTTCGTAAACGCCACAAAGACTTAGAACCATTTTTCAATATGGAGAATAACTTGGTTTTCTGCAGTAACATTAACGGCTTACTGGCCGCTTTAAGTATAAACTATAACCCAGAAGAATGGAGATTGTTTATAGACAGTTCAACATTGAGTTTAAAGGCAGTGTTATTGCATATTGGAAATATTTCACCATCTCTTCCTTTAGGGTATGCAGTTCACATGAAAGAATCATATGACAATATGAAGTACCTATTGACATGCATAAAATACGATGAGCACCAATGGCATATTTGTGGCGATTTGAAAGTTGTTGCACTTTTACTTGGGCTGCAGCTAGGCTACACAAAGTTTTGCTGTTTTTTGTATGAATGGGACAGTCGGGCAAAGGCACTTCATTACACCAGACAAAACTGGCCTGTTCGTCAATTCCTAAACCCTTGTCAAAAATATGCTGTCATCGTATCAAAAGAAATATGTCTCTTAAGATACATTTCCTACACTCACACCTGGACTTTTTTGGACAGGGCGAACGTTTTCATCAGGATATTTCAAAAATGGAAAAAAGGTACCAGGGAAAGTGGAATCCTTCCATGCTTGCAGACTACTGTTGGACTCTTGGTAGAGATGCTCCAGAAACGATCCATAAAAGAACAGCAAAAAGACAGTGCATATAGTGATTCTTATAAGTATATGAATCTTGTTACTTTTTTTAATATATCCTTAAAAATAAAAAGTTTTTTTTCTAAACCGCAACTAATTTTTTTATTTCATTGTCATTTTTGTGTACTGCCACTGAGCTACAGAGGCTTGTAGTTTTAGTATTCGTAAAGTGGCATTTGAAATCCGTGGCTTTTTATTAACATATCTGCTTTTCAGAGAATTTTACTTAGGTCTAAAGAACTAAATCAGAATATTTTTTCGAACAGATGCAAAGGTATTTCCTAGACTATCGGTACTCTTTGTCATCGATATGGCGAAACAAAATGTCCTTATCAAACATATTTTGATGACATTGCTCAAAAATGCTGTATGAAACAACCCACACGAAGAACCATTTTTTTTCAATTTCAGAATACAGCACTCCCCCATACAACTTCTCATGGATAGTGGAAGGATGTCTTGCAGGTATGGCTTGCCCATCAAACACGTCTGAAATTAGGTATTTGGTAGAAAATGGCATTGGGCATCTAGTGACGCTATCAAAAGATAGAATACCTCCGATGGATGACGATAGTATCCGAAATCATATTAAATGGACTGTGATACCGGTTGTAGAGTTTGAGCCACCTACGCTGGACGATATGAAGAAGTTTATTGCAATTTGTAAGGAACATCAAGGAAAGGTGAGAGCTACAAACACAGAGTTTCAGGTTTCAGTTGTCTGCAGAACGATCGGATCAAGTAGACTGACTCAGCACTTCCCACGTATGGATGTGAACCTATTTAACACGTTTACGACGTCGTGTACCACATGTGGTACATGACTGCTGATCTCCACAGCCGTCGTGTACCGCATGTGGTACACAGTGCGTTTTATATTTAATCCTATTTTAAAACGCCACGGTTGCATAAGAAGCTTGGAAAAGAAGTTATACAGCTATATGTAAAGGTGGGACATGACCTGTGGTACATTCGATCATATTAATACATTATACAGGGTGTTTCAGTTTATTGTTGCATAACTTTAAGATTCGATAGAACTTTTAAAATTAATGCATAAAGTCTATATAAACATGGGTCGAAAAATGCGTAGCTTCCGAAATACAGGGTGTTTAAATTTACTTTCTAAAATAGTTTCTTTTAAATATTTTGAACAATATTTGATGTATAACAGTGAAAATTGGTATACAAGGGTTTTTTGGTACGACAAAACGAACCATAGTTTTACTGTAGCCGCTAGACGGCGCTCTCTATTGTACCTGTAGTGTATTAAAATGACCGAAAATTTTTTCTTAGTGCAATTTTTTGCTTTTTGAATAAAAAAACTGAATCCCCACACTTTTCAACATAAAAAAGCTCTCCTGTGAGTTTTCGTTATACTTAGCCGTTTTTGAGATATTTCGATTTTTAAGGTTCGATGCCTTTCTAATTATTTATGGGATAATAATATTTTTTTTATATTTTCGATTTGGGCATTACAAGTAATCAAGATGCTCGTTTAGATTGTGTTTTTAAACACAGCAATAATTCCTAACTCCAAATAAACACAAAAAACAGAATATTAATTTGTTTAATTTTCCAATATTATTTTTAACAAATTAAATTAATTATTTACAACTAAAATGCTATTGCATAGTTAGGACAAACATACAAAATCTAAAGTAGTTGCTCGAAATGTAAACCCAATTGTTCAATACACAATTCACATCTACAAATGATTGAACGTGGTATAGCATTATTCAAATAAGGCCTTATTTCATCACATGCATTCCTGATTCTGTCTATTAGCATATCTCTTGTGGTTACGGGAGTCTGGTACACTTTTTCTTTTAGAAATCCCCACACAAAGAAATCTAATGGATTTAGGTCAGGGGATCGTGGAGGCCAGGCGACTGGTCCTCCACGGCCGATCCATCTTTCTGGATAATTTTCGTCCATTACGGTAGATACCAATCCACATGTTCACACTAACTTCATGCTGAAAATTTCTTTCCCGAACTGCATGCGGATGTTCATGCGACCAAATATGTTGATTATGAAAATTTACCACTCCACGTGTAGTGAAGCATGACTCATCGGTCAATAAAACGTTACTTAAAAACTCCCTATTATTATCAGTTCTATCAAGAATCCACTGACAAAATGTCATTCTTCGTTCTCCGTCCCCTGGCTATAGTCCTTGCACAGGTTGCAAATGGTAAGGACGTCGATGGTCATTTCTAAGAACACGGTGAACATGGCTTGCTGAAATTCCCAAGGCACCAGAAACTCTCCTAACACTTGTGGTCGGATCTCTATCAAACTCACGCAGAATCATACGGGTAAGTCTGCGCTGACGAAGATTTATGTTTTGACCCCTTTGGAGATTTCCAAAACAATTTTCAATTATTTGGCGATGCACTCTTACAAATACTGAGCGAGTTGGATGTCGTCTGTTTGGAAATCTTCGTGCGTATTCTCTGGCTGCTTCTGCTGCGTTTCCATTTACAAAGCCATACACAGCCTACTTCTAAAAATTATCGAGATACTGATTTTTTAACGTTATTTTATCATAAATAATTAAAAATGCATCGAACCTTAAAAATCGAAATATCTCAAAAACGGCTAACTACAACGAAAATTCACAAGAAAGCTTTTTTATGTTGAAAAGTGCGACGAATCAGTTTTTTTATTCAAAAAGCAAAAAATTGCACTAAGAAAAATTTGTCGGTCAATTTAATACACTACAGGTACAGTAGAGAGCGCCTTCTAGCGGCTACAGTAAAACTATGCCCATGGTTCGTTTTGTCGTACCAAAAAACCCTTGTATACCAATTTTCACTGTTATACATCAAATATTGTTCGAAATATTTAAAGAAAAACTATTTTAGAAAGTAAATTTAAACACCCTGTATTTCGGAAGCCACTCATTTTGCGACCCGTTCATATAGACTTTATGCATTAATTTTAAAAGTTCTATCGAATCTTAAAGATATGCAACAATAAACTTAAACACCCTGTATAATTATTTTTGACTAACTACTAAGTAAACTGGATTTTAGGAATATTTTCAATATAATTTTATTCAAGCAACCTTATTTTGTTACAGGGAAATTAAAAAAATGCAAATCTAAAAATTATTAGAAAACTAGGGTTCCAGAATGTTTTACGTTAAAGACATCCGAAATCGGCTACGTCGCGAACGTGTTAAGTGCATGAACATTTTTGACGGTCTAGGTTTTCTTAAGTAAGCCTTAAGGTGTGCAAAATGTTAGAAAACATTGAATAATGTGATGATTTCTATTCGGAAACGATGCTTTTCGACTACGCTTACAAATTATATTCTGAAAATATTTCAAAAGAAATATTTGTAGCATAATTCCGCCGCCAACAGACCGACTGTCACAAAATTGTTCAACTCTCAAATAAAACATACGAATTTTCAAGAAACTACGAGTGTCAAATCGCCCACAATCTGTGCAGATATCAGGATCGTTTAGTAAAGAAATGTATATTAAGTGTGGTGTCCCACAAGGAACTGCCTCAGGTCCACTGTTATTTAATATAAATTTAAATGATATTTTCCAATTTAATTGTGTTGGCAAAATAACCAGTTTTGCAGATGATACTGCAATACTCGTATTATATGAAAGCACTGACTGGTCTGATCTGAAAAATGTAATTGAAAATGATTTTATCAAAACTATTCGGTGGTTTAACAGTAGAAAATTAAGCATTAACTATTCTAAAATACATTTTTTACCATTTGGATCTCATGCATGACATCCGTCAAATTACACCAATTTCTCCTTCAACATTAATGATCAAAAAATGCAAATTAATAGTGTCCAACATAAAATACCTTGGAGTGGTCTTGGATCCTCACTTACGTTGGGATATCCATGTCAATTATATTTTAAAGAAAGATAGATTTGTATCCTACAAAATTAAATACCTTGGGAATATATTGACAGAAAAATATCTTCGAACATTATACCATGCACTAATTGAGCCTCATCTCACATATGGTATACTCGTATTAGCATGGGGAGCTGCATATTCCTCAAATATCTATTTATTTAGATGTTTTTCAAAAAAGTATTCTAATAATGATGTTTAAAAAACCGAAACTTTATCCCACTGACAAATTATACGCAGATGTTCGAGTGCATGATATAAGACAGCTTTATTTCTTACACAGTGTCACTCACTACCATAAAAAATTAAACATAATCATTTTACCAGGTACAAAATTCGTGGCACAGTAGTTCCTCAGCCGCATAAATCTATAATGCATCGGTCATATCTCTATTTAGCGCCAAAATTTTATGAAATTATACCTAAAGACTTAAAAGATTTACGTTTCGGAAATTGTTTCTAAAGAAATTTAAAAAAGTGGCTGCATTCTATATCTAGGACTGAAATTCATAAACTCATAAATACGAACATCAAGTAAATAGATAATCTACTGTAGCTCATTTTTGTCCTTTTTTGTCATTTGCATTCTACAGTTGCAACTTAAAATTATTGGTCCATGTACAGGCGATGCCTTCTATTGGGCCTGTTTTGATTTTATATTTATTTACTCATGTTGTTTGTTATCTTTGTACCTTGAGTGATTAAATATTATTATTATTATATTATTAGAAAGCACTGATGAGATACTGGGGAGTCTTTCGTGTAAAACTTGGAGAGTAAGTAAAAATGGGTTGTATGTTCGAGTTATCTCAATGTTCACATAGATAGATTTCCCAATACATTTGCCCTTAAAACAGAGTGAGAAAAGTTTTCGATCCGCGTCACTGCTTTGTCTGTCTCCGTGTCTTGGTAGGTGTACTGGCCTTACTGCTGCGTGACCGTGTATGACGTGTTGTGCCGTAAGATACTGGGGAGAGGCGACGTTGCCAGGTGGACTACCGGTAGGTCGGCGGAGGAATAATTGTATGAACCTAATTATTATTATTTCTCTGTTTCTTCTTCTCTGTTATATGTGTTCGCAGCTAACTCTTTTCTCAGAGAGCCTAACTTGTCCTGGTCATAATTCTTTATGAACTGATGACGGTTTTGCGTGGGAAGTGCTTAGTCAACCGATTTGACGCCATTTTTGTCTGATGTAACAGTAATTTGGTGTTAGCAAAACGAGTATTCGCATTCAAGAATATAAACTATTCCAAAAGTTCTATTTCCGACTTCCATTGTCTATACATAAATAAACCTTTTGAAAGATCTATATTGTCTACATATTTTAAGCAACATAAAATATTCCCTAGCGATGAACAAACTACAAATACTGTATCAAAGCAGTGCGATATTTGCTACATGTCAGTGATGTGCTAACATATTTTTTCCACTACTTATCGGAGAAACCACCATTATTCACCACATGGACCCATTGAGAACCAACTTTTCTCCCCTATGTAAATAATGACAGCAAAAGACCTATGTGAATAATAAATTGCACTGTCAACTTAGTTGTCAGTTTGAGAGAAACCATTTGTTCAGAAATTTTTTGAGACCAGGGGAAAATCTAGTATTAGATGATGTAGCTACCCTTCTTACGTATTTCAATAATTGGAGAAGTACTAGAAAACGACTTTTAATGCTTTGCGAGCATAAATGAGTATACAGGGTGTTTCAGTTTATTGTTGCATAACTTTAAGATTCGGTAGAACTTTTAAAATTAATGCATAAAGTCTATATAAACATGGGTCGAAAAATGCGTGGCTTCCGAAATACAGGGTGTATAAATTTACTTTCTAAAATAGTTTTATTTTAAATATTTCGAACAATATTTGATGTATAACAGTGAAAATCGGTATACAATGGTTTTTTGGTACGACAAAACGAACCATGGGCATAGTTTTACTGTAGCCGCTAGAGGGCGCTCTCTACTGTACCTGTAGTGTATTAAAATGACCGAAAAATTTTTCTTAGCGCAATCTCTTGCTTTTTGAATAAAAAAACTGATTCTTCGTACTTTTCTGCATAAAAAAGCTCTCCCGTGAATTTTCGTTATAGTTAGCCGTTTTTGAGATATTTCGATTTTTAAGGTTCGATGCATTTTTAATTATTTATGATAAAATAACGTTAAAAAGTCAGTATCTCGAGAATTTTTAGAAGTAGGCTGTGCCTGCAAATATTTTTGAAATTGAAAGCAGAATAAGGGTAAACGTCAATTAGTTGACAGTTAGTTTTGTTGTCTGTTAAAACCTGAAACGTTTTTTTGCAATTGTGAATGCACGAAATTTAGTTTCTTTTACCTGTTTTTTTTTGTAAGTTTTATAAAAATGCCATTTTTATTCTCCAATCAAGAGTTAGCGCATATTCATTTTGTGTATGGCTTTGTAAATGGAAACGCAGCAGAAGCAGCCAGAGAATTCGCACGAAGATTTCCAAACAGACGACATCCAACTCGCTCAGTATTTGTAAGAGTGCATCGCCAAATAATTGAAAATGGTTTTGGAAATCTCCAAAGGGATCAAAACAAAAATGTTCGTCAGCGCAGATTTACCCGTATGATTCTGCGTGACTTTGATAGAGATCCGATCACAAGTGTTAGGAGAGTTTCTGGTGCCTTGGCAATTTCAGCAAGCCATGTTCACCGTGTTCTTAGAAATGACCATAGACGTCCTTACCATTTGCAACCTGTGCAAGGACTATAGCCAGGGGACGGAGAACGAAGAATCACATTTTGTCAGTGGATTCTTGATAGAACTGATAATAATAGGGAGTTTTTAAGTAACGTTTTATGGACCGATGAGTCATGCTTCACAAGACGTGGAGTGGTAAATTTTCATAATCAACATATTTGGTAGCATGAAAATCCGCATGCAGTTTGGGAAAGAAATTTTCAGCATGAATTTAGTGTGAACGTGTGGATTGGTATCTACCGTAATCGACTATTTGGAACCTACCTTTTGCCTGCAAGGTTAAATGCTGCGAACTTCTTGGAATTTTTAAAGGCTGAACATGCAAATATGTGGGATGATGTTATGTTAGATTTAAGAAGACTGGCCTGGTTCCAGCTTGATGGTTGTCCAGCTCATTATTCGAGAATAGAAACTGGCTGGACGAAAATTATCCAGAAAGATCCCCTGACCTCCATTAGATTTCTTTGTGTGGGGATTTCTAAAAGAAAAAGTGTACCAGACTCCCGTAACCACAAGAGATATGCTAATAGACAGAATCAGGAATGCATGTGATGAAATAAGGCCTTATTTGAATAATACTATACCACGTTCGATCATTCGTAGATGTGAATTGTGTATTGAACAATTGGGTTTACATTTCGAGCAACTACTTTAGATTTTGTATGTTTGTTTTAACTATCCAATAGCATTTTAGTTGTAAATAATTAATTTAATTTGTTAAAAATAATATTGGAAAATTAAACAAATTAATATTCTGTTTTTTTGTGTTTATTTGGAGTTAGGAACTATTGCTGTATTTAAAAACATAATCTAAACGATCATCTTAATTACTTGTAATGCCCAAATCGAAAATGTAAAAAAAAATATTATTTTCCCGTAAATAATTAAAAATGCATCGAACCTTAAAAATCGAAATATCTCAAAAACGGCTAACTATAACGAAAACTCACAAGAGAGCTTTTTTACGCAGAAAAGTGCGAAGAATCAGTTTTTTTATTCAAAAAGCAAGAGATTGCACTAAGAAAAAATTTTCGGTCATTCTAATACACTACAGGTACAGTAGAGAGCGCGCTCTAGCGGCTACAGTAAAACTATGCCCATGGTTCGTTTTGTAGTAACGAAAAACCCTTGTATACCATATTTCACTGTTATACATCAAACATTGTTCGAAATATTTGAAAAAAACTATTTTAAAAAGTAAATTTAAACACCCTTTATTTCGGAAGCCACGCATTTTTAGACCCATGTTTATATAGACTTTATCATTAATTTTAGAAGTTCTATCGAATCTTGAAGTTATGCAACAATAAATTGAAACACCCTGTATAGCTGGCTACAGCACCAGCTATGAGATATCAACTTTTTCAAAGTAGATCTCTAGAAACCGCTGTGACGAATTATCATAGATGACGCCATCGTCTTGCATAATTTTTTGGATGCCGAAATACAGTAATACCTACCTGCCTAAGATAGCTAACCTATCTTCAGGTAGAAAACAAATCGGATATGCTGCATCATTCTTAGAAAATACATGTAAATAATCTATTTCAGCTTTCAAAATGCAATTGTCGTTGAGAATACCCTATACCTATAACTTTGCGATGCGCATTCAGCATATTTTATAATATCGCATCGTACTTTCAGAAATGGTGGAAGAGTATACCTGATCTAAAGCTCTGTCAGTAAGGGAACACGGTTCTAAGTTGGGAGTTGTTCGTAGCTCCGAGCCTCTCAAGGGACATGTGGTCGGTCTCCAATCTCTAGTAGCCAAATGAGTTGAAGTTTGAATTTCCAAAGGTCGAGGCACCGTTACCAGAATAACCTCGGTAAAACAAGCCATGGGACATTATGTATCTCCAATTTATTAAACTTAACCTTAGAGATATACAGGCTGTTCTATTTGTATTTAGAACCAGCATGTACAGATAAAGCTCAAAATGTAACACCCGTTTACATGACGACAAAGTATGGGACATAAGCGTTTTGACGAAAAGTTTGTTGCTTTATCTGCAAAAGTGACTTACAAGCTGTTACATTTACGTGTTTTTTCTGAGACAATATCTCGTAGCTCCAGAACCGTATAGTAAGATATATCAAACTTCATCCTTTGACGAGGTCTTTCACAATATTTACAGGGTATTTCCATTTAAAACATGTTTGTGTTGCCACCTAGTTGTGAATCGCCCTTTAGAAAGTGGCATATTTTCCAGAGGAGGAGCGTATACTTTCCTATAAATTTTCTAAATAAGTGTTTTAGATCTCTTTTATAATAACAAGGTATCGATCAGTTACACTCCAAAAGTTGACCCTGCATCTAAATATTGTTCTTCAGAGCGCTCCGGTGGACCGTTGCTGTTGGTTAAAAGTGTCGTCGTTCTGTTAGTCTATCAAGTCTGTCTACGTAGATACCAAACAAGTTCAAGGGGAAAACGGAAAGAAGTAAGGAAAGGAAATAAGAAATAGAGCAAATAAAAGTAGTGGATCATATGAAGTAGAAAACGTTTGAATTGTTGGTTAGACTACTCGAATGATTTTGTAACTCCAAAAGCAATTTTGATCGGTTTTGTGAACTGAAATAATTTTGGTTGGTCTGAAATTTACAAATTAATTTTGATCTGAATGGTAGGCGCGACCTGGAATGTTTGCGAACTTGCTCGACGGTGTAGTCTACTGAATGCTGCAACAGAGGCTTGCTGTGCGATTCCGCTTGAGTATAACGCTGCTGTGCGTAATCGCTTAGATATGGGATGTCAAGATATCTGTGAATGGTCTCATTTGACACGTACCACTCGTATTTTTTCATTTTGACATTCCAGCTTATAAAAGAAAACAAAAATTTATCACAATCAGGGATTTTAAACATTTCAGTGAGGATGATTTTCTTATCGATCTTTCTACAAGAGTTAATAAGCCACCATCACCTTGGTTAACAAATGAACTGCGCACTGTTCTTGATGAAAAGAATACTGCACAAGCTTTATACAAAACTAATAAGACCGTGGACGCCTATAATAACTTCCAATCGCTTAGAAACCGTGCTCTTAACATGATCAGGAGAGAGAAAAAGACATATATCGAAAATTTGGCAAATGAAAATGATTCAGAAAAATTGTGGAAGTCTCTCAAGCAACTTGATATAAATTTTCGTAGTAAACCAACCCTTCCGGTAAGTTTTAATGACAATACCAAAATTAATGATTATTTTATGTCTGTTTATAGCTATAAACCTGTTGATTCACTAGTTTGCGAAAACTATTTCAAAAATAAATTAAACTCTGAATATATATTTCCATTGAATAAGATTAGATCAAATCACGTATTACAGGCAATAGGGAGCCTAGGGAGCCTAAAATCTGATGCAAAGGAAATTGATGATATATCCCTGTCAATGATCCAGCTTTGCCTGCCAGCTATTCTCCATCACATCGTCCACATCTTTAACGACTGTTTGGAAAAAGGCTACTTTCCATGGAAACAAGCTCTAATTATTCCAATTCCTAAAAAAATGAAACCCACTGAGTATAATGATCTCAGACCTATCAGTTTATTACCAATTTTATCCAAAATTTTAGAAAAAATTATAAAGTTCCAATTGACCGCTTACCTAGAAAAATTCTTTATACTTCCCGACACTCAATCCGGTTTTAGAAAAAATTATAGTACAACATCTGCCCTACTTAATCTGCAAGACAATATTTTAAGTGCCTTAGATAAGAAAATGGCACTAGCCTTAATCTCTATAGACTATTTGAAAGCCTTTGACAGCATCAATCATAAATTATTACTTGCTAAATTAAATTACATAGGTCTTGACAGTGTATCCCTTTCATTTTTCGACAGTTACCTTCATCAAAGAACTCAGTGTGTTTTGCTCAATCAAGAAATGTCTCAAGTGACAATAATTCCCTCAGGCGTACCTCAGGGCTCTGTATTGGGGCCGCTTCTGTTCCTCATATATACGTTCGACTTAAGCAAAAGTATTGATAATTCTCATGTCCAGTCATTTGCAGACGATACGCAATTGCTCCATTATTTTAACCCAGATAATGTCAATAATACTACTCAAATTTTACAAAACGATGTTAAATTAATTAAATACTCTTTAGATCACAATCTACTTATTAATCCACAAAAATCTAAAATGTTATTATTTTGCGCACAAAGAAAAACATACAATGTAACACAGCTCTTGAACATTCAGATAAATAACCAAATTTTGCAATTTTCTGATTCTGCAAAAATTCTTGGTGTTGTTTTTGATACAAAATTAAAGTTTATTGAACATGTCTATCTCTATCATCTCAGAAAACCTACCTACGGCTGCGCACTCTTATAGCAAACAGGTATTTACTAAATTTTAAGTTGCGTAAAAAACTATGTGAAGCATTGGTCATATCTATACTAAATTATTGTAATATATACTATACTTATTTAGACAATTTCACTAAAAACGTTATTCAAGTTATTCAAAACAATTGTATGCGATTCATTTTTGGCTTACGTAAATTTGATCATGCATCAGCGAAATATCCCGTTCTAAACTGGTTAAAAATTAATGACATGGTCAAGTATCACTATTCAGTTTTTGTTCACAAATTGCTGCTCATGTCTAAACCTTATTACTTGAAAGAAAAATTTTCATTTAATAATGATGTTCACTGTAGAACTCTCAGAGAAAATAACATTAAAATACCCCTGCATACCTCTACACTTTTTAAACGCAGTTTTTCTTACAATGTTGCTATTATTTATAATGACCTTCCTAAAGTATATAAAGAATTTTCATTACCTGTCTTTAGACAAAAAGTTAAAACATTATTACTCAACCCTCCAAACATATAATTTACGTAATCATTCATTTCTTTTTTATTCCATCTTTAATTCAGATTAATAATTTTTTGGTGCATTTGGGTTTGGAAAGTATGCCTTTTTCTCTTTTTTTAAATTTTACTTTCGATGTAATGAACCAAATCTGTTTGTGGATAGTGTATTCTTTTGAACACCTGCTAGAGACTATATGGTTAAGTGTAAGAGTAGCAGCATGCTAAACTTCGCCATATAAGTCTGACATTTGGCTATACTACAATGTAATTGTGGATAAATAAAGACGTCTATTATTATTATTATTATTATGCGTAGGGCTCTGTTTTGCATTTTGCTTTTTATGCAACCGAGTCTTGTTGACCAAACATAATTTTGAATTTCTGCACGAGCATAAAGGTGTAGAAACGTAATTTGGAATTCAGTTTTCAAAATATCAGTATGTGTCTACCAGGTCAACCCCTTGTCAATGATGACTCCAAGGTTCGTAGCAGATGTCCCCTTCCTCATCCCATCTCTGATGAGGCACTGCGACGTTTTTTAGTGTATGCGTTTTCGAACTACAGTATATTCAGATAAGAGATAGACCGGACATAAACAAGACCACGTGATGATCGAACGCTGTAACATTCGGCAGGGACGTATTAAGAGTCACGCAGTACATATTTCAGATAGTAGATGCTGCTTTGCGTAACTTTGTAGTAAATTAGCACAATTCGATGTGTATACGATTGGTGATGGATATAGGATCATGTGGGGGTGGGGTAAGAAATATATAATGATGTAAATATACATAAGGGTTTCAAAATTTTCGCTTCGATTTCCAGCTTCGGATGCCGCCTGATGTTTGGTGAAATACAGTCGAATATAATCTCAAAATGGCGTTTAAATTAGCCTAAATTAAAAATAATCGTATATCTCTTAAAATTGCTTTTAGAATATTGATTAGTATATTTTTTGATTTCTAGGTAAATATGTAACCAAATTAAAACGTTCAAAACGTAAAAAAATGTGCATGGTTGAACATTGTCAGAAAGTAGATTCTTGAATAGGTTTTGCCAAAATGGGTTCAAAAATGTCAATAATTAATTAAAAAATACAGTAGCTTTATAATTACTTATAACTTACCGAATTTGATGAACGACATCTTTTATTGGAAAGATGAGCTTGATGATCTTTCATCATCGCTACTGCCTGAAGCACCAACGTCAAGAATGAATGGCTTGACTTGTTCCTCTAAAATATTGTCCAGTTCCCACATCATCTTTTCAACTTTGTCTTTTACGTGCTTAATACAGTTTTCCCATTTTTGCGCTGTTATTAATTCTAGTGCTTCTTTGAAAAGTCCTTTGAGGTCACAAAATTTAAAAGTTGTATTGTGCTTAGCTATATAATTTTTAACCTCTGCCCATATGAGCTCAATGGGATTGAGCTCGCAATGGTATGGAGGTAAACGGAGCACAGTTTTATTTTGACTTGCTGCCATTTCATCAATGGCGTATTTTTGATATTCCGCCTTGTGATCCTTGACAATTCTTAATAATTGTACTTTCAGCATTGCTTCTTCAAAGTTGATATTTTTTGAGCGGAGCCAATTTTGAACATCAACTTTCCTTGAAGCCGTTGTTTGGACCTTCTCCATTCTTCGAGAATGATAAGGCGCATTATCCAACACAATTACTGCGTTTTCCTCTAAGTTCGGTAAAATTTTTGAAAACCACTGTTCAAACGATTCGCCATTCATTTCCTCGTGGTAATCTCCAGTTTTCTTAGACTCAAAGCACCACAGACCGTCAACAACAAATCCATCCTCACTGCCAATATGGCAGATAATGAGCCTTTTCCCTTTACCTGGAAATCGAAGTACTAACTGGTGTAGATTTATTTCAATAAGCGAACCTTTTTCAAATGTTTTCATCACATTCAGCGAAAAAACATTGAGACATGAGTATCAGATTGCTATAATTGGGATTATTTAGTCATATTGAAAGAAAGAATATTGAACGTCGTATGATTACTCAGCGCTTCACAATTTAATTTAAAGTTATAAACCTTTAAAAAATGAATGATCAGGAACCTGAAATACGCGCAAATATTAATATTAACAAATTATAACTTTATAAAGCTTAAAGTATGAATTAAAATGATTAGAAATATTAGGAACGGTACACAATATAAAACTTAGTAACTTTTTTTAAGTTTATGATATTCGACATATTTTAAGATTATATTAAAAAATTATTGAAATATCGAAAACACATAAAAACATGGCTTAGAAAAGTTCTAACAAATGAAAATGACAATAAAACATCCACGCATTTTATCGAAAGTTATAAAAGTTTTGTTACTTGTAATATGTTTTATCTGCCCCCTGGAATTAATGTTTAGAACCTTGTTCCCAAGGTTTGAAAAACATCCGATTGTTGTCTATTACTCGTATTCACCTGCTGGATTTTTTAATCCGGTGGACAGTCCATCTAGAAAGGCCCTCCTGGATGAAGTTACAGAATCATCAACCCATACTTTACTTGTAGTGTGTCCTGCGTTTACCCACGTTTCATCAAGGTAATAAATCTTCCTGTTTTGATTTCTATATTTCCCAATTTTTGTTAAATAATCCCTCCTCCATAGCACAATTTCTTCTCTATCCAGTAGTAAACTATTACGACCCCGTTTTTTCCATTTGAAATTTAAATGCTTCCGTAACGCATGGAAAGTTGATCGTTTGAAATTTGGCAACGTTGTATCTCCATTTACCTCCTGCAGTACTTTATCTATAGTAGGTATTTCATTCCTAAAGAAGAATTCATGCACTTTCCTCCTAATCGCATGCTTATCAGCTTCATCCAATGATTTAACAATACTTTTGCGATGTTTACTGTTCATTGGCTCAAAAAAGGTGTGTTTTTTTTTGTATTGTCCTAACACATTAAACACTGATGCGCGACACACCCCAACTTTGTGAGAAACCTTCACAACAATTTCTTTGATGGTTGATGCCTCGTTCTCGATCTCGATCTTATATATATTCAAAATGACCTCTTTCATTTCTGCACTCAGGTGTCTTTTTTTAGAGCGTTTCCTAGGTGGACTACAGGAGTTTACAACTTCATCGGCAGTATCTGTACTACTGGGCATTTTGCGCAAGCAGTTGATAACAATAACAATCAATAACAAGGTATAACAATAACAACGACAAACTCAACAACTTAATAAAATAACAAACGAAAACGTCCAAAGAAATATCAAATTGCAATGATGCACACGACATACGTAACACGTCTGAACCTGAATGTGACTCTGCCTTGATACGACTGCTCTGCCGCTCGGCATAGGCATTTAATTGCGAATTGACCAATGAGGGCTCCTGTTTTACGTCGAGACGGCGGCGTTAGCGTGAAAATCACCGGAACCTTTTGTTTACATCCGGTCTATCTCTTATCTGAATATACTGTATTAATTCTGATCAGCCGCCGATCCGCCCACTCCAATACTTCCTCCGGCACAGTCACTATTGCATTTCTCAGTTCAGTTCATGGACAAGATTCGTCGCTCTACGAAGGTCTTCAGGATGACAAGATCTTTTTGCTTGCTGAATTGCCGTCTGTTCAGAAATGTTCTGTCAGCTTGTCAGCTAGAGAGTCTCACTATTTTTGCTAGAAAATCAGCTATATCATTTGCTTCTCGATCAACTTGTCTTGGTGTAATTTTCGGGTTGATACCACACTGTGAGTTACATGTAACAGTTCAAACAGCCATTCGGCACAGGATGCAATAACAATTAACCTATTACGGTGTAACACATATACGCCCCAGCGAAACATGTCGGAATGTTTGCACGAATGTTGTAAAGCAATGCGATAAGCGACATGTGGCCCTTGAACACGCGATTTCACGATTTACATGTGAAATATCAAGATGACGAATAATAAAATGTACTGTCGAAATGTGGAATGTTGACAGAGTCGCATAATCCACCAGATGTTTTTTTCACTTCTACTTTTGCTAGCGCCACAGTTATTCTCTATAAAGGAAATTAGGAGCAGGCTCTGCGTGATGAAGATAATTTAGATTTTGCTCTTTACTGTAAATGGCTGTTTTCGAATAAGCGGAAGGTTAACATCAGACAACAGACAACATGCTGCTTGGAATATCATAAAGAATGTTAAATCGAACGCACACAACCAGGACTCCTCAACATCTCTCACAGCACATCAATTCAACGACTTTTTTACCCATATCCCACAAAAACTTTTAAATAAAATTACCCCGTCCGATGTTTCTCCATCGCATTATATGAATCATCCTACTCATAGTTCACACTTTCGATTCAGGAAAGTTTCATATCATGATGTGAGAACTGCCATAAATAAACTAAAAAACTCAAAGAGTACTGACCCATATGGCTTTACTGTCAGGATTGTCAAAACCCTGCAAAATCTCACCATATATCCTCTAACCAAGTTATTCAATCAGTGTATAGAAAGTAATACTTTTCCGGATTTTTTCAAACTATCTAAAATTATACCCATTTTCAAGCAATTTTGGAATTATTGTTGAAAGATCAAATTAATAAATGCTTTGAGGCTAATAATTTATTATGCTCAACACAGTTTGGTTTTAGGAAAAATAATTCCACATCAGCGATTAACAGTTTTATTCAGTTTGTGAACGAGACTTTTGAAAACAACCTATGTTATATGGCGCAGCATGTTTGTTGGACTTGTCCAAAGCTTTTGATTGTGTTCAACACGACATCCTGTTGGAAAAGCTCCCTTTTTATAACTTTCATGAAGCATCCACTGCAATGATTAAATCTTACTTGAGTAATCGACGCCAATTTGTTGTCTTTAAAGGTTCATCATCCTCACAGTTAGTCGCTGCTCACGGGGTACCGCAAGGCTTGGTATTGGGACCTATTTTATTTTTAATTTACGTCAATGATATGACTAACTATAATGTGAATAATAACTTAATCCTATTCGCTGATGACACTACCTTGATGAATAGCAATGCCTCTTTAGCCTCATTGATATTCGACTCTGAGGCTCATAAAAGAAAACTAGCAAACTGGTTAACCGCTAATAAGTTGACCATTAATGAAACCAAGTCTCAGATGATTATTCTTAGCCTGAGGCAGCACGACACTAATACACTAAAGTCCGTGAAGTTACTAGGAGTCTACATTGATGAACACTTGTCGTGGGAAACTCACGTAATCCATGTTCTCGATGCACTAGCAAAATAGATATATTTGATAAGGAACTTGAAACAAAATGTCTCTCAGTCAGTTTTTCTTCTAACATATTATTCCTACTTTCAATCAAGAATTTCATACGCATTGTTAAACTGGGGTCACTCGGCCCATTCGTCAAACGTTTTTGGATTACAACGACGTTGCTTGCGGTACATTGCTGGCCTCAAATACACGGAACCTTGCAAGGAAGCTTTTATAGAATTGAAAATCATGACAGTACCTTCTCTTTACATCTTCACATGTCTGATGTATATAAAGACTAACCTGAGCCAATATACTACCCACAGTGATGTCCACAGTTATAGAACCAGAAATATGGATAAAATCTTAGTACCTCATAGCCGTCTCCAAACCATCAGGAACGGCACAAACTATTATGGGATAGTTTTTTATAACCTGTTGCCAGACCGTATAAAGAAACTGGATGCGAAAGTTTTTAAAAATAACATTAATGCTTATCTGACTACTAAAGCATTTTACTCGATCAACGAGTATTTGAGCAATAATTTTTCAGACTTGTCGGATTGTTAGCAAATATAACAGTGTTCCTACACCTGGGATCCTCTAGGCTCCTTGAACTTTCTACTAAGTCATCTGGTAAATTTTTATATCAACATAGAAGTAGTGTATCTATGTACGAATATATGTCCTCCTGTTTTTACAACTTATATGGACTTGCTGTATCTGCTTTTATTGAATCATAATGTCATAAGTTGATGTTTTTCTGTCTAATTTGAACATCAGTCTTTTGTCAGACTGCTTTTTGTATTATTTTTTTTTCTTTTGACTTGTGTAAACACGCTGGTGTACTTAACACAAATAAAGAATTGAATTGAATTGAATTGAATCGATAAGACAAAATATCTAATTTTTTAACAGAAGAATAGGGTGTTTCAGAACTAAGGGATCAAACTTCTAGCGGTTATTCAGTGTAACAGTAGAAAACATTCGAGTATAGGGACCCATATCCGGAAAAGCGTCACTACGGCACTACGGCCCTAAGACGCGTTAAAATTTAGAAAGACGATGAATTGCCTAAATAGGATTTAATGCATTTAATTTTTGCTTATTGTACATGATATCATCACAACAATTGTTCAAAATTGTCTCCGACCTGAATGCATCGATTTAAACGTCACACATGATTTCGGCGAACTTGCCTAAAAATTTGATACTCGTTTTGAATAATTTCAAATGCTGCTGTAATTCTTGCTCTGTTTCTACTGGAGTTTCGTAAACCAAAGACTTTACATGTCTGCACAGGAAAAAATCTAGCGACGATAAATCGGGTGACCTAGGATGCCAAGAAACTGCTCCACCTCTGGCAATCCAACAGTGCCCAAACCGCTGAGACAAATACTCACGTACTTGTACAGCAAAGTGAGCCGGCGCTCCATCATGCTGGAACCACGTTTGCTGTCAAACGTTCAATGGGACATTTTCAAGAAGTTCTGGAAGAACTTCCTCCAAGAAACGCCGGTCCTGTTAACCGTTCCGGTAGAAGGTATGGCCCAATCAAATAATCATCAACAATGCCTGTCCATACGTTGAACAGACCAACTTGCTGATGTTCTCTAAGACAAATTGCATGGGGATTTTCTTTGTCCCAAACGTGGCTATTCCTACTATTAAAAATACCGTCTCTTGTGAAAGAGGCTTCATCGGTCCATAAAACATAGCGTAAAAAATTTGGTTGTGCCGCGATTTGATGAAGAATCCATTGACAATATTGAACTCTAGGATGATAATCGGGTGCAGTCAATCCTTGAACTTTCTGGAAGTGGTAAGGATAAAGTTGTTGCTCGTGTACCACCCGCCAGACGGAAGCGTTACTCGTATTCATAGCCTCAGCAATGTGATGTGTGCTACTTGATGGTTCGTCGGCAACTCGCTGAAGGACCTCTTCTCCAAATTCGACAGTTCTTACGGTTCGAACAACACCAGTATCATGTAAGTTGGTTTTAAACATGCCTGTCTTGGAGAGCCGCCGATGAATAGCAATAAACATTTTGTATCCCGGATGCTGTCGTTCGGGATAACGTTCTTGATACAACCGCGCGCTTCTTGATAGGTAAAGTTTTCCATTAGCAACAATTAATTTTTCTTAAATTCTTGCAAACTTCACAAATACTATAGCACGACTGAGGCGATATGGAATGCAGCTACAAAAAACAATCTCTCTTATCGTTTTTAAAGATAACAACACACAAGCACAGGATATGGGTCCCTATACTCAAATGTTTTCTACTGTTACACTGAATAACCCCTACAAGTTTGATCCCATAGTTCTGAAAATAGTTGAAAACTCTTGTATAAAAATAAATAACGTCAAAGTAGAAAAGACATCAAGCATCAAATACCTACGTTTAATTATAGTTGAGAATTTGAACATTAAAATCTTTTTGGATAAAACAACAATGATAGTTAGTAGTAGTTAGTAGTTAGTAGTAGTAGTAGAAAGATTTATTTAGCACATTTGGCTACATAAACAGAACAATTGTAAACAACTTAGAACTACTAAATTCAAGCCATATGGTGTATGATGTAAATGTTGGGTAACCTATAATTGTAGATTTAACAAGTGATTTCTCAATTTTACTTTAAATTTTGTCAAAGTTTTCTGGTCTTTTATCTCCGAGTATAATTTATTATATTTAATCAACCCTTGATGGAATACAGATTTGTAGCATATGTTATATTTTTTGGTCATTAAATGGAAGTCATCTTTATTTCTGGTATTATGTAAATGATGATCGACATTTGATGATGTTAAATTAGTTAGACTTGACGGAAATATATTATTTTTTACTTTAAAAATGAATATCATTACAAGATATTTGATAAAAAATTTTACATTGAGCCATTTAGCATATTTATCTTTAGTTAGTATTATTCTCATGCACTTATTTTGTAAAATTTGCAGTCCTTCAAAAATGGAATTATTTGCTAAATATAGAATAGTCGAACAGTACAAGAAATTTGGAAGAATGATGGTATTATAGATAATTTTTCTGCTATATGAACTCAGACATCCAGAAACTCTCGATAAATATCCCACTTCACTACTAATCTTATTTATAACTTTTTCATAATGAATATCAAAAATTAATCGAGAGTCAACAAAAACCCACAGGTATTTAAAATTTTCTACGAATACAATATCTTCACCATCAATATTCAGTTGAACATTTGTACATTGTTTTTTCCGATTAACAAGGCTGTCATTTTACTTGCATTTAATTTTAGTCTGTTAGATGCTAACCATTTTGAGACAAGCTTCAAGTCTTCATTTATATTAGAGATACCAGACTGAATATTTTTAGTACTTATATAAATCATAGTGTCATCAGCGAAAATCTGAATTTTGCATTTTTTGACTATGGCAGGTAAATCATTTATGTATAAAATAAAAAGAAGTGGTCCCAGGATACTGCCCTGTGGAACACACAACGTATTTTCAATTTTTGATGAAATAGTGTCATTAACTTTTGTAACTTGCATCCTTTTAGACAAATAATTTCTAAACCAATCTAAAACACTTCCTGTTATACCATATGCCTTCAATCTACCTAACAAAATATATCTATCAATCGTTTCAAATGCCCTCTTCAAATCCAATATGACAACTTCTTCTGAGTCTATGGCTCTTCTCCAATTCTCAGTTACCAATTGGAAAGGTGTTTCTGTGGAATATTTTTTTGAAAGCCTGCTTGCGCCTCCACTAAAATTTTGTTTTCTTCTATAAACTGCATTAATTGGTCATGCACTATGGACTCTAATAATTTTTCAATGTCTGGTAACACATTTACTGGTCTCATATCGCTTCATCTTTTAGAATTTTTTATTTTGGGAACTGGTGTTATTGTAGAGCATTTCAAATTTTCAGGAAAAGAACTGCTTCTCAGTGAACAATTGATCCAATTTAATACAGGATATCCCAAAATTTCGAAACAGTTTTTCAGCACGTTTTTAGTAGTCATTTTGGCACAGTTGTTATTTGATTTTAAACTGTTTACTTTTTTTCTTAGATAATTCAATGATACGCTGTGAAATTTTGAAAGTGTATGCAACATTTCCCCCTGGAAACTGATTTTCATATAGTCAGGTGCAGCATTGGCAGTATCCACAATATCAACAATACTTTCCACAAAATATTCATTTAGTTTGTTTGCAATCACCAAAGAATTTGTTTCGGTACCGTTTCCGAATTGAAGTTGATTTACACAATCATGCGGCTTCGAATTGATCAGTCTTTTTAAAGTCTTCCACATCTTTACACTGTCGCACTTGTTATTATCGATTTGTTTATCGTAGAATTTCCTTTTTTCTTCTCTAATTACATATACACATTTATTCCTAAGAGTTTTATATACCTCTCAATCATCATTTGATTTTGTGAATCTACATTTATTGTATTGTTTGTCTCTCAAATTTTGAGCTGCCTTAATATTCTTGTTATACCAGGGTGTATTTTTTGTCGAGCAAATCACTTTTTTACCAGTTGCAAGATTTAAACAAGTTTTTATATTTCCTATTATGTTGTCATATATGTATATGTTTCCATATTCTCACCAAAATTCCAATAGCAGCCAGCAAGTTCTCGTTCAAGTTTTTCGTACTTAATAGTATTTACGATTTTCTTAACTTTGGATCAAAAAAATGCCCTACCAAGGGCAGCATTGTCCAACTGTGATCGCTAACTTTAGGTGTATGTACAGCTTCAATCCCTGCATATTCGAAATTTACAATAACAAGATCTAACAAAGTCTCTTATAATGATGTTATTCTGGTACTTTCTTCAATTTTTTGCTTGCGCCCATAGTTGTTTATGGTTTCTTTCAATTTTCTTGTTTTCATGCTTTTACCATAATAATTTAAATTAAAATCACCTAAAAGTATTATATTGTTTCTAAAATTCCACATTTCTTCGCATTTTTCTTCAAAAAACGTTAAAAATGTATCTGCATCACTGTTTGGTGAACGGTAAAAAGTACAAAGATCATAACGTTTCCCAAATAATTTGAACTGTATATGTGCATACCAGTATGCATAGTCTAAAGTGGTACAATCGAATAATGTGATCTGTATTTTGTGGTAAACATAAATCACTACACCTCCAGTATGTCTGGAGTTGGAGTTGCATCTGTAGTTTTTATAATTAGTAATTTGTAATTCACCATCAGTGATGTCTTCTGTAGCATGTGTTTCGGTAAGACATAATACAAGTGGTTTTCTCCATCTTAAAAACTGTTGAACTTCATCTATATTATTCAGGGCTCCTTGTATGTTTAAATGGTATATTGAGTTATATTCATCACTTACAGATTTAGCCACGTCTTGCAAATCTGAGCTTAGTAGTTGCTATTCATTTGCATAACTAATTTTTTCCCTCTCACGTTCAATTTTCCTTTATATACTTCACAATTTTTGTCAAATGGTCCATGATTAATAGGTAATCCTGGATTAAAATCCTGGTTTGCACTTTTACAATTTGGACAGCATTTGTACATTTCACTGGTACTACAGTTTTCTGTTGAATGTCCTTCTAATCCACAAGTAAGACATCTTCCTGATTTTGTGCAGTATTTAGCTGTGTGGTTAAATTGTTGCTTGAAACTACTCGTACTTAACTACAAAAAGTGAAATAAACATTGTTAATACAAAATAGAAGACGAGTATTAAGACTTTTGTTCAACTATGACCGACTTGCCAACACGTACGCTGAATTGAGTGTTAGTAATGTAGACAAGCTGTTAGATTAGAACAATTAAAATTTTCCAAAGACACAATCAACAAAAGTGAAAAAAAAATGTTGATCACACATGATGTGCATGAGTATGAAACATAATGTTGTAAAAGTGGTGCACTGACTCTATACTGATATGTTGTTATTAGACACTTGTTGGGTATTGCAAGTAACATAATTCACCCGAAATGCTGCACTAGGCAGAGAACTGACCGAGGTACCTTGCAGTACCTGCTAATATACATTTTAGACACAATAAAGTTAATCATCCTAAAATCAAGTTGTTAGGAACTAGGTATTGATACGTAGATAAGTATTAAAAGGGCCCTGCTTTCCTATCGTGTATTCTACACTATTCTTTTTCTATCTCTCTTTCTCAAACTTATTTTCTTCTACTTATTGTTCATTTCCTGCGTGTAGTTTGATAGCAATTAAGAAATAAATTTTATATCCATACAACGTTTACAAATTTGTATATACGTATTTTATATTATTTTACTCTTTATGCCCTAAACCTTCCCAGCGAGGTAGAAGAGTATGCATTTTATTAGAAAGAAAATATATACGTGAATGATATCAGATAGTCTTAAGTTTGTTAGTTTTGTAATGTTTGCAGATGATTTGAAATTATTCTTAAAAATCAAATATAATAATGATTGTTTAAATGTCCAAAAAGAAGAAGGAATAAGAAGAACAACAAGAAAAGCCTGAGAATGAAACAAACATCGACTAATGTAAAAAAGATAGAAGAGAATCGATCCCTGAAGAAAGCACTAGCAGAAAAGGAGGAAATAATTCGTCAGCTCAATAACGAAAATTTAAAACTAAAAGAGCAGCAGCTGTCAGTAACCGCAAGTATTACTGAGAAGGATGCCATAGCATCAGCATTAAATAGAATTAACATGAGACTAGACGAAGTTGAGAAAAACCAGTTAGTAAAAGAAAATTCATACGCACAAATCTTAAAACAAACTATACCTATTACTAAAAGGCAATCGCTGTAATGCATCACAGTTATTCCAAAAGAAAAACAATCTTGCGATAATACGAGAAGAGAATTGAGTAAGAGAATAAATCTTTCATCTCTGAACATTCAAATAGAAAGTGTAAGAAACTCAAAAAATGGCGGAATTGATATAAAAAGTGATGAATCAAATCATAATAAACTGAAAGATGAACTTCAAAATAAATTGAATGAAAAATACCAAGTTACTGAGCCAAAAATGTTAAATCCAAAAATTAAAATAATAAATTATAAAAGTAGTGAGAAACCGAATGAAAAGCAAATTGAAGAAGATCTTATAAATCAGAATTATATGATTCAGAGTGGAGACATACAAGTAAAGTTTATAAAATATTGTCCATCAAGAAACAATTACACTATCTACGCGGAAACTTCTGGAAAGCTATTCAAAAAAATCTTCGAAGACAATAATAGAAGAATACTTCTGGGGTGGCAATGTTTGACAGTATATCAAAATAACGACATTTCTCAGTGTACAAAATGCTACCGTTTTAATCATACAGAAAAGAATTGCAGGAATGAGAAGATATGTGCCAACTGTGGCAACGGTCACGAAGGAAAAAATTGTAAGCATGTATCAATAGAATGCTGCAACTGTAGATATGGAAATGAAAGATATAAAAAAAATTATAATATTAACCACTCACCTACCGACAAAAACTGTCCATCGTACAAATATTATCAGGAACAACAAAACTTAAGGATACTTTTTTAAAATTCAAGTTCATCTTTTGATACTCCTATCTCTAAAGAGAACCTAAAAATGTCAGTAAATAAATACATTAATGATTTCCAAATTCCAAATATTGCAACAAATATAGCACAAAACGTCGATGAACTTAATTTAAGTACACTAAATTCTGATGCAAAATTTCGAATTTTTAATATGAACATAAGGAGTATAAAACACAACATTGATTACTTAAAAATACTACTTGACCAAATATGGTACAATTTTGATCTAATAGTTTTAACTGAAACGTGGCCAAGTGGTTGATATTTCTTGCTTCAATCGGCAGGGATATGACACGCTGTATAACTTTGGCACTTATAATCAAAACGATGGGGTGATAGTTTTTGTAAGAAATGAGCTACAATATAATCATGATACAGTCACTTTCACCGATGGAATCAAAATTTTAAACATATTGATCCAAATTAACCATAACAAAATTGAGGTATCTGCAATTTATCTTCCGAACCCCACGAGTTTTTGAAGAATATCGAATTTTTTTTCAAAATCAAAATAAAGTTCATTTAAAGCAACATATTTTCTTGGGAGATGTCAATATAAATATTTTGGACAATGATCCCATCACAAATGAATACTTGAATATCCTATCAAGTAACGGATTTCTGTCCTATATAAACCTACCTACAAGGTCCATCAGTGGCACATGTATAGATCACTGCTTTGTGAAAGACCTATCCAACAAAATTACTTGTATACCAATAATCCTAGAAAGCGATATTACTGACCACTTCTCCACTATTTTACTGATATCTTCAAATGAAAAACATTCTAACATCCCTACCGTTAATAACAACCAGGAAAATTACAAATTTTTTGTCGACAATTCAAAACTAATATCAAATGTCAAACAAGAATCCTGGGAACAATTATACTATAATATAGACAAAGCAACGGGACTGTTCATAGAGAAAATAAAAAAACTAATAGATATTAGTACCAATAAAGTAATAATTAGTCACAAAGAGAAAAGCAGAAATGCCTGGATTACCAAAGGATTAATAACATCGGCAATAGAAAAAGAAAGACTATATAATGTAATGAAACTAACGCCAACTACAAAGAATACCGACTGTTACAACCAATATAAAAATAAATTTATAGAACTTGCAAGGCAAACCAAACGAAAACATTACCTAAATAAATTGAATAATAACTTAAATGATCCTAAGCGGCTTTGGACAACTATTGATGAGATTACTGGGAAAACAAAATTTAAAGAATGTGTCACCGAGTTAAATACAACATCGGGAACAGTATTAAAAAATACTCAACAGATATGCGATGAATTTGTACAATTCTTTACTGTGATAGGCGAAAATTTAGCAAGTAATATACAAGCACATGTACAAAATACTCAGCCTCCAAAAAGAACTTTGAACTCATTTATTTTGGATAAAGTCGAGCAATGTGAAGTATACACCACTGTTATGTCCTTAAAAAATCGGAAAAGTCCTGGGTTCGATGGTATTAAAAGCGAGCATTTGAAAATTATAGCCGAGGACATAACAGAACCACTCACTTACCTAATCAACAAATGCTTTGAATCTGGCATATATCCCTCAATTTTAAAAAAAGGTAATATAATACCGATGCATAAATCAGGAACAAAAACAGATGTTAACAACTATAGACCAATATCAATAATATCCAGTGTAGCAAAGGTTTTTGAAAAAGTTTTATCTACTAGAATGATTCAATACCTCACAAAATTCAAAATTTTAAATGAAAATCAATATGGATTTACACAAGGGAAGGCTACATCGGACGCAATAACTAAAATTGTAAATCAAATACATCAAAATATTGATAACAGAATCCCTTCAATCTGCATTTTTGTTGATTTAAAGAAAGCTTTCGATACACTCAATCACAAATTATTATTAGAAGCATTGGAGAGAATTGGTTTCAGAGGAAACGCGTACTCACTGATCGAAAATTATTTGTCTAATCGCCCACAATCTGTGCAGATATCAGGATCATTTAGTAAAGAAATGTATATTTAGTGTGGTGTCCCACAAGGAACTGTCTTAGGTCCGCTGTTATTCAATATATATTTAAATGATATTTTCCAAATTAATTGTGTTGGCAAAATAACTAGTTTTGCAGATGATACTGCAATATTATATGAAGGCACTGACTGGTATGATCTGAAAAATGTAATTGAAAATGATTTATCAAAATTATTCGGAGGTTTAACAGTAGAAAATTAAGCATTAACTACTCTAAAACACATTTTTACCATTTGGATCTTATGCTAGACATCTGCCAAATTACACAAATTTCTCCTTCAACATTAATGATCAAAAAATGCAAATTAATAAAGTGCCCAACATAAAATACCTTGGGGTGGTCTTGAATCCTCACTTACGATGGGACATCCATGTCAATTATATTTTAAAGAAAGTTAGATTTGTATCCTACAAAATTAAATACCTTGACAGAAAAATATCTTCGAACATTATACCATGCACTGATTGAGCCTCATCTCACATATGGTATATTAGCATGGGGAGCTGCATGTTCCTCACATATCTATAATTCAGATGTTTTTCAAAAAAGTATTCTAAAAATGATATTTAAAAAACCGAAACTTTATCCCACTGAAAAATTATACGCAGATGTTCGAATGTATGATATAAGACAGCTTTATTTCTTACACAGTATCACTCACTACCATAAATTTGTAAACACCGACCAAAAAATTAAACATAATCATTATACCAGGTACAAAATTCGTGGCACAGTAGTTCCTCAACCGCATAAATCTATAATGCAGCGATCATATCTCTATTTAGAGCCTAAATTTTATGAAATTATACCTAAAGACTTAAAAGATTTACGTTTCGGAAATTGTTTCAAAAGAAATTTAAAAAAGTGACTACATTCTATATCTAGGACTGAAATTCATAAACTCATAAATACGAACATTAACTATATAGATAATCTACTGTAGCTAATTTTTGTCCTTTTTTGTCATTTACATGCTACAGTTTCAACTTAAATTATTGGTCCATGTACAGGCGATGCCTTCTTTTGGGCCTGTTTTGATTTTATATTTATTTACTCATATTGTTTGTTATCTTTGTATATTGAGTAAATAAATATTATTATTATTATTATTATTATTATTATTATTATTATTTGAATTCATTAAGGCCCGTATGGTCAGTCGTCTCTACAATTGTAGAGCGCATTTATGGCCTCCTTGATTGTCATACTGCTTTCTCTCCTTCAAAAATTTCTAGATTACACTTGTCCCGTGTCAGCGTCAGCGCTCTCCTATTGTGAAGATATGTTTTCTTTTTAAATTGTAGGAAATTTCAGGCTGATAAAACATGATATATAACTCAAAAGCAAGCACAATTTGATGTAAATAGATGTTTATGACATAACCTCAAAATAGAGCGCTGACACGGAGAAGTAGAAAACTATGACACACTACAATTGTAGGGCGCCTTTATGGCCTCCTTGATTGTCATACTTCTTTCTCTCCTTTAAAAATTTCTAGATTACACTTGTCCCGTGTCAGCGTCAGCGCTCTCCTATTGTGAAGATATGTTTTCTTTTTAAATTCTAGGGAATTTTAGGCTGATAAAACATGATATAACTCAAAAGCAAGCACAATTTGATGCAAATAGATGTTTGTGACATAACCTCAAAATAGAGTTCTGACACGGAGAAGTAGAAAACTATGACAATCAAGGAGGCCATAAAGGCGTCCTACAATTGTAGGGACGACTGACGATACGGGCCTAAGTCTCTGTTGTCAAATGAATAGAATGGAACTTAATGTGGAAAAATGTCATTTAATAGTCTCCAGCCGTAACAGGGACCCCATTGATCGTACTTATACCATGAAAGGTTGTCCTCTAAAGAGTTAGGGATTTAGGGGTAATTCTTGACCCAAAATTATCTTTTATTACCCATATAAATATGACTGGTTCTAAAGCTCTTCAACTGTTGGGATTTATAAAACGATGTGCTAAGGATTTTCATAATATTCAGTGATTTAAAACGATGTTTTCTTCCTTGGTGATGCCCCATCTGGGGTATTGTTCTTGTATCTGGTCGCCCAACTATAATGTTTATATTCAGGCAATTGAGAGAGTGAAACATAAATTCTTAAGATTCATTTCATTCGAACAAAACCTTATGATTGAGAATATTATCTATTCCGTCATGGAAAGCTCTCTCAATATCTCAACCCTTCAGGCAAGATGGAATCAGAGGGACCTGTCACTATTTTATAATATTTTGCAATCTCTTAGTTTTGCTCCAGAACTTTTGAAAAATAATAATCTCCATGTGCCTACTCGTCAACCATTCTATGTGAGATCATTTCGTACTAATTATGCTAGTAATTCCTTCCTGTCTAGATCTTCAAGGTTAGCAAGTCAGTATTCTAATAAGTTTAATTTTTTCAGAAGTCAGAAAACATTCAAAATTCAATAAGATTCCTGTCTGTAATATTCAGTATTTGATTTCCCCATATATTTATATTTCAATTAAATTCGTTTCAATTTAGAAATGATCTGGATTGTAAAGTGTTTGTGATTGTTTTAAGTGTTAAAAGAGCCGTTGAAAGCCAGGACGGTCCAAGTCCAAATTTTCAGATATCGACGTTCTATGTGTATACTGTTGTACTGATGAATCTTTGTCTGGGAGAGTTTTGAAAAATGTATCTTTTCGTTTTGCACACAGATGGCACCAGTCTGTTTTTATATGTCAATGGAAAGCTGTAACCATTAGGAGGCAGAATGGGACAAGTGTGACTTATCCCACTCTGGTTTTCAATAGTAGTGTCAAGCTGGAAAAAAATAGCATCAAGTACGTGCCAGAAGACTGGTATACAACAATAAGATCATGCAAACCCAGGAAACCCTTTTACGTCTGTGAGATGGAAGGTCTGATGTTTTCTCATCAACAACATTAGAGAAAGCTGTAACAAGACGAAAGAAAAATGGTACTAATGCCACTGTATCATGGCTCCAGATCCAGTGGCTACACTTTGAGAAAAAATAACCTTACTAAAATTTTTATAAAGAAACTTTGAATGAAGAATTTCCATATGATTTTATAAATTTACTACCAAATCGAAAAGGCGCACCCAAAAACTTCAAAAATATAAACCTACCTCCTTTGTATGAATCCCCTCTTCCTGTCAACGACAAAAAGAAGAAAAACATGGAAGAGCTTCTCCAATTCATACCACCAGTTCATCACAGTTTTTTCAAGAATCTGAAGACAGATGCAACTTTGCCAAATACCGGACCACTGCTTGTTACTGAAGAAGAAGAAGGAAAAGGCGAACAGTCTCGAGAATTTCCAGAAATTCCATAAGGTCGTGCCAGTACAGTACAGTTTTTGTGTAGAAAATATACATTATTTTTTTACTGTATGAAGATTGATTTCTGTCGTTTTGTAATAAAATTATCAATCCACATAATGTTGTGTAAGTCTACTATACTTTACTATAATCGGTATACAAGTATGAAACCAAAGGTAAGAACCGTTTTAAGGCAGAGTGGGCTAAAGCTTAAACATATGAAAAAAAAACACATGCACCCAAAATGTTCATGTATTTTATGATAAGATACTTAAATTGATTCTACCTTTAAGGGTATTTTGATTTCTTACTGCAGTTTTATTATTCTACATTTATTATCAGCCGCAACTAAACTTTAAAGCCTTAAATCTTGGAAACGTCTTTTTGTGACTTGGACCATCCTGGCTTTCAATGGCTCAAATATCTAAGTCAAAGTAGGGTTAGATTTTCATTAGATTTTTTATGCTGTACTTTAATTGGGCACTGGCTCGTTGATAAATAAATAAATAAAATTCTTTTGAATATCGAGGGAGATGTATGGTAATATCATACTGTATAATATATTTTTATTAGAAACTTGTTAAAATTGCAAGTAATATGATTACACCGGAAATGCTGCGCTAGGCAGAGGTACCTTCCAGCACCTATCAATATACATTTTAGACAGAATAAAGATAATCATCCTGAAATCAATTTGTTTTACTAAGGCGCAAAAGCCCGAAATAGATAAACCTATTACAATAATTTGTACCAAATTCCTACTAGAACTAATATACTTATGATTAAAAAACCCTATTACTGGCGTAGTAAGAAAATAATAATCTACCAAGTAGTTTAAAGAATATACATTTATTCAGAAATTATCAAAAGGCAATTGAATTATTGTTGAATTTATTGTTGTTAAAATTCGCACATTAAATATCGTTGTTATCGAAGCCAAACACAGATAAAAGAACTTTGTCGACTATAAAATTTGAAAAAAATGGCTGTTGAATAAAGATTTGTTTTCAAAAAAAAAGTTATATGGAAAGTTCCGATATAATTGTTTTAACCAACCCTGACCTGGAAACTATTTAAATAAACTCTTTTTCTCTATTTTCCCAGTCAGCAGTAGGGGTCCATTGCCGTATGGGCAGAGGAAGAACAGGTGTAATGTTGGCCTGCTACCTAGTCAGATTCCATGGACTCAGCCCAGATAAAGCTATCACCGAGGTGCGACTTAAGCGACCTGGATCCATCGAGACATATCAACAAGAAGTCGCTGTTAAAACATACCATGATTTCCTTAGATCTACTGCTTATAAAACCGATAGTTGATATTGCCGTTATTGATAACATTTATTTGGGAAAATATTACTTTTAATTATCTGCACTACCCCTTAAGCTTCCCCAGAGCTCCCATGTTTTCCTATATATTGAAAATAAATCCATAGTAAACAGTAGATCGTGTGTACTATAGGACCACGGCAACTAGCGGCAAGAGTGGTTGAGTGGTACTGTTTTCACTTTCGTAGTGGTCGACTCTGGTAAAAAATGTTACTTTATGCTGTCTTAATTCAATACTTGCGTATTTGTCTCATAATAGTCTTAATCAAATTAAACGGAAATACTCCTGGTTTGCGAAATGATTGTAAAGTTTGGTATTATTGATGCACGTTGTTCAAGGGGGTATTTGAAACATGGACGCAAAAATACCGGCTTAACAACGATTCTCTAAGCTCCTCATAGCAGTCGCAGTGCCCTGGCATGTAGGGTTTTGCCTGCGCGGCTGCTCCAGTGTAAGAAAATCATAGATTCCCTGTACATTTGCTCTCGAAATTTAGAGAAATATATACAGACACAATTCGTGCCTCGCTCACGGATCTGCTTCCTTCGTGCAGCAAACTCTGTCTGCGTATGACCGTAGCGCTGGTCCTTCCGATTTCGAGTTATAGCAACGTTGCTAGATTCGTCGCGAGAAAAAGCAGATAGCTGGTGATGCGACATGCACATACGAGGTGGGCGCGATATTAACTGTATGTACGAGCGTTACGCTTGAAGCGTAATTTTATGAGGTTACTTTATTTCGTGAGGTAATATTTGTACATACAGTATAAAGGATATTCCAAATTCGACCCTCACCATTGGGAACTCGGAAATTGTAAGAGATCGCTTAAATAGGGGCAAAGTTAAGTGTTTAAGTAATCAACAAAATGCTGCTCAGAAAAATTCAAAGTACTTCTGGGAAGAGATGGAAAAAATAAAATCTTCCAAAATCGTGTTACTCTTTTACTGACTTTAATTGAAGTGAAATATCGAAATAAATTGCACATTAACATTGCCACTTTTTCTTCTCTACAGGGTGTTTCAGTTTATTGTTGCATAACTTTAAGATTCGATAGAACTTCTAGAATTAATGCATAAAGTCTATATAAACATGGGTCGAAAAATGCGTAGCTTCCGAACTACAGGGTGTTTAAATTTACTTTCTAAAATAGTTTTTTTTAAATATTTTGAACAATATTTGATTTATAACAAAGAAAATTGGTATACAAGGGTTTTTTGGTACGACAAAACGAACCATGGGCATAGTTTTACTGTAGCCGCTAGAGGGCGCTCTCTACTGTACCTGTAGTGTATTAAAATGACCGAAAATTTTTTCTTAGTGCAATTTTTTGCTTTTTGAATAAAAAAACTGATTCTTCGCACTTTTCAACATAAAAAAGCTCTCCTGTGAGTTTTCGTTATAGTTAGCCGTTTTTGAGATATTTCGATTTTTAAGGTTCGATGCATTTTTAATTATTTATGGGAAAATAATATTTTTTTTTACATTTTCGATTTGGGCATTACAAGTAATTAAGATGATCGTTTAGATTGTGTTTTTAAACACTGCAATAATTCCTAACTCCAAATAAACACAAAAAAACAGAATATTAATTTGTTTAATTTTCCAATATTATTTTTAACAAATTAAATTAATTATTTACAATTAAAATGCTATTGGATGGTTAGGACAAACATACAAAATCTGAAGTAGTTGCTCGAAATGTAAACCCAATTGTTCAATACACAATTCACATCTACGAATGATCGAACATGGTATAGCATTATTCAAATAAGGCCTTATTTCATCACATGCATTCCTGATTGTCTATTAGCATATCTCTTGTGGTTACGGGAGTCTGGTACACTCTTTCTTTTAGAAATCCCCACACAAAGAAATCTAATGGACTTAGGTCAGGGGATCGTGGAAGCCAGGCGACTGGTCCTCCACGGCCGATCCATCTTTCTGGATAATTTTCGTCCAGCCAGTTTCTAACTATTCTAGAATAATGAGCTGGACAACCATCAAGCTGGAACCAGACCAATCTTCTTAAATCTAACATAACATCATCCCACATATTTGCATGTTCAGCCTTTAAAAATTCCAAGAAGGTCGCAGCATTTAACCTTGCAAGCAAAAGGTAGGGTCCAAAAAGTCGATTACGGTAGATACCAATCCACACGTTCACACTAAATTCATGCTGAAAAGTATGTTGATTATGAAAATTTACCACTCCACGTCTAGTGAAGCATGACTCATCGGTCCATAAAACGTTACTTAAATACTCCCTATTATTATCAGTTCTATCAAGAATTCACTGACAAAATGTGATTCTTCGTGCTCCGTCCCCTGGCTGTAGTCCTTGCACAGGTTGCAAATGGTAAGGACGTCTATGGTCATTTCTAAGAACACGGTGAACATGGCTTGCTGAAATTCCCAAGGCACCAGATACTCTCCTAACACTTGTGGCCGGATCTCTATCAAACTCACGCAGAATCATACGGGTAAATCTGCGCTCACGATTATGTTTTGATCCCTTTGGAGATTTCCAAAACCATTTTCAATTATTTGGCGATGCACTCTTACAATCTTACAAATACTGAGCGAGTTGGATGTCGTCTGTTTGGAAATCTTCGTGTGTATTCTCTGGCTGGAGAATAGAAATGGCATTTTTATAAAACTTACAAAAAAACAGGTAAAAGAAACTAAATTTCGTGCATTCACAATTGCAAAAAAACGTTTCAGGTCTCAACAGACATCAAAACTAACTGTCAACTAATTGACGTTTAACCTTATTCTGCTTTCAATTTCAAAAATATTTGCAGGCACAGCCTACTTCTAAAAATTATCGGGATACTGACTTTTTAACGTTATTTTATCATAAATAATTAAAAATGCATCGAACCTTGAAAATCGAAATATCTCAAAAACGGCTAACTATAACAAAATTCACAAGAGAGCTTTTTTATGTTGAAAAGTGCGAAGAATCAGTTTTGTTCAAAAAGCAAAAAATTGCACGAAGAAAAAAATTTCGGTCATTTTAATACACTACAGGTACAGTAGAGAGCGCCCTCTAGCGGCTACAGTAAAACTATGCCCATGGTTCGTTTTTTCGTACCAAAAAACCCTTGTATACCAATTTTCACTGTTATACATCAAATATTGGTCGAAATATTTAAAAATAACTATTTTGGAAAGTAAATTTAAACACCCTGTATTTCGGAAGCCACGAATTTTACGACCCATGTTTATATAGATTTTATGCATTGATTTTAAAAGTTCTATCGAATCTTAAAGTTATGCAACAATAAACTGAAACACCCTGTATAAGACGGCATAATCAGAATCCCAATATGAGGTTCGTCTCTTGTCCCTCAGCATCAACTTTATTTTTTGTTACGGACGCTATATTGGATATCTGCTCATATGAATAAAGGGTCTCTATTCTCATTTCAAAAATGTATTGTGTCATACATTGACATTGCCTACTCCAACCCTTAGTTATTCCAGGGAACGAAAATTTGGAAGACGGAGAAGAATAGAAATAAATCGAGCATTGAACAATTTCCAGAGAAAAGTCATCTATGGATGACATCTGGTTATTTATGATTATTATTGTTATTACTACCAATTTAATGTTCATGTTGTGACCTGGTTTCACCATACCTTTCTATTTTCTTATAATATTCATCCAACAATAAATTCATGGCCAGCTAAGGAAATTCATAAATGAATTTAGGATTGGAAAGTTCGATCAAATGTACAAAATTCCAATATAGCGTCCGTTTGAAAACAAAGTTGGTGTCGAAAAAAAAAAGTGTCGAATTGAAAATTTTACTACGCCATCTTGTAGAGAACGATAAGTTACAATGACGACATGCAATGCAATTTATTTGGAAATTCCATCTCAAATAAACCAGGGAAATTTAAAAGTGACTTTGGGATAAGTCTGGTATGCGAAACAGATGATTTTATAATTTCAAGGCTAACCTAAAAAGTTATGTCTTTTTAAGCAACTGAGGTTTCGCATTGTCAATGTATAACGTATTATGCTTTGCTGGAATCAGAATTAAAAAATCTGTTCATCTGCGCAAGAAGAATTAAAATGATTTTGGGAAAATTCCACTTTTCCGTCTCTCTCTGGAAGTAAGTACTTTGAATTTCGAAACTTTCTAAGCGCCATTTTGTTGAATACCTAAATACGCAACTCTGCCCTTATTTAAGCGACTTCGTATCTCTTACACTTTCCGAGATTCCAATGGTGGGGGTCGAATTTGAAACACCCTGTATAAGTACATACCAAGAGGTATTGTAACGTTGTTGACAAACAGTTTTACACCAGTGCTCCAAAGAAATGAGGCTACCGCGTACGGACTCGCTCATTGCTGCAATCCCAGGAATTTATTTCCATAAACATCCCAAATAGTACACTAATGGTTATCCCAAGAGGTACGTCTTTTTGATGTCATTGCACTACGAGCCCCTTCCCACTTCAGTTGGCCCAACTATTGAATTCTTAGTTTTTTTTCTTATCAAACACAAATAATAAAAACGTAACAAGGTGTTATAGGTTTAAAATATTGACAATGAATATTGCGATAATATATAGTAGAAAACACCAACTTTATCACTCCCTAATCAAATTTGCAGCATAAAAATAACACATGTTGCAATTACAGCATATCAACCTATTTTCATTTCAATGCAAAATTAGTCTATAACGCATAGGTGGCTGTGAAAAATAAAAGCCATGACAATTGTTTTTATTAATTACAGCTGTTAGAATACGTTTATAATAGTTTTGGGTAGTTAAGGTTTTCAAAATGGGTAGAGGAAAGGTTATTAGTGAGAAAATTCGGTTAGTGATAATTAATTTTTTTAATTCTGGGAAATCAAACTCAGAAATTGCAACTTTGTTAGACTTATCGCGTTACAGTGTGAGAAATATTGTAGGACGATATAACGTAACTGGTTCAATTAATATTAAGCCACGATATGTGAAAAAAAGTAATATCACAAATGCCGACCGAAGAGCATTAAGAAGAATAATCGTGAAAAACAGGCGTGCCAATTATTTACAATTAAGTGCTCTGTGGAGTGACGCTGTTGGAAGGAGAATTTCGAGGTCCACAACTCATCGAGACGCCCACAAACTGGGATTTAGCACTTGCAAAATAAGTTTTCTTATAAAAAGAAGTGAAGGAACAACCCTAAAGTTGCACAACTTGTTTATAGGCCAAAGAAAAGCCACTATCAATTCCACTGCAAAAGAAAAATCGACTTAGATGGGCTAAAGAACATAGACAATGGACACCTCAACAATGGTGTGCAATACAATGGAGTGATGAGGCCCGATTCGAAGTTTGTGTTGGTGACAGTCGCAGAAGAGTTATTAGCAAAAAAATGAAGCATTCCTTGTTGACTGTCTGAAGAGAAAAGTGAAATTTCTAGCATCCATTATGGTCTGAGGCAGTATGTCATCAAAAGGAGTAGGAAAACTTCATTTTATTGATGGAAATGTGAATACAAACAAATATTTGGCAATTTTAGAAGAATCGCTTTTAGCAGTGATGGAAGAATGTTTGACATCCGGCCAAGATTTTGTGTTTCAGCAAGATGGTGCAGCGTGCCATACCTCAAAAAAGGCTATAAAATGGATGGAAGAAAATAATGTACCACTTTTGCAATGGGTTTCTAGCAGTCCAGATCTGCCACTTATTGAAACTCTGTGGCACGAGATGAAAAAGGTTCTACGACAACATCCTGCTCGTACAATCACCGAACTGAGACAAAAGCTTCAAGAAATATGGGATTGTTTTACACCAAATTTTTGCCAAAACTTGGTTAACACTATGCCCCAAAGAGTTTCAGCCGTAATAAAAAATAAAGGTGATGTTACCCAATGGTAATCTTTCAATTGTTGCTTTGTTAACTTCGCGCATTTATTCGCACATTGTTTATTTGTTCAGATGTTCTATTAGTTATAGGTCTAAGTGAATTCAAATATTTATTTTTTACGACTAGAGTGTATCTAAAATCTTTTTGAGAAAATAAATTGTTTTAGAAGTAAATAGTTTCGTCATGTTTAGTTTATAAAGGCATATTTTGGTACCAATTTTGAAGTGGGCCAACTGAAGTGGGAAGGGGCTCGTACATGGAACATTGCACTAGAACTTGTTTCGAAGGCGTGAGGAGCACAGAGTCAATCTACTTGACGCCATTTTTTGATATATGTCGATGACGGGCTTGTGATATAATCTACACCGACACAGTGAACAAAAGCTCACCCCCGTTATGTAGGAGTGACGCATGAAAGTATTTGTAGCCGGTTCGTAGTCCCACCGACAATCGCAGATAATCTTTATCTAAAGATAAACCACGACGACTTTCTCTAGCCTTAGGCGCTTCAGTACCCTCGGTTGTCAGAAATGTCCGGAGATATTTCTCTACCCCAGAAAGTTGATTATAAATCCACTTTCCTTGTGCAGCACTTCAACCTCTTGTAGTATGCCGATAAGATTGGGAAGCAAAATCCCGAAATAACAAATACTCGGCCAGAGTAGGAAGTACACCCTAAAGCCACAAAAAAAGTCCCTATAACCATAGGTCCTTTAGATACATTTTGATGTCTTCTTACCAAGATTTAGGGTGTTGTAAATTTCTACACCACTGATGAGACACAATCACAAAACGTGAGTATGCTACATACGAGGGGGGACCTAAAAGTAACGCTAATTGGGCTGCACAGAGGAGGAAGAGTGTGGGAACCCATTAATCGACCAACGAGGTATTATGTAACCTAAAGTTACATTATATGGCACTACAAGTATCCGCTAGGGTCACGCTGCCTGAGTCAGTGTGCAAAGTTATATCGCTGTAAATGCAACGGTTCGCCCGTGAGAATTACTTTATTAAAAAAAAAATTTTCATACTCTTGTATAAACTAATTCAAAAAGGCCTTCCTTTTTGGCTTCTAAAACTACTGAAATCCTTCCTTGAAGGTAGGAAATTTCGGATCAAAATTGACAATGTTCTGTCGACAACACGGCTGATTACAGCCGGCGTCTCTCAGGGTTCGGTCCTTGGACCAATCCTTTACTCACTGTACATCCATGACGTCCCTAGCCCCAACAACTATGCAGTCTATCCCTATGCTGACGATACTGCATTGGTGGCTCAGTCGTTGTCGAGTGACCTAGTCCACGACAGGCTGCAAAATGCGGTGGAAGAAGTACTAGAGTGGCCGGATCGGTGGCTGATTAACATTAACCATTCTAAGACGCAGGCAACCTATTGTACAAAAAGACGTCTCGGCGCCCCGTCTGAAGTTTAAATGAATGGAGTTCGTATACCATGGGAAAGCTCTGCTAAGTATCTCGGCTCTCTAAGGTAGTCATAAGACCAATAATGACTTACGCATGTGCGGCTTGGTGTTTCATCGGCAAAACACACTTGTGAAATCTGCAGGTTCTGCAAAGCAGTAGTATGTCTCTAACGAAACCCTTCACAGAGACCTCGATGTCCCTTACCTAAGGGACTACATTAAAAAATCAGGCACAGCAACACTCTGTTGCGCGAGTCAGTAGACTCCACAGTCGAGAAAGTTCGAAAACACCTAAGGCCGCGGCTCGCACTGTCATCAAAATTAATTCGTGAACTAAGAAGAACCAAAATTTTAGACTTTTGGCAAAATACTTAGAAAGATCGAGTATTTTTAGACCATATCAAAATCTGTCCAGTGATTTTAACGTTCTCTGTCCTAAAACATAATCTTCTCCCTGTTTGCTTTCGTTCTTCCTTCCCTCCTTTCCTTTCCTTTTTTCTTTAAAATTCCCACGGACCGCTCTGCCAACCAACGATGACTTGATCGTTAAGACGGCCGTCGAAGCATTGAGATGTCAGGAATGTCATGGAGCCTAATTCAAAATCCAAATGATTTTATACAAACACTTACACATGAGTGAAGCTGCAGCCATTAGTCCCTTGCTTTTGTTGATTGCGCTTTTCTTCTAGAGAGGAACTCTCTACGCATTCCCGATTTGCGTACTCGTCATGGTGGTAACAATTCATTTTATTTACCTGTTCCGCGGACAAATATATTGTTATTTTCGCCTCTTTATGTTATGTGTAATGTCTGTGACAGTGTAAGTGAACTTGATATTTTTAGTTCCAGCAAAATCGATCTCAATAGGTATTTTTTAACAATTGGATAATTTATATTTATGTCTTTTTTATCATGTACTGTTTAGAGCTTTGTTTTTGTATCATTTTTTGTTTTTTCCCTGCCTGTTAATTGGATCACTCTGCTCAGGCAGTGTATGGATTATTATAAATATAAATATTACACATTACTATACGCGATGCATACTCAAAGCCCATAACACTGATCAACAGCCAAAAAATATCCTAAATAAAATCAACAAAATATTACTATTTTTAATGTGCTAAAACCGGAATGAAACTTATTTTTTCAATATTAGTTCAAGTTTTAGAGATACGGTAATTATATGTGTTCCTGCTGTGACAGTGTTAATATACTATTCACAAGAATGCACGTGCTGCATTTTTATATTCGGCAAGGAAAGATGATGTAATCGGCATGATTGTGTTACGTTATACATACGTGTACATTATATTGTTTTATATTAGCCATTTTTTCCTCAGTTGGCTGACAGCGTTCATGCAAGATGTCTCGAAAGTGTGTAAACAATCCAGATCAGTTTTGTTACGTGTGTGGTGATGTGACTTTTGCGTCTCAGAGACGGTCTATTACTCCACTAATAACAAAGGCATATCAGCTTTATTTCGGTTGTAAACTAGGTGATCAATTCAAACAGTGGGCACCCCACATCTGCTGTAATACATGTGCTTCAAGTCTGAGGAGCTGGTTAAATGGCAAAAAACGGTCTATTCGCTTTGCTGTCCCAACGGTTTGGAGAGAGCCTACAAATCATATTAATGATTGTTACTTTTGCATGGTACCTTGTGTTGGACAAGCCACAGGTATGTCCAAGAAAAAAAAATCGGTTATTAACTACCCAAACATACCATCTGCGATGAGACCTGTGCCTCTCAGTGACGAAAATCCTATTCCAAAACCCCCAGAATCCTACACTTGCGAATCAGAAAACGAATCAGATCATGGCGATCGAGTGATTCGTCAGGAAGAAGATATGCCATCAACGTCAAGAGATCCTGATTTTATACCGAGCACGTCATGCCACCAACCGCACAAAATAACACAGTCAGAATTAAATGATCTTGTAAGAGATTTAGAACTTCCAAAATGTAAGGCAGATTACTTGGATCAAGACTGCAGCAGTGGAACTTGTTAGAAGACGATGTTTCGGTATGTGTTTTTCGTAAATGCCACAAAGACTTAGAACCATTTTTCAATATGGAGAATAACTTGGTTTTCTGCAGTAACATTAACGGCTTACTGGCGGCTTTAAATAGAAACTATAACCCAGAAGAATGGAGATTGTTTATAGACAGTTCAACATTGAGCTTAAAGGCAGTGTTATTGCATATTGGAAATATTTTACCATCTCTTCCTGTAGGTTATTCAGTTCACATGAAAGAATCATATGACAATATGAAGTACCTATTGACATGCATAAAATACGATGAGCACCAATGGCATATTTGTGGCGATTTGAAAGTTGTTGCACTTTTACTTGGGCTGCAGGTAGGCTACACAAAGTTTTGCTGTTTTTTGTGTGAATGGGACAGTCGGGCAAAGGCACTTCATTACACCAGACAAAACTGGCCTGTTCGTCAATTCCTAGAGCCAGGTCAAAAAAATGTACCGCATATGCCATTAGCAGATTCGAAAAAAAATTTATTACCACCACTGCATATCAAGTTGGGACTAATGAAAAACTTTGTCAAGGCATTAAATAGAGATGGGTCAGCTTTTCAATACCTGCGTCAGAAATTTCCAAGACTAAGCGAGGCAAAGGTTAAAGAAGGTATTTTTGTTGGGCCACAGATTCGAAATATTTTGAAAGATACACAGTTTGAAAACACTTTAACAGGTATTGAAAAAACTGCTTGGAATGATTTCCGTCTGGTGGTCACTAATTTCTTGGGAAATAGAAAAGCTGACAACTATAAAACCCTTGTCAAAAATATGCTGTCATCGTATCAAAAGATGGGCTGTAATATGTCTCTTAAGATACATTTCCTACACTCACACCTGGACTTTTTTCCTGACAATTGCGGAGCCGTAAGTGATGAGCACGGCGAACGTTTTCATCAGGATATTTCAACAATGGAAAAAAGGTACCAGGGAAAGTGGAATCCTTCCATGCTTGCAGACTACTGTTGGACTCTTGGTAGAGATGCTCCAGAAACGATCCATAAAAGAACAGCAAAAAGACAGCGCATATAGTGATTCTTACAAGTATATGAATCTTGTTACTTTTTTTAATATATCCTTAAAAATAAAAAGTTTTTCTTCTAAACCGCAACTAATTTTTTTATTTCATTGTCATTTTTTGATTCAGCGCCCCAAAATTAACAAAGAAGTGCACTTTTCCCACAAGATACAATTAAAAAACTAAAAATTGTTGTCCAGTGTATTTGAATTTTTGCCAAACCAACAATGCTTGTTTTCATTGATATCTTTTCTAATCTACGGTATACATGTAGTAGTCCATGTGTCCAGAATAGTCAACCTAGATGACGCCTTTTTCTGGAATTGAAAAAACATTGGAGAATAGTGAGTGGTACATTTAGGAAAGTGAAAGGAGTCTGGTTTGCCTGACTAAAGCAAAAAAATTAAGTTTAGTATCAGTGGGAAAAGCCTCCTCAGGCAGATTTTTCTACAATCTCGATACCTTTGGGACAAAGGAGCTGTCATATGAAGCTGTCCTTTAAAGAAGAGTCATCGACCAATCAGACAGCTCTTCTCTGAACAGTATCGAGCATGAATAATGTAGTCGAGGCAGCAGCACTCCAAACATGTGAGCATTAGTCGAGGTACAGAGTGAAGCGGTTATGTGGAGAAGAGTACTTTTTAAGTAATAATAAAAATGTATAAAGGGTTTAATAGCAATGACAATTCTGTGCCCAATAAGCTAAAGAAGCTCTGAATGAATGCATATATTAATTATACCCTTAGAATTTTTTTCATGGTCACTATTTACCTAGAAGGTGGGTAACTTTTCTTTAGGGGACTGCGGAAAATACTCGTGATAGCGAGTTAGTAGTAAAAATAATATTCTTCTCGAGTAATTGCTGAGCTAAAGCAAACATAACGTATCAACAAAAATGTTAAATTCTTTTGTTCTGGCATTCTTACAGAGGAGCAAAAGGACTGTCGACTTCATGCATAGTTTGAGCTTCAAAATCAGCTCAAAGAGGACCCGGAATGTTTCTCCAAGGTGACTACTGGTGATTGTTCACCCCCTACTCACCGGATCTAGTCCTCTGTGATTTATTTTTGTTCTCCAGAATCAAAAGAGACATGAGAGGAAAGCGTTTTGTCATTGTGGAGGAGGTAAAATAAAAATCGCGGGACGGTCTAAAGAACATCTCGTTAAGTCGATTTAATAACTGTTTTGAACAACGATATGACCGTTTGGAGATGTGCGTTGTCAATGGAGAATAGTTTCAGGGTGATCAAAAATTCATGTAAAACTAGTAAGAAATAAAGAAGATCTGACTAAATTCCCGTTATTGTTTTTGGTCCCTCTTCGCGTAATATTCAATGTCAGGCTTTACTAACTTCAGCGTGTTTTCAAAGTAGAATGGGTTGAAGTTTTTTTAAACGGATTTTATCTTGAACATCCAAACCAGTTACTCTCCAAAAAGAGTAGTACTCTGACAAAAATGTCTCAAGAGGAGCGGTTTATGGAAAATTGTAACTAATTTAAAAATATGAAATACAGCAGACGCTAGATAATGTAAACTAATTTAATCCAAGTGTGGTTCACATTATCGAAATGTTTACATTAGCGAACGTGATTTATATAATATTTTATTTACTAAAAGAAACGTTTAATACATACTATTTATAACAAAATAAACAAATATTCTAACAGCGATAAGTATTTTTTTAATTAGAAGAAAAATAATTAACAATTTTTGTCTGCGTAAATTTGCGCTTAGCATTGTCTTCCAATGCCTGCGCCCGTAATTTACGAAGAACTAAAATATCCGTGTATGAAACTTCTTTTCTTTCAACCCAATCTAAAGCTTGATTAAAAACTTGTATAGCTTGCGCGTCAGTCACTACACTTCTGACTTCAATGGGATCGTTCTCATCATCCTCACTGTCCATATCCTCCTCCTTATCAGCATCATTCGTCTGCTTATCTTCATTCCATAAATTAATATCAGCAGGAGTACAATGTTGGGATTCACTGTTTTCAATAAATCAACAACATCCAATGACACACTAATAACATTATCATTATTGGATCGCAAACGCTAGGGGACATCGTCTTCTTCATCATCTTCATTATTGGTAAAAAAGAGATTGTTCCAACATTTTTGAATAGTTTGCTGGTTAAGTTCATTCCAGGCCATATGTAAATCTAAAACAGCTTCTCGTAATGTTACTTTTTTAAAGCCTCAGATAAGTTTTCAGGATTCTTTGATAAGACAGACGAAAGTAGAAACTTCCTATAGTATAGTTTGGTGAGTCTTATTATATTCTGGTCCATCGGTTGAATTAACGGTGTTACGTTGGGCGGCATGTACATGACGAAAATTGACCCATCCCTGCTCCTGCATTAACCAATAGTAACAACGCTTTTATTGGAAGCTTCTGTTGTTTTAGGAAACCTTTTACCTACAAATTGAAAACACATCTTCAAATTATGAATAGAGCATTTGTGATAATTGATTGTCATACCTGATGGACAAAGCACCTGTGGAACCATTTCAGGAATATACTGCTAGTCATCCAAGCGGTTTTTGAACAGTCATAATCAACAGGGATATTAACATTTTTAAATGAGCGCGGATTTTTTGCTTTCCCAATTGGTAATTACCAGTGGCTTTATTTTGTGTGAACCATTAGCATTAGTGCAGGCTAGAAACGTTATTCTTTGCTTCTCCGGCTTTCTTCCCGGGGCAGATTTTTCAAATGATGCAGCATAGGTTTTCTCTGGTAACATTTTCCAATAAAGGCCACTTTCATCTACGTTGTAAATTTGTTCCATTCTTAAATCTAGCTCGGTAATCGTTTTCATCAATTTTTCTTTGAATGGTTGCACTAATTGTGGTTGTGCAGATAATTTTTCACCAGATATAGACAGCAGTCGAATTCCATATCTTGTTTTGAATTGTTGTAGCCAGCCATCACTAGCTACGAAATTTTCAGTTTCTTTCAGTTTTTCATTTAACAGTCTCGATCTCTGTTTAAGTACTTCGCCACTAACTGGGACATGATTTTCCCGTTGTTTTAAAAACTACTTATACAGGGTATTTTCCATTTTAGGTGCCTTCGCATTTTTTTAAAGTTTTTCTTTTTCCCGGACCTCCAAATGTATTGCACGTTCTTTGTAAAATTTGAGCTTCCATACGCTTAATTTTACAGATTGTTGGTTTCGATACTCCATATTTTTTTGCTAACTGTGTCACTCCCGCACCTAGTGTAACTTCGTATACGATTTTCACTTTCTCACTCAACTTTAAACACTTTCTTTTATAGGATGTGGATACCATAGTCGTAAAATATATTAACGCGTGCAATGTATTCACTTAAGTTCAAAAATGAAATACATACGTACGTGTAAACGTATCCTAAACGATCATACGACTGACCGAGTTTGTCGTAGTTTATCGCAGAGGTGAATCCCCTACACTCTCATAAATCGGGGACTCCCCGACGCCCGACATAAATCATCGAGGCTTCAGCATTTTACCGTCGCGCTGTTTCCGTGCGCCGAGAGTTGTTTACGTTATCGAGCGTACACATTGTTTACGTTATCGCGCGTTCCGTTTGATCCTAAAGAACGAAGTTTGTGTTACATTAGCGCAAGTTTCCATTATCCCGTGTTTACGTTATCGAGCGTCTGCTGTATATTTGAAAAATTCAAGGGCGTAGCAAATAATTTCCTTTTTTCTTATGCTGGGTCAAAATTTTCCAATCTATACGCCACATCTAGTCTCAGGTACGACATTTTTTGTATTTATTGGCTATAGTGTTATACCACATGTACATAACTACAAGCGTACCACACCGCAAGGGTATAATTCCTTTCGATTTCAAAATCAGAATGTCAACATCCCGTACAGGGTGTTCAAGATAAGGATCCTTTACATGGGGATCTCAATGCCTGTGGTAGATACAGCTTATGTTAAATTAGGAAAACGTTACGCTCTTTGCGGCGGTTTTACATGCCGTTGAGATACTTGTAAAAATTTCATGAGAAAACTGAAATTTATCCAAATCGTTTTTATTGTTTCCGACTTTGTTTGAAGAAATATCAATAAACCAATGGAACTTTTCAGCCACTACATGATGGCGTTCTTAAACTTCGTTAAATTATAATAAAAAAAATGCTGGTAGATACAGGGTGTAATTTTCGGACCATATAAAAAACATAGTTGATGATGATTTCTCCAAAACAAATCGTCAGGCACAAAATTTAAAAACACGGTCATCTGATGCGTAAAAAGTGCCAATAAGCAAGTTTCGTTAGTTTTTTAATATATGTTAGAGATTTCTAATGGACTGTATAGCGGCTGCTTCAAGATATAAAATGCGGTTTTCGCCTACATTTGATCCGGTATTTTAAGCAACCCAAATATCTCTAACAATAGTTCTTAAAATAAAGTCAGAAAAAATTTAGTTTCTCCCAAATATCTAATTTTCACAAGTTTCTCAACGGCATGTAAATACGCCTCAAAGGACGCAACTTTTCCCTAGTTTAACCTAAGCTGTATTTCCCAAAGATGTTGAGATCGCCATGCATAGGATCCTTATCTTGGTCACCCTGTATATCGGCAAACGGGCATTTCAGGACCCATGCTTATCAAAACTTTTTATCCCAGAAATATTCGTACGATTTGCTGAGCCCTCCTGCATACGCAAAACCTGTGACGCCGTAAGGGACAAATTAAATTGTCCCTTAGTTTATGGGGTCTCCGTAATTCCAGAAATTAACTGTATAAGGTCTACTCGAATGTATAATTTGAGATCTAATATACCTATAAATGTGTACCGTATACCAACCGATCTAAATTCGGCGTATTAAAAGTAGCTTAAAATACAGGGTGTAAACGTTATGGTAGTCATTTTTGAAATGGGTAATAGGGGGTTCAAAACAAGTCAAATGGTTCATGGTCCAAAAGTCAATAGATTTTTGTCTAAATGGCATTATAGTTTGCAACTTTAAGTGCCTTATATCGACCATAATCTTACTAATGTTTACAATCTAATCTAAAACGTTTTTAAATTGGGTAAATAACATATAAATGGCATTAAGTTTTTCTAAGTTAAGCCAAAATTTGTAGTCAGTAACTAAGTAAGTTTCATTACATTGAATATTTAAAACACACACGGAAACAGCGCGTCGGTCGCCATCACTCTTATCGAACCATCAAACGGTAACAGTGGTTAATATGTTGTTTTGTTTTTGTTCGCGTACGTCGTCGTCTTGGTTTACAGAATCCAAATCTTGCAGCTCAAATTTATCGTGACAGATTTCTCCAACGGGAAATCAATGCAGATATCAGCATTCGGGAATTAGGACTATCGCATACCATAGTCCATAGAATCCTACGGGGTAATTTGCTTTGTCCCTACCATGTACAACGAGTGCAGGCCTTGTTACCAGAAGACTGTCCTCGCAGACTAACATTCTGTCAGTGGTTTTTGCACAAAAACATTGAAAATCCGGATTTTTTTAAAAACATTCTAGAGACCGGCGAATTTACTTTTACGCGAGACTGGATATTAAATTTCGATAATACTCACACGTGGGCCCAAGAAAATCCTCATACCATTCGTGAAATTCGTAATGAAGCTTGTGTGTAAAGTGGAGGATGACATTTTGAACACCTTCTTTAAATACAAAAAAAGTGCAGTGTGGGTTCTAAAAAGAAAAACAATGTATTAAAATTGTGTTCGTTATTTATAAGTGGATTTTTTTAATACGTTCAATAAACTTTCACACACCAGGTGAAGTGCTGAGACAGTTAGTGGTAAGTCGTTTTCGTTTTTTTTTTAATTGCTTGCATTTTACGAGTACATTATCAAATAATGAAATAATACCTAAGAGCCAAAGTCACAAACTCCATCTTTATTTACATTGCGTTCCGTCGTAATTTGCGTCTGGCATTGCGGCGTTGTCAGATTTTATTTTACTTTAAAGTCGCTTCTCCCTAAAAATATTTTGACCCCCATGTTATATGAAACTTTTTGCTCCTTTTAACCCCCTCTATCACTCATTTAAATAATGACTATGATAACGTTTACACCCTGTACACTTCAAAACCATGTATCATAAATAAAAGAAAAAACAAAACAAGCCTTTATTTAGAAAATTTGGATGATGGTAATAAAAAGAATTAAGAATTTTTAGAACATTTTAAGCGATTTTAGTCTATGTTTAAAGCGACATCGGTTTACTTGTGCGTTCCCTTAAATGCCCGTATCATATGTAGGGGCTATTAGGAAAAGAATAATTCACCACATTGTGGATGACGCCTTGTTAGAATTAGAATGACGTAACTTTGCTCATTCCGTTTCTCTCATCAGGTCCATTGATGTGGTATCCATATTATAGGGTTGGCTAAGGAAATTAACGAGTATTATCGATGTCTTCACGTGGATTAAATGATATAGTCTAGTAAAATTAAGTTCCGAAGCTTATTAGCAAACAAACTATTGTAGTAGATGTCGTCATGTGGATTGAAGTATATACCCAAGAGCGCCACTGCATATTGCTCCTAAGTGACTTCTAATTGACACAGTAACTAAACAAATAATAATTAACTCTCTTATTCAGGATGTTCCTTAATGATATGCGAACATTTAAGGTTGTGCGTCTACATGAAAAATTAATGTTAGTTTGCTTTGTAAACTATGGTCCGAAAATGTTTTCTTACAAAAACTCGGGGTGTTGAAGTTTTAGGAAAAAAATGGAAATTAATTAATATTTTTAGAACCGCTTCAGATATTTCACTGATATTTATTAAAGTTTATAAAGTTGCATATTTTTCAATGCAAAAAGAATTTTTAGCTTTAACAGTGGCGTGCGTACGGGTATTGACTTCGATATTTTTTAAGTAAAAAAATAGTACGCCAATGGTTTTTTGTCAAATAAAAATTATTTTTGAATTCCCCGTTCAATTTCAAACAAATGACCCCTTGAACTGTTTTCATTCAATGTGCCATTTTTGAGTAAAAAAATAAAAACCGTTCTATTGTCCAAGAAAATTAATGTAATAATTGAAGAATGCAATTAGGAATATCTAGTTGCTCTGGAATATGTCACTGGCTTTTGACGTCTGACAAGTCTTTGTTATTCAAATCTGTTCGCTGTGACATTTTTTTCATTATTTAGTTTTTACAATCTTGATAATAATAGTGAATTATTCAAATGCAGAAATGTCGCAAATGCATTACGTATATGGCATTGCCGACGGTAATGGTGAGCAAGCCAGACGGATTTATCAGCAGAGATATCCCGATCGTGCTTTGCCAGATAGTCGAACCTCTTCTAATATTCATCGTCGTCTGGTTGAAACTGGTTCTGTCCGAAAAGGAACATCTAAAGGTAGATCTCCAAGTGTGAGAATAACCTGAAATTGAGGAATCAGTGCTGCACGAAGTCGAAGAACATCCTGAAACGAGTACGAGGAAGATCGCTACATACTTAAATATTTGCCATCAAATTGTTTGAAGAATTTGAGTGGATTTTTGTTATATCCTTACCATATTTTAAGAGTACAGGCATTACTTCCCATTGATTTTCCAAGGCGTGTGACCTTTTGTTAGTGGTATCTTCAAAAAAATACACAAGATCCGCAATTTGAATCAATGATTCTGTTCACATACGAAGCTAATTTTTCTCGAAATGCCATTCAGAATTTCCACAATAATCATTTGTGGGCAGAAGAAAATCCCTATGCCGTAACCAAACCCATTTCCAACACCAATTTTCGTTTAACGTATGGGCAGGAATTATTGGCGACTTTATTGGCCCATTCTTCTTGCCGGGACGACTTGACGGAGATACCTCAATTTTCTTCAAGAACAGTTGCCTTTACTGCTTGATGATGTTTTTCACTAACTGTTTATCTAAATCGTTGGATTGACCGCAGTGGGCCCCTAGAATGGCCACCAAGGTCCCCAGACCTCAACAGTTTAGATTTCTTTTTGTGGGGCTATCTTAAGACATTAGTGTACACATGTCCCATTAACACTGTAGAGGAATTAAGAGAAAGAATGTGATGGAATAAAAAACACTCCAGGAATATTTAGACGAGTGCGCAATTCCATGGGGAGAAAGGCGGAAGCATGCATACATTTTCAACAATTTTTGTAATCATTTCGTTGGTTTTAATGCTATGTTTATGTTGTCAGCTGTTGTTGTTCATTACCCCTAATCTGTTTAATTTTTCCAATTGAATTAATAATAATTTTGCAAGTTAGACAATAGAACGGTTTTTATTTTTTTACTCAATAATAGTACATCGAAGCAAGACAGTCCAAGAGAGATCATTTGTTTTAAATTAAACAGGGAATTTAAATATAATTTTTATTTGGCAAAAAATCATTGGCGTACAATTTTTTTCTTAAAAAATATCGAAGTCAATACCCGTACGCACGCCACTGTTAAAGCTAAAAATTATTTTTGCATTGAAAAATATGCAACGTTAATAACTTTCACTACGCACTAAATATCAGTGAAATATCTGAAGCGGTTCTGAAAATATTAATATTCCTAAAACTTCAACAGCCCGAGTTTTTGTAAGGAAACATTTCTGGACCGTAGTTTATATAGCAAACTAACATTCATTTTTCATGTAGATTCACACCCTTAAATATTCGCATATCATTAAGGAACATCCTGTATATCGGAAGTGGGTAATCGATTTCGCGGTTGGATCAAAGGATATGGTCTGGTGAAATTAAATTCTGAATGATGAACCGCAATGTTTCACTGGCCGCGACGCAAAACCGCGTGTAAAATTGAAAGTTTACCAACGGTTCGGTCACATTGGTGGCTTTTTCAAAGTATAAATAGGAAAATAAAAAGGTTCAGGAGTTACATTGGGTCCTCAAGTTTATTTGGCAAACACTTCGAAATGGAGTAGTCGATGTCATCCCAATAATTTAATAATAGTCTGGTCTGGATCTAAGATTTAACAAATATTTACGGAGGATTGAAGGTTATAGTCTAGTGAAACTAACAGCGAAGTCTATTAGGCAAACACCTCAAACGGAAACAGTCGGTGTCGTCGAATAGATTAAATAGTATAATCTGTGTAATCAACTACGAAAGTTTGTTTAACCGATACTTCGAACGGTGAGTCGATGCTATCGGAAGATTAACGGATATAGAATGCTAAAATCGACTTATCAAACTTATTTGAGAGATACCTCAAGCGGAAGTAGTCGATCTTTTTGGGTAGATAGAAGGACATAGTCTGATGATATTAATGTCGCATCTTAACTTCATAATCACCTTGAGCACCGATATTCGATGTTGGGAAATATAGTCTACTGAAGTTGGCCTCACAAGAGCAAACTGCTCGAACGGCAGGTCTATTACATAAAAAAAAAACCTAAAAAACGTCATAAAACCGACAAAATGTCAACTGTGTATGTAACTAAACCGCATCACAGGAAAATCAGGAATGACGCATCACATACAATACTTACTCACATCCAGGCGCTGATTTGTATTTTCTACCTGATATCGTAAAATAAATTTCTATAAAATTTAAATGACTGAAAATGAAAGTAATGTAATAACTTTTTTACGTTTCATAAATATTGCTATATGTACCATATTTTCTCACTTGTTAGTTTCAATATACTTCGCCAACCAGGGATTTTCTTTCCCTATCGCTCTCTTTTTTGAAATTCAGGAAATTTGCGTATGTAATTTCCAGGCTAAATAAACAAAACTGGATGCGCAGCTAACTTTTTAGCTTTGCATACATCCCAAGTAACTGTGCACTAAATAATATCAATGAAATATCTGAAGCGGTTCTGAAAACATTAATATTCCTAAAACTTCAACAGCCCGAGTTTTTGTAAGGAAACATTTCTGGACCATAGTTTATACAGCAAACTACCATTCATTTTTCATGTAGATTCACACCCTTAAATATTCGCATATCATTAAGGTACACCCTGTATATCGGAAGGGGGTAATCGATTTCGTGGTTGGATGAAAAGATATGGTCTGGTGAAATTAAGTTCCGAATGACGAACCTCATTGTTTCACAGGCCGCGAAGCAAAACCGCGTGTAAAATTGAAAGTTTACCAACGGTTCGGCCACATTGGTGGCTTTTTCAATGTATAAATAGGAAAATAAAAAGGTTCCGGTGTTACATTAGGTCCTCAAGTTTATTTGGCAAACACTTCGAAATGGAGTAGTCGATGTCATCCCAATAATTGAATAATAGTATGGTCTGGAACTGAAATTTAACAAATATTTACGGATGGATTGAAGGTTATAGTCTAGTGACACTAACAGCGAAGTCTATTAGGCAAACACCTCAAACGGACACAGTCGGTGTCGTTGTATAGATTAAATAGTATAATCTGTGTAACCAACTACGAAAGTTTGTTTGACAGATACTTCGAACGGTGTAGTCGATGCTATCGGAAAATTAACGGATATAGCCTGCTAAAATCGACTTATCAAACTTATTTGAGAGATTCCTCAAGCGGGAGTAGTCGATCTTTTTGGGTAGATAGAAGGACATAGTCTGATGATATTAATGTCGCATCTTAACTTCATAAACACCTTGAGCATCGATATTCGATGTTGGGAAATATAGTCTACTGAAGTTGACCTCAACCTAAGAAACCTCATAAAACCGACAAAATGTCAACTGTGTATGTAACTAAACCACATCACAGGAAAATCAGGAATGACGCATCACATAAAAAACATTTTCGCACTCCTCACATTCAGGCGCTGATTTGTATTTTCTACCTGATATCGTAAAAGGAATTTATATAAAATTTGAATGACTGAAAATGAAAGTAATGTAATAACTTTTTTACGTTTCATAAATATTGCTATATGTACCATATTTTCTCACTTGTTAGTTTCAATATACTTCACCAACCAGTGATTTTCTTTCCCTATCGCTCTCTTTTTTGAAATTCAGGAAATTTGCGTATGTAATTTCCAGGCTAAATAAACAAAACTGGATGCGCAGCTAACTTTTTAGCTTTGCATACATCCCAAGTAACTGTATTTGAGCAAAGAAACCAGTGGAATTATCATCCACACAGATTATTTACACACAAATCCTCACTATAGTCGAAATCACGAAAGATGATTGTAATAAAGACCACGAAACACATAAGACTGAAGAAGTGGGAGCTGCACGTTAAACAACGGCAACACCGTTGACGTTTTGTCAGATGGTTGCGCCGCCTACTTGCCTGGAGATCTGGAGGGACTATCGAAGGAATTCAAAGAATGCGCCGGGAGATTAGGAATGCTAGGAATGTGCCGAGGATTTAGTTTGCTTACAATTTAAAATCTGCTGAAAGTGATGTTTCCCATATTGAATAAATATTTTATGAGCCTAGACGCATAAAATATCTTCAATAAAGAAATACCTGATTCAAGAGTTTTGCTGGTAACCAATTTTGGGATAATAAAAAATAAATGCGTAGTTGATAAAATATTTATTAAATAGTTAAATATATGAATAATAATAAGTGATAGTTTATCATCACAGTACATTGACTACTTTGAAGTTGAGTCATTAATTTTCAGATAATGATTGTAGAAGGAAGATAAACCAAAATATGTGTGTACAAATTAAAAATAAATTAAAAAAAAATGTTACCTTGTTTTATAAAGTATCCTCCCGACAAGTATTTCAGTGCGGACCTGTATTCGCATAAATCCGTGATGCCGCGTAAATAAGAATCATTTCCAAAAGTTCAGCATTTTGACTGTATACAACTGAATAAAATAATTGTAAAAACATCGTTCCAAATTCTTTCGCTTTTTTGTTTCTGATGCGATGAACCGATTAGGCGGATTATATCCGTTGTTGCCAAACACGAGCACATAATATTATTATTGAGACAGGGCGGTACTCAAACTTCCAAAGGGCTATAACTTTGTTACTTTAATTTTACCAGAAAAATGGTAAAGGAAAAAAACATTTCTTTTGATCAGATCTACTCACTGTTAAGACAAATGACTCAACTTCGAAGTAACCCTGTATAAAGGTATTTTTAGACATCCTGAGCTTCTTCTTTATATTATTAAGTGAATAAGTGATGAAACGCACCCTCAGTAATCAAAGAAGTGCTTAGCAAGCACTACCTATTGTTAATCCATCATGAGGTATATTTATTGCTGAAACGTAAATATTCATACTAAAACAACAAAAAATAAGTCTCTGTAATTAAATAAATAACTGAAATAAAAATATAATCTGAGAAAACATTATTTTTTATAGTGTAAAAATGAGGAAAATTTTCTTCAAAGAAGGAATCAAACTTAAAAATAAACAAGACATTCCTCATATTTAAAACCAAAATCTCCTGATGACTTTAACAGTACAAGGAGTAACAAAATAAATAATTATTCTTCGTCCAACTGCTCCCTCCCAACTATGAAACAAAAAAAAAAGATTGTTTAGGTATAATATCACCGTAGTATTTGGTTACTGAAAGTTAATAGAAAATTCTTTGAATGAAGAGTGCTGGACTACATAAAAAAGAATTACCTGGCTTTAGCTGTATTGAATTTCTTATTTGTCGATATATTATTAGTAGTCTCACCACTCCTCTTCAAAGAATTTCTCTTTACATATTTGTAAATTCCCAACCGAGCGGTTTTTTCAATTATACCTTTTGCCACATCATGCTGCTGACAAAAGCTGTAATTTTGAGGGATGCAGGAATACTTCTGTTTAAATTTAACTTCCAGTTGGTCTTCTGTACCATGATACTCTAAGAATGCATACAGCTTTTCATCCAGAAGACCATTCAGGTTAATTAAGAAACAGAACTGTCCATTATTTCCATGCCAGAGTCACTTAGAATCTCAAGGTCTAAATCAAGCACTGTATAGTTACTTTGGTCATATTTATCCAAAAAGTCATTGAAATCGACCACAAAAATCGATTTCACAATTACCTTTCGAAAAAGGTGTGCTGAAATGATTAATAACTACTGCTTTTGAGGCAGCAACAACTGATGACAGGTGGGATTTGTATTGAAGATACCATGCTGTCTCACTTGACCAAATAAATTTTCCAGGGAATCTTGATTTAAATTTCTGAAAGATATTTCAAGCCCTTCTCCTTAAGATCCCTCCATTGTGGCATAACAGATCTAATTGTTATTTGCCAGCCTTCAACAAATTTGAAATAGTTTGATTTGTGAAACCCCAGCGACAATGAAAATTGATTTTAATTTGGACAGCCTTGAGCAAACATTCCGGTGGACTTTACACATAATTGATTCCTTAGAGCTCAATTCCTTCTTTGATGTACCAGATTTTGTTGTTCTCTAACAAAAAAGAATATTTATCTAAATAATTAGGTTCTGTTCTAGACCACTTCCACTGATTTGAATGTTTTGATCTTCCAGAATAACACTGGAATTTTCATTTTGCTCAGAAGGGGTTGGATTTGTGGTAGCCTCTAAAGAATGAGGTTCATTAAATAAAACTATAGATACTGAACTTTCGACCTGGTTTAGTAGGATGACTATTATTTGAATTTAAAACTGTATTGGGGGACACTGGTATGGTAAGATATCTGAGACGTGAAGGATCTTGCGGATTATTACGATCAAACATTGAAAAATGATCCTCACAAACATAATAATTGGAAACTTTACGAGTGGGAGATATCTTACAAGCTGCCTTCCATGCAGCAACAGTTCTTTCATCTTTCGGAAAACGATGGAATACTTTATTTTTGTATATACATATATACAAGCAGATTTCCTAACAATGTGCAAATAGGAATTTTTGCAAGAAGGACATTTGCATGAGTACTTTAAAGTAGCGATGTACGAAGAGGCAACCCCAAATCCAGACGACTGATTTACAAAAGAAAAACAAGCTTATTGAAGTATGCAATCTTAAGTATTCCTGCACACAATCACAAGTGTTTTACATTGAAAAATATATGGCAAAGGTTATTATTACTATTATTATACTAAGTGACATATAAATCCGAAAACCCAGTTTAAATGGTTTTATTTTAATAAAATTTTGTATAAGTACTTAATGAAGCATAATAAGTAAATGATAAAAATTTCAAAATGATTGCACTGCTTTAAAGCCCTTTGACCTTTAATAATGTGTGGATGCACCCTGATGTGCTACGCATTCTCCAACGCGCCTAGGCATGCTTCTGATCAGGTGGTCAATGTCCTCCTGTGGTATCTCATTCCAGGCAACCACCAACTCCTCTCGAAGTGCTTCTAGAGTCTGAGGAGGACGTTGCAAATTGAGCAATCTCCTACCCATCATATCCCACACGTGCTCAATTGGGGATAAGTCGGGAGATCTTGGTGGCCATGGTAACAATGTGACATCATTATGTTGAAAGAAGTCTATTGTGACTCTTGCAACATGTGGTCGGGCATTATCTTGTTGGAAAGTTGGATCTGCCAGGGTGTCAAGATAGGGTAAAAGATGGGGTTCTAGAACTTCGTGGATATAACGCTGCGCGTTCATGTTACCTCTGATGAAGATTAAAGGTGACCTGGAACCATAAGCTATAGCACCCCAAACCATAACTCCAACAGTGTGACATGTACATGTCTTTCAACAAAAACTGTGGATTCCTCCTTTCACCACGTCGCCTTCTAACCCTGGCACGACCATCGTGCATGCCTAAACAAAATCGAGACTCGTCACTAAAGACAATACTGTTCCATTCCTGATCCCAGAGTGATCGTTGTCTGCACCACTCAAGGCGATTACGTCGGTGTTCTCGAGTTAAAGGGAGGACCCAGTGTGGCCGGTATGAAAACAAGCCAAAACTTCTCATTCGTCGGTAAACACTTCGCATACCAATAGGTCTTCCGTGTTCTGCAAACCATTCATTTGCAATGGACCTGGTAGTGGAGAAACGGTCCCTTAAGGTCAATAATCTTAGGCGGCGATCTTCACGGTCTGCTGTTCTACAGCGGCGTCCAGTGCCCCTTGCTCTTTGAGTACGGCCTTCTCGAAGCCATGCCTGACAACACCTAACCACAGTGTCTACACTTCTTTGCACTCTAACTGCAATTGCCCGAAAAGAAAGTCCAGCTTCCCGAAGTCCCACTATACGGCCCCTATCAAACTCACTAAGTTGACGAAATCCTACAGGTCTCCGTTCTCTAGGCATCGTAACCGATCGTAAAGGATGTCAAGAACCAAAATCCGCCAACGTTGATTCTTTACTGCGGCTGAAATATTCATTTTTAGAGCGTTAGTGAATTAAAAAAAAGCAGTATAAAAACCGGAATGTCCAACTGATAAGGCTGAAAATTTTTTCACTTGTTATTTACAGTATGATAAATACATTCACCAACTTTTATTAAAATAAAACCATTTAAACTGGGTGTTCGGATTTATATGTCACTTAGTAAATATGAAGATGATGAACGATGATTTCTCGATTGGGAATTAAATCAATAATTACAAATTTAATGTGTAGCTTACCCGATTCAAAACACAGATTGTAAAAAAAATGGATGTTCTCAAGGAAAGTCAAACTGTCGTTTGTCAAAAATCAAACTCTGTTGGTAAGGAACTGTCCTAGATTTTGCCTGGAGATTTATGTGTTTTGTGCCTGGAGAGAATGACCTTGGTGTTGCCAGTTCGCCCATAAGACGTTTCACTCCCCTGGTAAAAACAAACGACAGCGATTTGTGAATATTTTTAATGAAGTTTCAGATATGTTAGATAGAGACAAACAGAATTCTATTGTCTAAACAAACTGTATTGCTAATTTGCATGTATCCGATCATATCTGAAACATGAATAGTTAGGTTATGTTGAAGCAGTTTAGGTTGTTTTCGAGTAATACTTTGGTCTTTGGTGTACCTGTCTTAAGGTATTCTACTCATAACAGTTTTTTTCAAAACAAAAACTCCCCACTAAAATTATTATTAAGGTATCACTCAAAACCATGAAATAAAATGAAAATAAAAATAATCAATGAAATAACCTAACTTCGCAAAGTCATAATATAAATTTGTTGTCATTATGTTCCTGACATCGTCATTTTATCATCGACGTACGTCCATTGATTACTTCAGGACCGGTATTCTCGTTCTTTGGCGTGAAAGCGATACGTTTTCAAAACGCTTAGCGCCTCATGTCGTACGGCAAAGCGCTAAGCCTTCGGTTTTGGTATTCACGTTGCTGTGCGAACGCTTCGGGTTCAAAACGCTTGGCACATATTGGCAACGGTGGTTGTTCCAGTGTTACCAACATATTTGTCTCCAATGTCACCAATGTTATATAACCACAGTACTAAAAAAGTTTCTATTTCTGGCATTATGATGGTTGTCACTTGTCAGATGCGTTTTGTCAGTGTTACTCGAGTTTCGAAATGTCTCGTAAACAAATTTCCATTTTACAAAAAACTATGCTAATTGATTTCCTGGAAGACCACCCGGAATTGGTGTCTCAAAAACAAACAAACCAATACACCAGCGCAGACGCCCGCAAGTTATGGGTGGAGTTGAGCGAAAAGTTAAATGCAATTCCTGGGGCCACTAAGCAATGGACTGAATGGAGAAAGGTACATGTAACATATTTGCAACTTTGTATTGAATTAATATGCTATTGACGGACATAGATCCATAGTTAGGAATGGTACTTCTGTTGTAATAACGAATTCACTAGAATACTAGGATCTATCGTTAAAACACGGCAATAGATTCTCGAGTCAGTTTGATTGTTACTCAGAATATTTGTTGTATATGAAGAGGGTCGGTTTTTAATACTCCAGTTTTCCTTTTCTAGACCTGGACAGATATGAAAACCAGAGCAAAAAGGAAGAAGTCAGAAAATAAAAAGGAAGCTAGCCAGACCGGAGGTGGACCAAGCTCGGCGGAGAGCTTGAATGAAATCGATGACAAAGTCTTGGAAATAATGGGTATGGTCATAATTCTTATATGGGTGACTAATATTTTAGTCATTCGTTAAATGTTTTTATTAGATGACAGTTTTTTTCTTAATATTGATAATCAAAGTATGGATCTACTGTGATTTAAGTGTTGATGAGATTTATTATTCATTTAAACAATGTAAATGATTTACATAGTTGTGCCTATCTTGCTCCATTGTAGTATCTCCATTACTTTCAGTAAATGTAAAAGCTCTTTTGTATTCTAGGGGGAGAAATCTTAATTGAAGGGCTCCAAGTGCCAGAATTAGGATTATTATACACCTTACCGAAAGAAGCTGAGGTTGGCGAAGTGCCTGTATGCAAAAGTTATCCTGTACATGATAATGATGACAAGGACAAGGAAAACCTGTGTCCAAATAATATTAAAGAAAAGAACCTTAAACGCGTGAGACCACCACATGGCACTAAAAGGTGTAGGCAGACAAATTCAATACCATCATCAGTCCACGATTTAGTTGCAGCACAACTGCAACTAAATCAAATAAAGGAAAATTATTATAAAAAAAAAATTGAAGTTTTAGAAAGAATTGCTTCTAGTTCAGAAACAATTGCTAAAAAATATGCATCATAGCTTCTTTTGTTTGTTTTTGTCTGTATTTTTATTTTATATATTTTTTATTATCAGAGTATAAGGTTTTGTTGTGATGAGATGTGTGGTATAGTTAAAAATAAAGTTATCTTTGTTCTAGACTACTCTTTTATTGTGATAAATATACTATAGTGTATCCATTCATTTATTTCAAAAATAAGTTCTCGCTAGGAAATTTTGTATGTGTCGACCCCTCTCCAAAAAATTATTATGTGGCAAGTTGCCCCTCTCTTCTGCCAAGGCATCACTGAAGTTGTTACCATCACCTACATCTTCCTGATCATTATATAATGGAATATTATTTTCTAAGCATAAGTTGTGCAACACGGCACAACTGTTTACGATTTTTGCACAAGTTTCTGGTGCATAATGTCAAACTCTATCTTTCAGTAGACACCTAAATCTGTTTTTTAATAACCCAAAGCATTGTTCTATGGAAACCCGGATATGCTTAATTTTTTTATTGAATCTTGATTCTGGAGTGTCTTGAGGTGGTTCTGGTAGGTAAGCGGTTATCAACCAGGGGCGTAAAGGGTATCCAGAGTCACCTTAAAAGAAAATACTATCTTTTAGTAGATCCAAGGGTACAACATATAGACATATTTCACCTAGTAAGTAGAAGCTGCCCATGTATTCTTCAGACAATGTTCTCAAAAATTCCCCAACTCGTGACTGACTCCATATAAAACTATCATGGGTGCTGCCAGGAAAGCGACTGTTTACGTTCATTATTTTCAAATTTTCATCACATATCTGCAATAAACAAGTGTCAAGTATGCAGGTTGACTTTGGTGCAAAATTTCAGTTGTAATCTATGCAGAGTCAGAGAAAATTTGATTAGGGGTTGACGCTTTGTGCATTGAAAGTTTCTTTATATGAGAAATTAAAATTATTCCATGCATTTATGGATGTAAGGGTAGCTTACCATCTGTACATTGAGGGAATGGTAATGTTTCCTATTGATATATATATATGTTCATTTTCGATTGGGCACACAATACCTATGTGAGTGCAATCAATACAGCCTATAATTCCAGGTACCTGGTACTTTGCGAAAAATCTAGACAAAATAAAATCAATATAGGTACAGCTTGACCATCAAATTTTGATCATCTTATTGAATAGCTTTGAAGAAACATAGTGTAGGACAACATCATGATAGTTCCTCATATATATTTATAATTCTAAATTGAAATATACCTTTCTCTGGTGTTGGTTAACTCTTGAATTGTGTTTGGAAAATGGACATATCTATTCAATATTTCTGGAGTGTTGAATGCTCCCAACACCTCATGTAAAGTTCTTGAAATCGATGGCTGGCTGAGAGTTACTGTATGATTTCTGCCTACATCCAGCTGGTAGCTTCCACTTGCAAAGAAACGCAAGGCAGACAGTATCTAAAACATTAATGTACACTAGGTTGTTATAATGCAAATATCACTATTTTATCAATCGTATATATAAGATTTTTTGTCAATCTTGGAAGTACAAGTACTTCATTATTATTGTTACTTACCTTCGTGCGATTACTTATCGCGTGCGATATAGGATGTACTGGTAAAAATGGCTGTAACATTTCTTCCAAATTTTGCACGTCCTGTTTTCGCAGACGATATAATTTCACAAAATTAAAGTCGGAGAATTCGAACGGATCATCGGCATTGAATCTTTGCCTCTCCACATGCTCAATAATCCGGATTAAATTAACCCCAGCAAACTGATATGCCATTACTAGGTATACTTTGGATATAATTATCTAAATATGAGGGCCACAGTAGCCTCAATTACAACAAAAATCACGATCTAAATAAGAATTCTGACAGCAGTGTCAGTACTCATAACGAAAGCGATAAGCAAAACACTGACCACTTGGTAGTCGTTTTGAAAGCGGCAAGCGCTTTTCAAAAAGCTGAGCGTTCGGGCAACGGGAATACCATATTTTGGCAGGTGCTTCGAAAGCAAGTGCAAATGACGTCATATTCGCTGAGCGACTGGAAAACGCTTAGCGTTTTGGAGAACGAGAATACCGGTCCAGTACAATATATGGTATGACGTAATAGTCATCTTTCGTGATTTTGATTATATGCACCTATGCTCTGCCCTTTCCTTCCAGCTATGGTATACAACTTAAAGCTTAGACCTCTAACAATGCCATCTTTGAAGCAGATTTTACATCACATCAGAGCCAAACATTGATGCTGAAGCATCATGATGTTTAGGCAACACGTACAGCTGCGGAACGAGTAGACAACAAGTGTACAGCAGCTGAGACATTCAAAATGTCGGAATACCTGAGATTTCAGTCATATTAACCAAAACCACTCTTCCGTCGATCTATCGATCAGTAGCTGAATAAAACTTACACCCTATTAGACTGTCTTGGACTACCTATATTTTGAGACCCGATCCAATATGCCGAGACACATAACATATAAAATTCAGCGAAATTAGCCTAAACGTATTGTCAGGTCCTTTATTTGGCAGACACCTCGAACGGGAGTGGTCGATGTCGAGGTGTTCGCTTAACAAACTTGCGACGTTAATTTCACAGACTATAACCAAATTCAGGTGCTTGTATCTCCATAGGGGAGTAGCGTATTGCTTTTCGTACATGATAGATATTGCGTCATAGGTGGGATCCCGGGCTATCGGTTCTCTGGACGATCCATACATATTCAGGAACTATTGACATCAAGCGGTGTACCAGGTGGTTCGTACATATATTGAATCCGTGCGGGTCTGAGACGCGATGACGGATTACTGATGAGTTTTAATTGAGAATAGTCTGGAACGTGAATCACGTACTAGCACCAAGCTGCTGCTGTAATGAGAAGGCAATTTTAGCAGCTTCAGTAATTGAATTTCACCGCAGACGGACGAGCTGCAATTTGAATGAATCGATTTTTCCTTAGACACGTCCGTGAAACAGAATTAGAGATTTTTAGAATAAACGCTAAATGCAGGACCATTAACAGCCTAATCGTCCGGAAGCTTTACCAGCAAAGCTTCCCGGAAGTTTATGTACACAGATTCACGATCAACGTAGGTACTCTTTCAGAATTTCGGCTTTGCAAAATCTTATTAGGCAATGCAAACTATAGCGTAATGTCATGAAGTATCGTATTTTGCTGGTGAAGATAAGGTCAGCGCGTACGCAGAGAAATCAAATATCCTTAAATGTCTTCCGTGTTGTATCACAAAAAGCTTCGCTGGGTAACTCGTTTATTAAACGTCAAAGTTGGAAAAATTACTTATTTCTTGCGTATATTTGAAAAACCACGAAGTAATGGCTCAAGTGGTTTATTGAATGTTTGAAGAGGATGGGGATATCTTCAAAATGTTTAATTTGCTACAGCAGTTACGCCGCGCTAGACAGCTGGAAAAAATTACCATTAACCTCAAAAAATTGAGCATTTTAGATGATTTTTTTTATGTGAATCGCTACAAAGGCGTCAAGTTTTGATTATTGTCCCATGGTTTTTGTTATGCATTTTTTGTTTAAAAAACAAATTGGGGAATTTGAGATTATATAGACTTAAAAAAGTTAACCGCCCCAGCATACTGATGATGATATAAAATCTCATTCTGAAGATCTTTTCATGCTCTGCAACTTTGCTTTGAACAATCTTTATCAATACTCTCTAGTTTTTTGAATGTACGGAAAAACCTGATTTCTGTCAACCTTGTCGGTTAACAAAAAATTACCCAACGAAAAGTTTTCAATATCTAGATGGATAACCCTGTTATCAAGTCCGTTTATACGTTTTTATTATTTTTTTATTCTACATATCCTGGTATAGAGGACCTCATGTTTGAACTTCGACAGGTCGCTGAGAGATCATTGTTTGAAATTATGTTTAATTACGGATAATTAAAAATGGATCGAATTTGTTCGAATCGGTTGACATGCTCTGACCTAAAAGTTAACTAGGAAACACATGTCAAATTGTCGATGCACCCAACGACACTAACTACTCCCATTCGAGGTATTGGCGTCATAAACTTGCGATGTTAATTTCACCAGACTATACTTTTTGGTCCATTCGACGACATCGCCTACTCCCTACTCCTGTTTGGGATGTTTACATAGATTGTATGATAAACTTGCGTGGCTAATTTCACCAGATTATATTTTTTGATCCATCAACTACTTCCGTTTGAGATGTTTTCCTGCTAACCTTGAGATACTAATTTCACCCGGCTATTTTCTTTAATGCATCAGAGACATCAACTACTCGTACTTCCGTTTTAGATAAACATTATCAGGAAAACTCCTGATAACCTTGAGATACTGATTTCACCCGACCATTTTTTTATTGCATCAGGCACATCAACTACTTCCGTTTGAGATGTTTTCCTGATAACCTTGAGATACTAATTTCACCAGACTATTTTCTTTAATGCATCAGAGACATCAGCTACTTCCGTTTGAGATGTTTTCCTGATAACCTTGTGATACTAATTTCACCAGACTCTTTCCTTTAATGCATCAGAGACATCAACTACTTCCGTTTGAGATGTTTTCCTGATAACCTTGAGATACTAATTTCACCAGACTATTTCCTTTAATGCTTCAGAGACATCAACTACTTCCGTTTGAGATGTTTTCCTGATAACCTTGAGATACTAATTTCACCAGACTATTTCCTTTAATGCTTCAGAGACATCAACTACTTCCGTTTGAGATGTTTTCCTGATAACCTTGAGATACTAATTTCACCAGACTATTCCCTTTAATGCATCAGAGACATCAGCTACTCCCGTTTGAGATGTTTTCCTGATAACCTTGAGATTATAATTTCACCCGAATATTTTCTTTAATGCATCAGAGACATCGACTACTTCCATTTGAGATGTTTTCCTGATAACCTTGAGATACTAATTTCACCCGACTATTTTATTTAATGCATCAGCGACATCAACTACTTCCGTTTGAGATGTTTTCCTGATAACCTCGCGATACTAATTTCACCAGACGATTTTCTTTAATGCATCAGAGACATCAGCTACTTTCGTTTGAGATGTTTTCCTGATAACCTTGAGATACTAATTTCACCAGACTATTTTTTAATTGCATCAGAGACATCAACTACTTCCGCTTGAGATGTTTTCCCGATAACGTTGAGATACTAATTTCACCAGATTATTTTCTTTAATGCATCAGTGATATCAGCTATTTCCGTTTGAAGTGTTTTCTTTTTCCTTATTATCTCGAGATACTAATTTCACCAGACTATTTTCTTTATTGCATGAGAGACATGAACTACTTCCGTTTTAGATAAATATCAAGAAAACTCCTGATAGCCTCGAGATACTACTTTCACCCGACTATTTTCCTTAATGCATCAGAGACATCGACTACTTCCTTTTGAGATGTTTTCCTGATAACCTCGCGATACTAATTTCACCAGACTATTTTATTTAATGCATCAGTGACATCAACTACTTCCGTTTGAGATGTTTTCCTGATAACCTTGAGATACTAATTTCACCAGACCATTTTCTTTAATGCATCAGAGACATTAGCTACTTCTATTCTGAGACGACGGCCTTTCCCGTTTGTATTTTTTCATCGAAAGACCCGTGAATTGTGGGGACACAGGGAAACAATTGCAACATATATTGTTGATGCAATTTTTTATTGGAATTTAATTATTTTGTACAAAAACATACAAAATAAAACCATACCACAAAAGCATATATTATGTCATTTTATACTCTTATACATTATAATAAATAAAAAGGAACCAAACTATATACACATAACATGCATAATTACCGTGTATCATCATATCAAGTATACATCATCAGAAACAATATGCATTCTTCATAGCACAATCATTTTTTAAAGCGATCAATAAATATTTTTATATCAATGAAATACAATTACAAATATGTCATTTTGTCCTAACTCTAGCACTCGGTTTGAAAGTTATAGGAATAATTTTTTGTAATAAATTGTTATGATATAGCCTCCATCAGCGATCTCATTTCAAAAAAATGTGATGTTGCTTAGATGCACCCTCCTAACTTACGATAATAATAAATTAATGAAAAAGTTATTATCACAGTATGAAAGAAGAACCTAATAGTCCTCAGGTTCCTCATAGTAATTATATCCGAAGTCTTCATTTTCATCATCAGCTCCTTCCCTGTGTTGTTGTAACATCTGGAGAACACCCATCTCATTTGGTGGTTCTTCCACAGGTGGTTCTTCATCGTAATCATCCTCCATTTCCTCTTCAGAAGCTGTAATGGGAAAAACATGTCATTAAAAGTCAACTTTTTGCGGTTTTTGGCGAATCACAATGTCAAAATTTGGTGTTACTAACATTGACAGTTAAGTTTTTGTTATTGGTTGATTTTATATCAGTGTCAGGTTTTGACATAATTTCACTTATATCTTTCCTTTGCTAAAGTATCGTGGCACTATCAGCAAAAGCTATGAATTTATCATTTATGTTTAAATTTATTAAATCGTCAATATAAACTAAAAGTAGGATCGGACCTAGTACGGATCCTTGAGGTACCACTGCTTTTATACTTAATTTATTTAAAGCGGCATATCAAGAGCATCAAATGAAAACATTTAAAGAAATTTCATCAATACCTTACGACTTTTTATTTTTTTATCTTAATATTGACCGCAGATCATAAATGTCCGTAGGATAAAGTAAGGATTTCTTATCTACCTGTATATTTATATGATTCAGATTTTTTAACAGGTCATCATTATGTTTACAGTATTTTTAAGGTTTTCTGATATTGTGTAGTAATAGTCATATAGTACGTCGGTACTTATAGGTGGTATGCTGAGTGCCTCTTAATTCATTTACGAGTATGACTGTCCTTGCTTTCTTGGTTTTATTTCCTGCATTAATTTTTTTCTGTTTATAAAAATTCTTCTTAAAGCTAAATTGATTGTTATATATTCTATAAACGATCAAATTAACGGCTGAAAAAATTCAAGCAACTCCGAAAAATTTTGACAGGCATAAATGTCGAAGACTCATACCGTGAAGACAGCTATAAATATAATGTAATACGTCTAATATTTACCTGCGTTTATACTTTCTTCTGGTCTCTGCACATTCTCATGCTTAACATCCGCCTGTTCTTTCTTCAAAGTCGACAGCACAACAGTTTCGTTCTTTACCGTTGGTTTCACCGCTCCTTTACTGAGATTTGGAGCAGGCTTGCTAAACCTGAAAAAAAATGTTCATCATCAATCGATGAAAATTAAAAAGGAGCCTGTTGCTAAATTAACGCGCTAGTTGTTCAAAATGCATGGTCGTATGAGTTATTATAAAAAATGGTACGGTATTTTATATTTCACATATATAAAATTAAACAATTGTCTTTCTAGTTCTTCTGTGGACTGTGACCACAATTTCCTTGACTTTCACCAAACTAAAAATACATTTTTTGTGCATTCTTTGTTCAATCGGAACTTGTTAACAAATACAGGGTGTTCCATAATTATTGCGACAAAATGATAGGGGTTGTAGAGGGCATAAAAATATGCAATTTTGCCTTATAAACCCCTGTTCGTAAATATGCCGTTTGAGCACTACAGTTAATTTTACCTTAAGAGCTCATAGGAGAAACAAAAAATTCACCAGCTGCAAAATGTTCGTCTAGCACATTTCATGGTCTCGCCGGTTTGTAGAAAAAGCCTGCTGTGTTTACATTTTTGTTATCGTACACCCGTACCACCTTTTAAAAGTCCAAGCCATGGGTCCAGCAGACTATCTGCCGCGTCGACGTTTTTGTCGTTGGTGACTGCAGCAGGAGTTGAGGCAACCAAACTTTGGTCGCTACGTTTTGTTCACTGACGAGTCCTGTTTTACAAAGGACGGTTATTTTAATAGCCGTAACAGTCACATTTGGGATGAAGAAAACCCTCATGCCATAGCCATCCATAGAGACCAACATCAGTTTTCAATTAACATCTGGTGCGGCATTGTGGACGAGCATATCATCGGGCCATATCTGCTTCCACCACGTTTGGATGGGCATGCTTATGGTCGATCCTTACAGCATGTGCTACCGGAACTATTAGAAAATGTGCCACTGAATATAAGAGCCAACATGTGGTTTCAACACCATGGCGGTCCAGCCCACTTTTCTTTACAAGTGCGGCAGTTTTTGGACGACAAATTTCCAAATAGGTGGATAGGCCGAGGTGGCCCTGTGCCTTGGCCTGCGCGGTCACTTGACCTGACTCCACTGGATTATTTTATCTGGAGCTATCTGAAAGCTTTAGTGTACGAAACTCCTGTTCCCAACCAACAAGAGCTACTGGGAAGAGTGATGGCCGCGTCCGCACATGTTCAGGACATACCGGGGGTATGCCACAGAGTTCGCCGATCATTGAACAATCGTGCACAGGTGTGTATTGAGCAAGGTGGAGGACACTTTGAGCAATTACTGTAGGTAAGCTGTTTCAAGAAACTGATCTTTTTTTTTTGCTGCAGCCCAAACGGCATGTTTCCGAACAGGGGTTTATAAGGAAAAATTGTTCATTTTGATGCCCTCTACCACCCCTATCATTTTGTCGCAATAATTATGGAACACCCTGTATAAGTACAGCTCTGAAATTGTGTGTGAATATTCCTCTTTCATGGAAGAATGCAATGAGTAATTACTTTTGTTCTTATCACTTTTCCTTTTCGAAAAATCTTTGATTTTCTTGAAGCCTGGTCTCGCAGCAAGTTGAGTTTTCATTCTTCCATATTCTTCCATATTCACACACAATTTCAAAGCTGTGCTCATATTTATTAATAAGTTCCGATTGAAAAAAAAATATACAATAAAATGCACAACAATGCATTTTTTGACAAAAAAGTCATCTCTATACACACCATGAAATTATCAGATGAAAAGGATTTAAAGTACTGTTGCAAACTGGAAGTTGTAAAAAAATCTAAAAAAGGGACGTGCCACCTTAAATGTCCAAGTACTATTTCTCACGTTTGCATAACAATTAACCGGTGTGTTACGACCAGAGTTCTGGTTGGCTTTTCGCGTTCTTTTAGAGGGTTTTTGGCGTTTTCGGGACGATGGACGAGGGTGACATATCTGGTACATTTAAACAAATGACAGATAACCTCATGCTCCCTTGTCGTTTTGGAGGGCTGGACGTCCTTTTTTAGGAGCGGAAAGGCCTAACCCTAGGTGGCCTTGAGTGATGTCATCTTAGAATTTGGAATGATGGCTTCTCGCAGGTTATGAGACCTTTCATTCTATTGCAGTCAGAATCTGTATAGGAATATGAAAATAAAAAGAAAAAACAAACGGAGTGTCACCTGGAAAACTGATAAATAAAGTATATTGTGAAAGTCATTATATTGAAGAAGGTCTCCATTGCGACCGAAACTTTCGTATGTTTACAATGACTAACATAAAGAAGTGCTCAAAAATAAAAGTCGTCCTATATGCTCCAGAACCCAATAATATTCCCCTGACGCCTTCTTAATATTGCGTATAAAAATATTCATATTCTTATATTCTGCATATCAAGAAACTAACCTGCTACTAAACTCCTTTTTATCTTCTTCTCCAAACACCTTTTCATCCGGTTTGGCTTCGTGTTGCACCTCGCTGCTACCTACTCCAACAGAAGTCAAACTTTTCAGCACGTCGTAGTTAATCTTGGTAGATATTTTCTTTTCCTGCATCAAATATTAAACTTAGCAAGGTAAAAAAAATCAACTACTAAATTAAACACGCAATACTGCCACATGCGAAAAGCATGAAGGGTGCTCAAAGCCATGAGTATACTCGGAAATTTGGAACAACCCAGGAAACTATAAACCAAAAAAATGCCGGATGCGATTTAAAAAATAAAGTCCAATATTCCCAGGCCGCATACATTTTAACCTGCAACAGAACTTTTTCATCAGAAATCTAAACATATCCACGCACACGTCACGTGATCGGACTGGTTATTGTTTTGGTTTAATGTATTTCTTGTATAAATATACTCTAGAATCAGCATTTTTTAGCAGCAAATCCTAATTTTCCTGAGCTATTTCGGAATGCAACAGGCCAGGAAACTTGAACTTTCTCTTATCGAAAAATTCCAACGATTCCATACTAGTTAAAACAAGACAGTCAGGTCTCATAGTCCGTACTGAGGATCAAAGTGGTCTTGACAAAAGTCAAACGTTTGACAATTCATATATTAAGTGTTATTGCTTGAAATGCGAGTGTTTGCAGATAATTGTGGTATGATGATGATGATGATTTCAAAACATACAACTTCTTACATAATTTTCAAAGAGCCGCGCAAGTCTAATGAAGGTAGATGTTTCCACCGGTAAATATTAGTATTATTATGTTGATACAACGCTGTCACTTTGACAGGCATTGGTAGACAAACACGTCAAACCTATGCACTAAAGTTATGCAATCATGGCGACAAACAATGCAATGCAAACATGTAGGCTTGGCTCCTAATCTATACGAATTCGTTGGTTAAAATTCTCCATTTTTTTCAGAAGAACGAGGCTAATATGCCCGGCCTATTTGTAATAGGCCAGGGACATTAAACATTTTCTGTTGAAAAAATAATCGTGGAGTTTCAGATAACACGTTTGAAACGGTACGTAGGGAGTAAAAGTCAAATGCATACCTGAAGAATTTTCTCAATAGCTTCTCCAGCGGAAGCGGCAGCTGCGATTGTTCGTTTCCGACCTCCACGTTTCCTTTTTCGATCAGTTTTTCCAGTACCTGCACCCGCTCCTTGTCCTGCTTCTTCGCGCTCCTTTGCTAGTCGTTCCGCTTTAGCTGCAATGGAATATTTCCACATTAAATAACTGAAGAGTGCTGTCAATCATTTCATAAAATTCGTTAGAAGGCAGAAATATGAACAATCCATGCTGAAAAGGCTGTCGGATCTTTTTGCGCGCTTAGTGACGCGTGCTTTGCGCCATCTCAAAAACACCCGTGGTCACAGTTGTACTATTCAGTCACCTCATGATTCTTAGGGGCGATACTTATACCAGTAGGCAGAATTTTTCTTTTAGCCATGGATGATGTGATTGTTCGTATGTAAATGTCACAAGCACACGTGTTTTCCTTTAAGAGAAAGTGCAACGCCCCCTGTTTTTCCCTTATAGTTCCACGGTAACCTCGGATATTTAAATCTCAAGTCTGTGTGGTGACTCAAGTATAAAAAAAAGTAAAGTGAGCGTGACGCAAGATTGCGAGGATCTTGATGGGGAGATTACGTTCTCTTTCATGTCCGTTGTAAAAAATGCTTTGATTCCGGCAAAACACAGACAGTAATTGGAAAATACGTAAAAGACAGCGAGGAAGGGCGTGAAACCATCCACATTCACGTTTCTCAATGATAGTCAGGAATGAGGATGAAAAACGGGATTTCTCGGTAAGAGTCTGACTGGTGAAATTGCATCATTTTTCTCATCCGTCTTGAAATACGAGTTACTTCGGGCAAAAATACCGACAGTAATGAGAGAACAAGTGACGCCGAGAATGAGGAATCAAAAAAGGAAGAGAAACCATTCACATTCACGCTTCTCGGATTTGCACGGGGCTGAATGAAGGAATTGAGTAACCTCACTCGTATTGAGAATCGCTTGGATTCGACCTTAAAACCGACAGCACCGAATAATTCGCGAAACGGAGAATGAAACAGCAAAAAGGGACGAGAAACCATTCACATTCACGTTTCTCGCGTATTCACGGGTATTACTATGAGAGCCTGAATAATGAAGTTGAGTTACCTTTCTTACCCGTCTTGAAAAACGCTTGAATTTAGGGCATAAAACCGACATCATCGAAGATTTCTTGAAACCGAGAGTGAAACAGCAAAACAGGGCGAGAAACCATTCACATTCACGTTTCTCGCGTGTTCACGGGTTTTACGATGAGAGTCTGGATAAACAAGTTGAATTACCTTTCTTACCCATCTTGAAAAACGCTTGAATTCATGGCATAAGACAGACATCATCGAAGAATTATTAACGTTTCTCAGATGTTCGCGATTGTTCACGGGTTTTACGATGCTAGTCTGGGTAATGAAGTTGAGTTATCTTTCTTTCTCGACTTGAAGACGCTTGCATTTAAGGCATAAAATACCGACACTGATCGAACACTCGAAACCGAGATCGAGAAATCAGAAACGATTCCTGTGTGTCTACGGGATTTCTGGATGGGAGTCTGAATGGTAAAACTGCTTCACTTTTGTTCACGTTTTGATTCGGTCAAAAATACCGATAGTAATGGAAGACCAAGTGAAACCGAAATTGAAAAATCAAAAAAGGTCAAGAAACCATTCACATTCACGCTTCTCGAATTTTCACGGGGCTTCGTGATGAGAGTCTGAATGCAGAAGTTAAATTACCTCGCTCGTCTTGAGAATCGCTTGGATTCGGCTATAAAACCGACATCATTGAAGAATACGTGAAAACGAGAGTGAAACAGCAAAACATGGCGAGAAACTATTCACATTCACGTTTCTCGCATGTTCACGGGTTTAACGATGAGAGTCTGAATAACGAAGTTGAATTACCTTTCTTACCCGTCTTGAAAAACGCTTGAATTCAGGGCATAAAACAGACATCATCGAAGAGTTCGTGAAACCGAGAATAAAACAGCAAAAAACTGCGAGAAACCATTCACATCCACGTTTCTCGGGTGTTCATGATTGTGCACGAATTTTACGATGCGATTCTGCATGACGAAATTGAATTATCTTTCTTATTCGACTTGAAAAACGCTTGCATTTAAGGCATAAAATACCGACACTGATCGAACACTTGAAACCAAGATCGAGAAATCAGAAACGCTTCTTGGGCGTCCACGGGACTTCTCGATGAGAGTCTGAATGGTAACATTGCTTCACCTTTGTTCACGTTTTGATTCGGTCAAAAAATACCGATAGTAATGGAAGACCAATTGAAACCGAAATTGAAAAATCAAAAAAGGTCAAGAAACCATTCACATTTACGCTTCTCGAATTTTCACGGGGCTTCATGATGAGAGTCTGAATGAAGAAGTTAAATTACCTCACTCGTCTTGAGAATCGCTTGGATTCGGCTATAAAACGGACATCATCGAAGATTTCGTGAAACCGAGAGTGAAACAGCAAAAGAGGGCGAGAAACCATTCACATTCACGTTTCTCGCATGTTCACGGGTTTTACGATGAGAGTCTGAATAGCCAGGTTGAATTACCTTTCTTACCTATCTTGAAAAACGATTGAATTCAGGGCATAAAACAGACATTATCGAAGAATTCGTGAAACCGAGAATGGAACAGCAAAAAACTGCGAGAAACCATTCACATTCACGTTTCTCGGGTGTTCACGATTGTGCACCAATTTTACGACGCGAGTCTGGATAACGAAGTTGAATTATCTTTATTACTCGACTTGAAAACCGCTTGCATTTAAGGCATAAAATACCGACACTGATCGAACACTTGAGACCGAGATCGAGAAATCAGAAACGCTTCTTGGGTGTCACGGGACTTGAATGGTAAAATTGCTTCATTTTTTCACCTGTCTTGGAAAAACGTTTTGATTCGGGCAAAAAATACCGATAGTAATGGAAGACCAATTGAAACCGAAATTGAAAAATCAAAAAAGGTCAAGAAACCATTCACATTCACGCTTCTCGAATTTTCACGGGGCTTCATGATGAGAGTCTGGATGAAGAAATTAAATTACCTCGATCGTCTTGAGAACCGCTTGGATTCGGCTATAAAACTGGCATCATTGAAGAATACGAGAGTGAAACAGCAAAACAGGGAGAGAAACCATTCACATTCACGTTTCTCGCGTGTTCTCGGGTTTTACGATGAGAGTCTGAATAACGAAGTTGAATTACCTTTCTTACCCGTCTTGAAAAACGCTTGAATTCATGGCATAAAACAGACATCATCGAAGAATTCGTGAAACCGAGAATCGAACAGCAAAAAACTGCGGAAACCATTCACATTCACGTTTCTCGGGTGTTCATGATTGTGCACGAATTTTACGATGCAATTCTGCATGACGAAATTGAATTATCTTTCTTATTCGACTTGAAAAACGCTTGCATTTAAGGCATAAAATACCGACACTGACCGAACACTTGAAACCAAGATCGAGAAATCAGAAACGCTTCTTGGGCGTCCACGGGACTTTTCGATGAGAGTCTGAATGGTAAAATCGCTTCACTTTTTTCACCTGTCTTGAAAAAACGTTTTGATTAGGACAAAAATACCGATAGTAATGGAAGACCAAGGGAAGCCGAGATTGAAAAATCGAAAAAGGTCAAGAAACCATTCACATTCACGCTTCTCGAAATTTTATGGGGCTTCATGATGAGAATTTGAATCAAGAAGCTAAATTACCTCACTCGTCTTAAGAACCGCTTGAATTCGGCTGTAAAACCGACATCATAGAAGAATTCGTGAAACCGAGAGTGAAACAGCAAAGCAGGGCGAGAAACCATTCACATTCACATTTCTCGCGTGTTCACGGGTTTTACGATGAGAGTCTGAATAACGAAGTTGAATTACCTTTCTTACCCGTCTTGAAAAACGCTTGAATTCAGGGCATAAAACAGACATCATCGAAGAATTCGTGAAACCGAGAATAGAACAGCAAAAAACTGCGAGAAACCATTCACATTCACGTATCTCGGGTGTTCATGATTGTGCACGAATTTTACGATGCGATTCTGCATGACGAAATTGAATTATCTTTCTTATTCGACTTGAAAAACGCTTGCATTTAAGCCATAAAATACCGACACTGATCGAACACTTGAAACCAAGATCGAGAAATCAGAAACGCTTCTTATGCGTCCACGGGACTTTTCCATGAGAGTCTGAATGGTAAAATTGCTTCACTTTTCTCACCTGTCTTGAAAAAACGTTTTGATTAATTGAAGAATACGTGAAACCGAAGAGTGAAACAGCAAAACAGGGCGAAAAACGTTTCACATTCACGTTTCTCGCGTGTTCACGGGTTTTACGATGAGAGTGTGGATAAACAAGTTGAATTACCTTTCTTACCCGTCTTGAAAAGCGCTTGAACTTACAGCGTAAAACATACATCATCCAAGAGTTCGTGAAACCGAGAACGGAACAGCAAAAGAGGGCGAGAAACCATTCACATTCACGTTTCTGAGATATTCACGATTGTCCACGGGTTTTACGATGCTAGTCTGGATAACGAAGTTGAGTTATCTTTCTTACTCGACTTCAAAACCGCTCGCATATAATGCATAAAATACCGACACCGATCGAACACTTGAAACCGAGATCGAGAAATCAGAAACGCTTCTTGGGTGTCTACGGGACTTCTTGATGCGAGTCTGAATGGTAACATTGCTTCACTTTTTTCACCTGTCTTGTTGAAAAAACGTTTTGATTCGGCTAAAAATGCCGATAGTTTTGAAAGACCAAGTGAAGCCGAGATTGAAAAGTCAAATAAGGTCAAGAAACCATTCACATTCACGCTTCTCGAATTTTCACGGGGCTTCATGATAAGAGTCTGAATGAAGAAGTTAAATTGCCTCTCTCGTCTTGAGAATCGCTTGAATTCGGCTATATAACCGACATCATAGAAGAATTCGTGAAACCGAGATTGAAAAATCAAACAAGGGCGAGAAACCATTCACATTAACGTTTCTCGCGTGTCCACGGGTTTTACGATGAGATTCTGAATAATGAAGTTGAGTTACCTTTCTTACCTGTCTTGAAAAACGCTTGAATTCTGGGCATAAAACAGACACCATCGAAGAATTCGTGAAACCGAAAATCGAACAGCAAAAAACTGCGAGAAACCATTCACATTCACGTTTCTCGGGTGTTCATGATTGTGCACGAATTTTACGATGCGATTCTGCATGACGAAATTGAATTATCTTTCTTATTCGACTTGAAAAACGCTTGCATTTAAGGCATCAAATACCGACACTGATCGAACACTTGAAACCAAGATCGAGAAATCAGAAACGCTTCTTGAATGTCTACGGGACTTCTCTATGAGAGTCTGAATGGTAAAATCGCTTCACTTTTCTCACCTGTCTTCAAAAAACGTTTTAATTCGGTAAACAAATACCGATAGTAATGGAAGACCAAGTGAAGCCGAGATTGAAAAATCAAAAAAGGTCAAGCAACCATTCACATTCACGCTTCTCGAATTTTCACGGGGCTTTATGATGAGAGTCTGGATGAAGAATTTAAATGACCTCACTCGTCTTGAGAATCGCTTGGATTCGGCTATGAGACGGACATCATCGAATATTTCGTGAAACAGAGAGTGAAACAGCAAAAGAGGGCGAGAAACCATTAACGTTTCTCACGTGTTCACGGGTTTTACGATGAGAGTCTGAATAACCAGGTTGAATTACCTTTCTTACCCACCTTGAAAAACGCTTGAATTCAGGGCATAAAATAGACATCATCGAAGAATTCGTGAAACCGAGAATGGAACAGCAAAAAACTGCGAGAACCATTCACATTAATGTTTCTCAGATGTTCACGATTGTTCACGGGTTTACGATGCTAGTCCGGATAACGAAGTTGAGTTTTATTTCTTTCTCGACTTGAAAACCGCTTGCATTTAAGGCATCAAATACCGACACTGATCGAACACTTGAAACCGAGATCGAGAAATCAGAAACGCTTCTTGAATGTCTACGGGAGTTCTCTATGAGAGTCTGAATGGTAAAATCGCTTCACTTTTCTCACCTGTCTTCAAAAAACGTTTTAATTCGGTAAACAAATACCGATAGTAATGGAAGACCAAGTGAAGCCGAGATTGAAAAATCAAAAAAGGTCAAGAAACCATTCACATTCACGCTTCTCGAATTTTCACGGGGCTTTATGATGAGAGTCTGGATGAAGAATTTAAATGACCTCACTCGTCTTGAGACTCGCTTGGATTCGGCCATAAAACCGACATCATCGAAGATTTCGTGAAGCCGAGAGTGAAACAGCAAAACAAGGCGAGAAACCATTCACATTCACGTTTCTCGCGTGTCCACTTGTTTTACAATGAGAGTCTGAATAACGAAGTTGAATTACCTTTCTTACCCATCTTGAAAAACGCTTGAATTCAGGGCGTAAAACAGACATCATGGAAGAATTCGTGAAACCGAGAATGGAACAGCAAAAAACTGCGAGAACCATTAACATTAACGTTTCGCAGATGTTCACGATTGTTCACAGGTTTTACGATGCTAGTCCGGATAACGAAGTTGAGTTTTCTTTCTTTCTCGACTTGAAAACCGCTTGCATTTAAGGCATCAAATACCGACACTGATCGAACACTTGAAACCGAGATCGAGAAATCAGAAACGCTTCTTGAATGTCTACGGGACTTCTCTATGAGAGTCTGAATGGAAAAATCGCTTCACTTTTTTCACCTGTCTTGAAAAAACGTTTTGATTCGGACAAAAAATACCGATAGTAATGGAAGACCAAGTGAAGCCGAGATTGAAAAATCAAAAAAGGTCAAGAAACCATTCACATTCACGCTTCTCGAATTTTCACGGGGCTTTATGATGAGAGTCTGGATGAAGAATTTAAATGACCCCTCTCTTCTTGAGAATCGCTTGGATTCGGCCATAAAACCGATATCATCGAAGATTTCGTGAAACCGAGAGTGAAACAGCAAAACAAGGCGAGAAACCATTCACATTCACGTTTCTCGCGTGTCCACTTGTTTTACAATGAGAGTCTGAATAACGAAGTTGAATTACCTTTCTTACCCACCTTGAAAAACGCTTGAATTCAGGGCGTAAAACAGACATCATCGAAGAATTCGTGAAACCGAGAATGGAACAGCAAAAAACTGCGAGAACCATTCACATTAACGTTTCTCAGATGTTCACGATTGTTCACGGGTTTTACGATGCTAGTCCGGATAACGAAGTTGAGTTTTCTTTCTTTCTCGACTTGAAAACCGCTTGCATTTTAGGCATCAAATACCGACACTGATCGAACACTTGAAACCGAGATCGAGAAATCAGAAACGCTTCTTGAATGGCTACGGGACTTCTCTATGAGAGTCTGAATGGTAAAATCGCTTCACTTTTTTCTCCTGTCTTGAAAAAACGTTTTGATTCGGACAAAAAATACCGATAGTAATGGAAGACCAAGTGAAACCGAAATTGAAAAATCAAAAAAGGTCAAGAAACCATTCACATTCACGCTTCTCGAATTTTCACGGGGCTTCGTGATGAGAGTCTGAATGCAGAAGTTAAATTACCTCGCTCGTCTTGAGAATCGCTTGGATTCGGCTATAAAACCGACATCATTGAAGAATACGTGAAAACGAGAGTGAAACAGCAAAACATGGCGAGAAACTATTCACATTCACGTTTCTCGCATGTTCACGGGTTTAACGATGAGAGTCTGAATAACGAAGTTGAATTACCTTTCTTACCCGTCTTGAAAAACGCTTGAATTCAGGGCATAAAACAGACATCATCGAAGAGTTCGTGAAACCGAGAATAAAACAGCAAAAAACTGCGAGAAACCATTCACATCCACGTTTCTCGGGTGTTCATGATTGTGCACGAATTTTACGATGCGATTCTGCATGACGAAGTTGAATTATCTTTCTTATTCGACTTGAAAAACGCTTGCATTTAAGGCATAAAATACCGACACTGACCGAACACTTGAAACCAAGATCGAGAAATCAGAAACGCTTCTTGGGCGTCCACGGGACTTTTCGATGAGAGTCTGAATGGTAACATTGCTTCACTTTTCTCACCTGTCTTGAAAAAACGTTTTGATTCACGCAAAAAAATACTGATAGTAATGGGAGGCCAAGTGAAGCCGAGATTGGAATATCAAAAAAGGTCAAGAAACCATTCACATTCACGCTTCTCGAAATTTTACGGGGCTTCATGATGAGAGTCTGAATGAAGAAGTTAAATTACCTCACTCGTATTGAGAATCGCTTGAATTCGGCTTTAAAATCGACATCATAGAAAAATTCGTGAAACCGAGATTTAAAAAGCAAAAAAGGGCAACAAACCATTCACATTCACGCTTCTCGAATTTTCACGGGGCTTCGTGATAAGAGTCTGAATGAAGAAGTTAAATTAACTCACTCGTCTTGAGAATCGCTTGGATTCCGCTATAAAACGGACATCATCGAAGATTTCGTGAAACCGAGAGTGAAACAGCAAAAGAGGGCGAGAAACCATTCACATTCACGTTTCTCGCGTGTTCACGGGTTTTACGATGAGAGTCTGAATAACCAAGTTGAATCACCTTTCTTACCCGTCTTGAAAAACGCTTGAATTCAGGGCATAAAACAGACATCATCGAAGAATTCGTGAAACCGAGAATGGAACAGCAAAAAACTGCGAAAAACCATTCACATTCACGTTTCTCGGGGGTTCACGATTGTGCACCAATTTTACGACCCGAGTCTGGATAACGAAGTTGAGTTATCTTTATTACTCGACTTGAAAACTGCTTGCATTTAAGGCATAAAATTTCGCCACTGATCGAACATTTGAGACCGAGATCGAGAAACCAGAAACGCTTCTTGGGTGTCTACGGGACTTCTCTATGAGAGTCTGAATGGTAAAATCGCTTCACTTTTTTCACCTGTCTTGAAAAAACGTTTTGATTCGCAGAAAAAATACCGATAGTAATGGAAGACCAAGTGAAGCCGAGATTGAAAAATCAAAAAAGGGCATGAAACCATTCACACTGACGTTTCTCGAATTTTCACGGGGCTTTATGATGAGAGTCTGGATGAAGAATTTAAATGACCCCACTCTTCTTGAGAATCGCTTGGATTCGGCCATAAAACCGATATCATCGAAGATTTCGTGAAACCGAGAGTGAAACAGCAAAACAAGGCGAGAAACCATTCACATTCACGTTTCTCGCGTGTCCACTTGTTTTACAATGAGAGTCTAAATAACGAAGTTGAATTACCTTTCTTACCCATCTTGAAAAACGCTTGAATTCAGGGCGTAAAACAGACATCATCGAAGAATTCGTGAAACCGAGAATGGAACAGCAAAAAACTGCGAGAACCATTCACATTAACGTTTCTCAGATATTCACGATTGTTCACGGGTTTTACGATGCTAGTCCGGATAACGAAGTTGAGTTTTCTTTCTTTCTCGACTTGAAAACCGCTTGCATTTAAGGCATCAAATACCGACACTGATCGAACACTTGAAACCGAGATCGAGAAATCAGAAACGCTTCTTGAATGTCTACGGGACTTCTCTATGAGAGTCTGAATGGTAAAATCGCTTCACTTTTTTCTCCTGTCTTGAAAAAACGTTTTGATTCGAACAAAAAATACCGATAATAATGGAAGACCAATTGAAACCGAAATTGAAAAATCAAAAAAGGTTAAGAAACCATTCACATTCACGCTTCTCGAATTTTCACGGGGCTTCGTGATGAGAATCTGAATGAAGAAGTTAAATTACCTCACTCGTCTTGAGAATCGCTTGGATTCGGCTATAAAACGGACATCATCGAAGATTTCGTGAAACCGAGAGTGAAACAGCAAAAGAGGGCGAGAAACCATTCACATTCACGCTTCTCGCGTGTTCACGGGTTTTACGATGAGAGTCTGAATAACCAAAGTTGAATCACCTTTCTTACCCATCTTGAAAAACGATTGAATTCAGGGCATAAAACAGACATCATCGAAGAATTCGTGAAACCGAGAATGGAACAGCAAAAAACTGCGAGAAACCATTCACATTCACGTTTCTCGGGTGTTCACGATTGTGCACCAATTTTACGACGCGAGTCTGGATAACGAAGTGGAATTATCTTTATTACTCGACTTGAAAACCGCTTGCATTTAAGGCTAAAATTTCGACACTGATCGAACACTTGACACCGAGATCGAGAAATCAGAAACGCTTCTTGGGTATCTACGGGACTTCTCGATGAGAGTCTGAATGGTAAAATCGATTCACTTTTTTCACCTGTCTTGAAAAAACGTTTTGATACGGGCAAAAAATACCGGTAGTAATGGGAGATCAAGTGAAGCCGAGATTGAAAAATCAAAAAAGGTCAAGAAACCATTCACATTCACGCTTCTCGAATTTTCACGGGGCTTCGTGATGAGAGTCTGAATGCAGAAGTTAAATTACCTCGCTCGTCTTGAGAATCGCTTGGATTCGGCTATAAAACCGACATCATTGAAGAATACGTGAAACCGAGAGTGAAACAGCAAAACATGGCGAGAAACTATTCACATTCACGTTTCTCGCATGTTCACGGGTTTAACGATGAGAGTCTGAATAACGAAGTTGAATTACCTTTCTTACCCGTCTTGAAAAACGCTTGAATTCAGGGCATAAAACAGACATCATCGAAGAATTCGTGAAACCGAGAATCGAACAGCAAAAAACTGCGAGAAACCATTCACATTCACGTTTCTCGGGTGTTCAAGATTGTGCACGAATTTTACGATGCGATTCTGCATGACGAAATTGAATTATCTTTCTTATTCGACTTGAAAAACGCTTGCATTTAAGGCATAAAATACCGACACTGATCGAACACTTGAAACCAAGATCGAGAAATCAGAAACGCTTCTTGGGCGTCCACGGGACTTCTCGATGAGAGTCTGAATGGTAACATTGCTTCACTTTTCACACCTGTCTTGAAAAAACGTTTTGATTCAGGCAAAAAAATACCGATAGTAATGGGAGGCCAAGTGAAGCCGAGATTGAAATGTCAAAAAAGGTCAAGAAACCATTCACATTCACGCTTCTCGAAATTTTACGGGGCTTCATGATGAGAGTCTGAATGAAGAAGTTAAATTACCTCACTCGTCTTGAGAATCGTTAGAATTCACCTTTAAAACTGACATCATAGAAGAATTCGTGAAACCGAGATTTAAAAATCACAAAAGGGCGAGAAACCATTCACATTCACGTTTCTCGCGTGTCCACGGGTTTTACGATGAGAGTGAATAATGAAGTTGAAGTTGAGTTACCTTTTTTACCCGTCTTGAAAAACGCTTAGGGCATAAAACAGACATCAATGAAGAATTCGTGAAACCGGAACAGCAAAAGAGGGCGAGAACCATTCACATGCACGTTTGTCAGATGTTCACGATAGTCTGGATAACGAAGTTGAATTATCTTTCTTACTCGACTTGCTTGCATTTAAGGGATGAAACACCGACACTGATCGGAGAACACTTGCATCCGAGATCGGGAAATCACAAACGGTTCTTAAATGTCCACAAGTCTTCCTGGTGAGAATCTGAATGGCCAAATTACATCATTTTCCTCATCCAACTTGAAAAATGCCGACAGTAATGGGAGAACACAAAAAGGGCAAGAAACCATTCGCGTTAACACCTCTCGGATATTAGCGAGCTTCGCTGAGATTCTGGATCAAGGGCATAAAACAGACATCAATCAATTCGTGAAACCGAAAACGAAACAGCAAAAAGGGGCGAGAAATCAGTCTAATTCAAATTTCTTAAGCGTTCACAGTCTGGTTAAAAACTTAAATTATCTTATCCCATCTTGAAATACCTATGGATTTAGGGGATAAAGTACCGACACTAATCGGGGAACACGTGAAGCTAAACAAGACGAGGAACCATTCACGTTAAGCTTAGTGAGTGTTCACGGGGCGTCTCGGCAACAGTCTGGATGTAGAAATTAAGCTGTTTTTCCCATCAATCTTCAAGAACTGTTTGACCCTGGGTATAAAGTACCAACACTGATTGAAAATCAAACGAAACCGCGAATTAGAAATCAAAAAAGGACGAGAAGCCGTCACTTCTCGATTAAAGTCTAGATGAAGAATTTCGATCTTTTACGTTGATCCAAGCATAAAATACCGACACTGATGGGAGAACACAATAAGACAGTAAGATAAGGGTTGGAACCATTTATCATTCAGGCTTTTCTGGTGTTTAGCGGGTTTACCGGCGAAGATTCTTATGAAGGAGCTTGAAAAATGAAAGAAGTAGAAAGACGCTTGACGCGAAAAAATAGCGTCAAGTAGGTAGATTCTACACTTCCTACTCAACGCTGTTAATTAGATCTGTTGATAGAAGGATTATTTTCGGCTCAAATTGCCCCCTCTGACAGAAAAGTTAGCAACCAACACGTAAAACAAAAATTAAATGGATCAAGTCATTCAAACAGGCTCATGCATTTAACAATTCCACATTTAGCATGTTTTTCAGTACAATTTTGGGGCTCTTTAGGATTTGGCTCCCTGACAAAATATATTACGGCTCGCTCTTCAAAGATTTGGAGGCAGGTACGCTTTCTCTTGACGATGAGAAAAATTTTATGCATCAAAGACATCAACTACTTCTGTTTGAGATGTTTTCCTGATAACCTTGAGATACTAATTTCACCAGACTATTTTCTTTAATGCATCAGAGACATCAACTACTTCCGTTTGAGATGTTTTCCTGATAACCTTGAGATACTAATTTCACCCGATTATTTTTTTTAATGCATCAGAGACATCGACTACTTCCTTTTGAGATGTTTTCCCGATAACCTTGAGGTACTAATTTCACCAGACTATTTTCATTAATGTATCAGAGACATCAACTACTTCCGTTTTAGATAAACATTATCAGGAAAACCCCTGATAACCTCGAGATACTAATTTCACCCGACTATTTTCTTTAATGCATCAGGGACATCGACTACTTCCGTTTGAGATGTTTTCCTGATCACCTTGAGATACTAATTTCACCCGATTATTTTCTTTAATGCATCAGAGACATCGACTACTTCCGTTTTAGAAGTTTTTTCTCCCCAGTGGCGCAGGGAGTAAAATCACCCAGATCCATGGTGATCGGATGTTCTCGTCGTTTCTAAACGTGAATAGGTAGAAGTACCAAAGTTTTTTATACCGATGCAGCCGCGCAAGCAGAAGCCTAAACACCAGGACATCTAAGCTGCGACGAGAAGCTTAAAGAAACTTTTTTGATCCAATTTTTGAACTGTCTAAGGTTCATATCTAGCTGAAGATGACTGAACGGTAAATGTCATTATTAATATTCGTGAGCAGGCTTGATGAAAGGTTGGCCATCAGAACCGCTTTCCAGTGCTTTTGGATTGAAAGTTGTAAGCACCCGGAGTGTGACGATCTCAAACTGGGAACAAAACGATAAAAACCTAACCTGTCTTTTGATGTTTTTCTTTGAAGTTGACAGTTTTAATCACAATGCCAGAAAATCTTTATACCTTTGTGTTATTGATTCATACATTTTCATTGTAAATCTTCTCTGTAAATGACTCGAATTCATATTTTAGTATATAAATTCAAAATTATTTGCAAAGTGTCAGTTACAGATAAAGCCAACTACAACCTCTATGAACTTACCTTCTTGCGCTCTCTTGTACTTATTCAGGACCATCTCCAATATATGTTGTGACTCTGGGTCATACATTATCAGTTCACCATCCTTCATTAACTGGTATCGGTTTACTGCGAGTTCAATACAAAAACACAAAAACGCTGGAAAAACATAACCTAACAAACTTGACCCATTGTACATTTTCGTTAACCCCATTATTTCAGAGTAGCTCAGGTGCATGGCACTCTAGAGTAGATAGGGTTTGTATATTCTGGGACGCCCTTGAGCGCTGACATTCGGTGCCAAACGACCTTGAGAGCTGACCTTCAGCGCCAACCTTGAAATGTGACCTTGAAGTGTGACCTTGAGTTTCCGAGTGACCTTGAAATGTGACCTTGGGTTTTCAAGTGACCTTGAAGTGTGACCTGGATCCCGTTTCAGAAGGTGGATCATCATCCCAATTTTCTTTCATTTACACTTCCGGAGCAGGGTTTCTGGGTCCATATCTTCGGAATTCATCCCGCCGAACCAGTGTATTGTCCATGGGCGTCCTGGATCCCGTCGGCTGGTGAGGTGGTGTGGTATCCATGAGCCATCGATCATCATCCCAATTTTCTTCTTGAGGGGAAAACTTTATTTTAAACGGTATTACCACCGCCACAGGCTTTCCTTCCCACACCGTAGGCAACCTAAATTTCTGTAGACTCATTACTTCTTACACACTGTTTGCTAACAACTGACTTCTCTCCGCGCCTTCCACAATTTAAGCACATAGTTCCAAGGTCATCCCTTCTACATCTCAAGGTCGTTCACTCCTACAAGGTCACACCCACTCAAGGTCGAGAGTGCTCGAGGTCATATATGTTCAAGGTCACACTTTAAAGTCACTCGGAAACTCAATGCCACATTTCAAGGTCACTAGGAAACTCAATGCCACATTTCAAGGTCACTCGGAAACTCAATGCCACATTTCAAGGTCACGCTTCAAGGTCACATTTCAAGATCACACTTCTAGGTCGCTCGAAAAATGCATGGTCACCATTCAAGGTCACTCGGAAAATCAAGGTCATGTTTCAAGGTCACACTTCAAGGTCACACTTCAAGGTCACATATCAAGGTTGGCGCCGAAGGACAACTCTCAAGGTCGTTTGGCACCGAAGGTCGGCGCTCAAGGGCGTCCCAGAACATACAAACCCTATCTACACTCTAGAGCAATGGAACGGTATGGCCAGGTGTTGGGCAGTACCGAGTTACTCGGAGTAACACAAATGAGGCACTGGAAAGCGGCTCAGCTGTACGGTGGAATACAATTTAAATTCGACAAAAAAAAACTGTCACTATCCAATTTAAAATTGACATATAAACTGCCACTAACCCCTTGTCTATCACAATGTGAGTCGATCCTCCAGATCGCGTTGTAAGACGTTCATAATTGAAACGTTCTACTGTCAATAATCGAATTCCGTACGTACGGAGGATTTCCTCCCATTAGGATTGGGAATATCTCCCCGATTGTCTCTGTAGCTGGAATTGCGCGGTGCGGTTATGTATCGTCGATCCCACTTCGCAGTTCAAAGCGAAACTGTGATGATTGCGAATGCTTCAATGCACTTGCTACCGAAGCCTTTCGCATGCCAACAGTGGCGTGAATAGTGATAAATGAGCACATTGACTATCGGCAATTGCCAGAGGGCTGATATCTGGGAAATATATATCTGTCTATTGTGCGGTAAATAGAATTCACAGCATATTAAATATCACACAACAATGCAACGTCCAACGTTAACGCATTGCGTTGATCTTATTATGCAAAGCATACTGGCACATAGTGATCCAGAATACCGAAGCTGTCAAAAAATACGATTTTTCTTCATCTATACGACATTCGGAAAAAGTTTTTTTTTGAAACTAGTTTTCAAGTTTTCACTATTGAAAGACTAATTTATTACTCATACAGTTTTAAGACGCTTGCAACTAATTTATGACAAATTTATAACTATGTCGACCGGACTATGTTGACGCATCGAAGCTCCTCAATGAGACCGCAACCGCTCACGCACAGCCATGTAACTGTGGTTGCCTAAGCGTCGATGTTTCTAGATACCTGTCGAATCTTGTGGTCGATCTACGAGGGAGTCTTGCTGGTATACAGAGTTCCGGTTATAACCACCATTGCGTCTGACACATCGTCACATAAGATACCAGACTAGTGATATAGCTTTCGGTCGTCCAATCACAGGCGGCCAACCATGGACAGCTGTTTTGTGCGATTTGGCAATTCCTCAGCATAGTGTAGGCTTGGTCTCGGTGAAGAACGAACCAAAGCTGAGCAACTCTATTACGGGTTTAAGATTCATCGAAATAAGACAGCACAAAGTGCCATCTATTACCAGAATCGACCACTGCAAAAGTGGAGACATAAAGTTTTCTTTTGGAACCATATCCCAGTTCGTATTGTCAGCCGATTCTGGTGCTATAGTAGTTTTTAGAATAAGTCTAGTGGTAACGGAGCAATCATCGATACACACTACGTGACAGATGTCACTTCTCGCGCAGTACTTACCGAGCTTTTAAGTCTACCTCAAAACCTATACCGTACCGATAATTGCAAACAAGCAAGAAACAGCACCGTATACGGTTGGTTACCGAGAACGAAAGCAAACAGATTCAATTCAGCCTACGTTTATGCAATAATTCCATCGTACGCCACTGTTGATAGCATGATGGACACTTGGTGTTCCTTGTGACTGACGCATTGACTGGTTATCTATAGTAGTTGACGGAACTTTGACTATGGAGCCTATATAACAGAAGAAACTATGGCAATTCTGTTCGTGTTGTAAAAACGACCCCCAAACTTGACGCCTGGAATACCAGTGGTGCTTTGACAGGGTTGCCATATCGGCGCATTTTCCCCCTATTTTGGGTTATAGTTTCTTGGTGATTTTTTGGGAATATAATTGTCGTCTCGCGGATTGAAAGCACCCCAGCTCCTTAAACAAAACCTACCCCTCTCAATTAATTAACTGTGATTTGGAGGATTTTTTTGAAAAGGTAGCATTCTGAGGGACGTTTGTGCTTGTTCTGGGGAAATTTTGTCCGATCCATCTGGCAACGATGTACTTTGACAGAACCGCCATATGAACAGTTTCCTAATAGTCTAAGATCGGACTGTTTTGAATGTAACCTCTCAAAAAAAAAAAGATTAGTATTCCTTAAAAATGTTCAGAAGGTTGTAAAGCAAAAAAAGTAAACGTTTGGAAGATATGAATGTGTTTTATTGTTTTGCTCCAAAAATAATGTTGCACTTCCTACAATGACTATTACAAGAATAAAATAACGGCAACGTATAGACATAAGTGATAAGGATTTACGTGTTGTAGATATCGCAGAGCATAAAAAACGTTATTTTGAAATTGTAAAATTGTATATAGTATTTTCTTCCCTGATTCGTGGAAGGCACAAGAAAAGCGGATATTTGTTTTTGCTCAACTTATGCGTTAAATGCTAAAATCAATATTTAATCACTCAATTCGAGGTTGCTATATATACATATATATATATATATATAATTATTCAACACAAGCGTATTTGTTTCGTTATATAATTATTATACCCTTATTAGATGCCAGCCGCCCCTCTGACAAAGAGCAAGCTACGCCAATGCCTGAAACCCACACCACTGCTATGAGACATGTAATCAAGCCACTACAATATTGTAATTAGGGGATTGCTAGAGCGTCCTTGCATCCAAAATGTCTCTTTCTGATCAAAGAGGAAACGTAAGAGATTACGTGACGTCGCAACAGCAAGTAATGACCTTATCCACTCTAAAGGGAGAAGGAAGGACCCACGTTGAAGTACATACTCTATTGTTACAGTTATTAGTCGACTGTGTCTAGACCATGGGTGTCCCTATATAGGTATTTGCGCGGTTTTTGGCGATTCGCCACAAAACCAAAGAATAGTTCAGTAGGTCAGAGGTAAACAGCCGTAAGCCCATTTTGACTCAATTTTTGAGGTATTCTAGTAATATTACCTTGAAATTAGAATATTCACCAAAGTCACTCTTCTGTTAAGCACCACCTTTTTGGGTGATTTCAATGCCCATATTTTCAATTTTCTATTCCAAAACACTCCCTAAAGTGTGTTTAAAATATACTATACTAGAGGGTGCATTTATTAAAATATTAAACGTACAGGTACATATCGCACCGGGTATAACGTTAGGTACTTCATTCATACGCTACGATATGAGCATGTTTATCTCTAATAATGATTTTAATTATATTTTCATTCGAAAAAAATGTATAGTTTAGAGTTAACACGGAAAACAAAATAAATAAACAAACTGCATCTAGTTTTCAAATATACTCGTAATTTGTGATTTCCTCAATATAACTACTTTAGGTTAGGTACAGTACCCCGAGCACAGGTAGAGAAACAAAGCAGATTACAAATAAAAATCCAGAAAGATTTACTCTAACCCAAAATTGTACACTAAAGTTTTTTATGTATGACTACCTCAAGATAATGAAATGCTTATCTTTGTATACATTCTTTTTTTTTTCAATATAATATAGTCGGTTCTTTATTCAACGAGCAAAAGAAGAGAAACATTTTGTAAATATTTAGTTCATATTTAGTCGTTGATTAGAATAGGTGTTATTTTTGAGTGTATGTGGTAAAGTGGAATTCAAAAACATGGCCAGAGGAATGACATTGAATTTGCAAATAAAAGATTTGATTGTTTTAAAATATCGATCAGGCATTAAACAAGCCGATCGATAATTTGCAAAACTATTAAGCTGTTCCGCCTCAGAAAATCGTTGGTAAGCCCTCCTGAGACTGGTAGACCGCGAAAAACCACACCTAGGTTTGATAGGAAAATTAAAACACTTGCTCTTAAAATTCCATTTACTACTGCTATCGACATAAAAGCTCAACCTGAAGAAGTAAATATTGGTGTCCACACTGTTCGAAGACGTTTAAGGGAGAGTGATTTACCAGCAAGGAGACCATCTAAAAAACCGCTTATTTCCAAGAAACATCTTCAATTTGCTTACGATCATTTGAACTGGTCAGAAATAAGGTGGAATTCTGTATTATTTTCTGATGAAAGTAAATTTAATTTATTTTTATCGGATGGCATTTTATGGGTAAGACGTCCTGAAAAGCGATTTGATCCTAAGTTCACTTTGGGCACAATCAAACATGGAGGCGGGAAGGTTCAAGTATGTGGTCTTCAAATGGGACCCAACGTCAAAATTGAAGGAATTATGGACCGGTACAAATACTTGGAAATATTAGCTGATACCATGCTACCTTACGCAGAAGAAAACATGCCTCTACGCTGGCGGTTCCAGCACGACAAAGACCCCAAGCTCACAGCGAAAATAATAAAAACAGTTTTGCAGATCGTAATATTAATGTCATTAAGTGGCCAGCTCAGAGTCCGGACCTTAACCCCATAGATAACCGATGGAATTTAGTTGTTAAAAAAATTCGGACTAAACATCCAGAAAAGTTCAAAAATAGTACCGAACTATTTGAAACAATCGAAGTCGCCTAGAATTCTATATGCCAAAGGAAACAATAGATAGCCTAATTGGTTCTATGAGAAAAAGATTCTCCCTGCAGACATTCTTCAGAAAATTTCTGACAAAAGAGCTGCAATTAAGCACGCGAAGAGGTCTTGTCACCCAGATGACATTCACAGAGCAACGAATCTTGTTCATGAAGTGAGAAACGTTCTTCATGAATTCCGTAATGAGCAATGGAACGACTTTCTGTCGGGGATGCTTGACTCAAGTATTCCTCTCTGGAAAGTTGCAAAGTCGCTCAGAAACGGAAAGCGAGAACAACTCCCGCACATCCATGGTCCTAGGGGCATAGTCTGTAGGACAGAGGAAAATGTCGAGGTTTTCGCTGATGCAAGGGAAAGTCAGTTCTCTCCCAACTATGACCTTGATAATGACCTCGACGAGGAGCAACATATTGTAAGATCCGTCAGGAGATATTTTAGGGCCAACGGCGTCAGTGGCAGTAGTGCCTCCCTTAGTGATTTTTCCTCAGAGAAATCTTCAGAAGATTCCTCAATTGAAGAGCTGCACGGCACATCAGCGGGAATCTCCTGAGACTCCGCACTGCACACCAGCAGAGCTCCAAGGTCATATTAAAGACCTCAGGGTGCGTAAAGCACCTGGAGAGGGTCGAATCACTAATAAGGCACTGAAGCTACTTTCGCGGAAGTCCTTAACTTATCTCGTGGCAATAATCAATGCCATGCTAAGGACCCAGCACTTCCTAACGGCGTGGAAGACCGCTGATGTCATAATGATTCCAAAGAAGGCGGGTTCGATATTCTCCCAGGATTACCGCCCCATTAGTCTACTGTTAGCTCCGTCTAAACTCACTGAAAAGGTGATTTTACGTCACCTTGAAAATTTCTCGGCAGACCACAATGTGATTCCTGACGTGCAATTTGGCTTTCGGTCTGAGCATAGTACGGAGCTACAGGCCATAAGGATTGTTGAACGAGTAACCAGGGGGTTCACCCGTAACGAAAGTACTGGCATCTTGCTACTCATGTCTCAAAGGCATTTGACAAGGTGTGGAACAAGGGCCTTCTCTACAAATTGATCCATAAGGGCTTCCCCTTCTGGCTCCTAAAACTTTTGAAATCCTTTCTCGAGGGTAGGAAATTTCGGATCAAAATTAATAACGTCCTGTTGACCACACGGCCCATCAAAGCCGGTGTCCCTCAGGGTTCCATTCTTGGACCAGTCCTTTATTCACTTTTTATTCATGACGTCCCTTGCTCCAGCAGCTGTGAAACCTATCTCTATGCTGATGACACTGCCCTGGTGGCCCAGTCGAGCTCTAGGGATCTAGTTCACGACAGGCTGCAAAGTGCAGTGGACGAGGTATTGGAATGGGCAAATCGGTGGCTGATCAAAATTAATCATTCGAAAACGCAGGCAATCTATTGTACTAAAAAACGTAGCGGCGCCCGGTCTGAGGTTTCAGTGAATTGAGCTCAGGTACCATGCGAAAGCTCTGCTAAGTATCTCGGTGTCACTCTTGACAAGGGGATAACCTGGCAGAAGCACACTGAAGCGTTAAAAACTAAATTCCAAATCTCGTTTCGGCAACTCTACACTATGCTATGTAGAACATCAAAATTGAGTTTGATCAACAAAGTTCGGCTATACAAGATGGTTATTAAACCAGCGATCACATACGCAAGTGCGGCTTGGTGTTTTCTCGCCAAAACGCATTTGCGTAGCCTGCAGGTTTTGCAGAACAGAACCTTGCGTACAATCACTAACGCCCCATGGTATGTTTCCAACGAGACCCTTCACAGAGACCTTGACATCCCTTACCCAAGGGACTACATCAAACAACAAGCGCAGCTACGTTACAGTCAAGCAGAATCGCATAACAACCCTTTGTTGCGCGAGTCAGTAGACTACACACTCGAGCAAGTTCGCAAGCACACGGCCGCGACTCGCACTGTGAACAAAATTAAATCGTGCGACTTTAGGTCCAACCAAAATTATAATTTTAGGATCAATTTAAAATTGCCGAATACTAACTAGCAATGCCAAGGCACCCCTCAAATTGATGCACTTCTTTTTTCTTTGCTCTCCCTCCTTCCTTCCTTCCTTTCTTCTTCCCTTCTTTCTCCCTGACTTTGTTTGGTATCTGAGCAACCAGACCTGACAGACCTACTGACTTACAAGACTTCAACCAAGAGCAAAGGTCCTACGGACCACTCTCACAGATAATGACGAATAGTGAGTGAGAAAAAGATGTCTAGCAGCAAAAATACAGGTTATGCAACGTATATGTATACGACAATTGCTTTTTAATTATGTTTCTCTATTTTTGTTCGCTGTATTTTCTAATAATAATTGTTAGCATAGTTTTTTTAAAGCAGAAATTTTATTTTCATGTTGGCTTTGAATTACATGTTACATTAGGTTATAATAAAACATAAGTGTTTAGTTTACTTTAATAGTTTAATAAAATCTTTAAGTTTCTCCACTTTTGCTCGGTACTGTATGTGTCCTCTGAAGGGTGTTCTGTGTAACGTTGTTATTGTTTATATAGTTACAAATAAGCTGCCGTATCAACTCCGGTGCTTTCTAAATCCTTTCACTGTAAACCGAAAGCACTTATAAATTGTGAGCAGCGGTCGAGCCGCAGGAAAGCAAGGGTGCCAGATTTTATGCTACGTTCTCGCGACAGCGTGGCACGCTTTCAATTTTGCTTTCGTGACTCTTGGCTGGAGTGGGAAATGAAAAGTGAACCAGCGAGTGTGTTCACACGGTCACGATCCACGATTCAGTTCAGCCCATGAAGCCTACCAGCGCTAGCCAACAAGACTGGAATCGGGAGGTGAACAGCCTACACAAAACAAGCCAATCATGTCGGTAAAAATGGTGTGGCTTTCGGAAATGTAGTGGGACAAATCTAACAATATAAGTGGGACAAATCTAACAATATAAGTGGGACAAACCTAACGAAAAAAGTGGGACAAATCTAATAAAAAAAGTGAGACAAGCCTAACGAAAAAAGTGAAACGAACCTAACGGAAGAGTGGGACAAACCTAACGGAAAAGAATAGGACAAACCTAACGTAAAAAAGTTGGATAAGCCTAACGAAAAAAAGTACACGAACAAAATGGACTTCATCTCTTAAAAAGAGTAGTTATTTTACCTTCCTGTTTCCTGTTCTCTTCGAAAATCACGTGGTGCCTCACGCCTGAAGCGGGGCGCAAACCGGAGCGGTGGCGGCCGCGGCGGCGGTCACCAGGCGGACTACATGTCCGCAAACGAATGCCATTTTTCGGCGACAAATTTAGTATCTTTAAGAGTATTCAGAATTAAAGTATGTAATGAGAGGACAGGATATAGAAGAAGCTCTGCTTTTGGCTTTTTTAGTGGATGAAGATGAAGAAAGGCAAAGGTAAGTATGTAAACAAATGACTAATAATAATAAGAATAGGAAAAAATTGCGAATTCAAAATGTATTCAACTTATTATTAACATTTATTTTTTTGTTTAGGAAAAAGAGAAGAATTTGGGTTCATGATATCAATATTGCGATCGGGAAAGCAAAGGATAATTTCATACAATATTTCATAAACTAAGGGAGGATAGAGAGAGTCTATTTTAGAATGACTGTGGACTGTTTTGATGATATTTTGAATTTGATAAAGCAAGAGAAACATGAACAGAAGACCGAAAAGTTTCATATACGTGCAAAATTTGTTTCACATTTTAATAATTAGATAAGTGTTAAAAGATACTTTTTTTCTCTAAATAAAAATCTATAAAAGTAAAAACTGTAGCTACTTACCCGTCCACCTATAGAATTTGGTCTCATATTGTCTTTTTAATATTCTTATAGTCAATGTGATACAAGTCATACAAGAATGTTCCCGCACGTTTTCGATAAGTTTTTCGGTATCACACATGTTTGCTACTACTCCGTAGGAATAATATCGCGCGAACTATGCGGGCAAATGATGCATGCAACGTTCTACCGCAGACCGCAAGTTGGCCGCGGTAGATCGCGGCAGAGTGCGGGCGCCTTTACCAGATTGTGGCATGACATGAACGATTTTGATACCAGTCGTGAGCGGTCGTGGTTTAGCATCTGTCCCAATATCAGACCATAGTAGAATCAGCTACTCAGCAACAATATGTCAAACATATATCAATTTCGGATGCAGCTAGGTGACGTTTGCAAGTAACTTGATACCGAAACACACTAATGGAACGTAGATTGACAGATGATATTTTACACTGGAATACTGTGGAACTTTATGTTTATTTCTGACAATCGAACACGTAAAGAACTTTTTAGTCTTTTTTTTTAAATATCTATCTAATAATTTTATCTTTGTTTTTGTTTCTAATTTTTTTTTTACTTACTTAAATTTCAAGTTATTGGAATAATTGAAGGGTACAGGGGAAAACACACGAATGTCACAAATTTGGTGTTTTGTTATTAGAACCGGCAACATTTAGTCTTAAGGCAGTACAATCCCAAGAAGTATTGGAAACACGCAAATACGAGCCCCTTCCCACTTCAGTTGGCCCACTTCAAGATTTGTACCAAAATATGCCTTTATAAACTAAACATGACGAACCTATTTACTTCTAAAACAATTTATTTTCTTAAAAACATTTTAGATACACTCTAGTCGTAAAAAATACATATTTGAAATCACTTAGACCTATAACTAATAGAACGTCTGAACAAATAAACAATGAGCGAATAAATACGCAAAGTTAACCAAGCAACAATTGAAAGATTACCATTGGGTAACATCATCTTTATTTTTTATTACTGCTAAAATTCTTTGGGGCATAGTGTTAACCAAGTTTTGGCAAAAATTTGGTGTAAAAGAATCCCATATTTCTTGAAGCTTTTGTCTCAGTTCGGTGATTGTACGAGCAGGATGTGGTCGTAGCACCTTTTTCATCTCGTGCCACAAAGTTTCAATAGGTGACAGATCTGGACTGCTAGAAACCCATTTCAAAAGTGGTACATTATTTTCTTCCATCCATTTTATAGCCTTTTTCGAGGTATGGCACGCTGCACCATCTTGCTGAAACACAAAATCTTGGCCGGATGTCAAACATTCTTCCATCACTGGTAAAAGCGATTCTTCTACAATTGCCAAATATTTGTTTGTATCCATATTTCCACCAATAAAATGAAGTTTTCCTACTCCTTTTGATGACATACTGCCATAGACCATAAGGGATGCTGGAAATTTCACTTCTCTCTTCAGACAGTCAACACGGAATGCTTAATTTTTTTTGCGAATAACTCTACTGCGACTGTCACCAACACAAACTTCGAATCGGGCCTCATCACTCCATTGTATTGCACACCATTGTTGAGGTGTCCATTGTCTATGTTCTTTAGCCCATCTAAGCCGATTTTTCTTTTGCATTGGAGTTAATAGTGGCTTTTCTTTGGCCTACAAACAAGTTTTGCAACTTTAGGGTTTTTACTTCACTTTTTTTTATAAGAAAACTTGCAAGTGCTAAATCCCAGTTTGTGGGCCTCTCTATGAGTTGTGAACCTCGAAATTCTCCTTCCAACAGCGTCACTTCACAGATCACTTAATTGTAAATAATTGGCACGCCTGTTTTTCACGATTATTCTTCTTAATGCTCTTCGGTCGGCATTTGTGATATTACTTTTTTTCACATATCGTGGCTTAATAATAACTGAACCAGTTACGTTATATCTTCTAACAATATTTCTCACACTGTACCTCGATAATTCTAACAAAGTTGCAATTTCTGAGTTTGATTTCCCAGAATTAAAAAAGTTAATTATCAGTAACCGAATTTTCTCACTAATAACCTTTCCTCTACCCATTTTGAAAACCTTAACTACCCAAAACTATTTCAAACGTATTCTGACAGCTGTGATTAATAAAAAAAATTGTCAGGCTTTTATTTTTCACAGCCACCTATGCGTTATAGACTTATTTTGCATTGAAATGAAAATAGGTTGCTGTAATTGCAACATGTGTTATTTTTATGCTGCACATTTGATTAGGAAGTGATAAAGTTGGTGTTTTCTACTATATACGTATTATCAAAATATTCATTGTTAATATTTTAAACCTATAACACCCTGCTACATTTTTATATATTTGTGTTTGATAAGAAAAAAACTAAGATTTCAATAGTTGGGCCAACTGAAGTGGGAAGGGGCTCGTACAATGACAGTTTTTAGTTACGTCCAATTGAAAACTTGCCGTGTAGGGAAAAAAGCTGAATGTCACAACCGTTGGATTAAAAAAAGATGTTGAGGTAGTTCTCTTATGAGAACAGATAGTAAAACCTTAGATTCTACAGGGTGTCGCATATGACGAAAGGCTCAATATAAAGTTAAATTCAGGCATGAACGCTGGCACACAAAAATATTTAAAATCACAAGGAGAATCTCAAAATAAAAAGGATTTTTCATTAAAAAATGTTTGGTCTGGTTTCACTTTTGGCTACCCTGTATATCAGAAAATATTTTTATATTTATAATTCAACTTTTTTTTATAATAAGAAACCTATGGTACTACATCAGATCTTTGACCCGCCCCGAACAACGAGTCTAGGAGTCTTCAAACTTTTATATTCACTTTTCCCAAAACTCACTTTTTGTGACATTCATATTTTTTCTTCTGTACCCTTCAATTGAAAACACAAGTGGATACAGGTGTCATGTAACATTTTCTTTAATTTGCTTTTTTGCAGTAAGCTGAGCGATTATTTCACCCTGTGATTACTTTGTTGCAAAAACAAGATAACAAACGGATCAAACTAAATATTTAAAATTTCAACTGAGTAAAAAGTTCCAATAAAAAATGTTAAAGTCAATTTTCTCCATACAATGTTTTTGTTACATGACATTTTTATCCACGTGTATCTTCAAATAGCTTCCAGATTTGTCAAAGATACTGGTTATAAAGGGTGATTTTTTTGCTAGTATCTTTTTGGCAACACTGTTTTTGACAGACGTCGCGTGAATCGTGTCTTGTGTCATTGTAAAACTTGTTCAGTTTGGTCTATAATTTAACCACTTACGAACGAACAACGCTTGCAAATTATTGAATTTTACTATCAAAATTCATGCTTGGTTAAGAGAGTGCATCGAACACTGCTTCCAATTTATGGGCAATTTGGTCGGCCTACTGAGGGAGCTATTCGGAAGCTTGTGACTAAATTTCGAACCCAGTTTACATTATTGGACATTAAACCACCAACACGCAGACGTAGAGTGAGGACTGAAGAAAATATTGCGGTTGTATCCGCCAATGTTAGTGATGACCGTGAAATGTCGATTCGTCGCCGTTCGCAGCAATTGGGCCTCTGTTACTCCACTACGTGGAAAATTTTGCGACAGGATTTTTGTGTAAAACCTTATAAGATACAGCTGGTGCAAGAATTGAAGCCACACGACTTCCCACAACGTTTCCAATTTGGTGAATGGGCGCTGGCAAAGTTGGAGGAAGATCCACATTTTTATCGAAAAATTGTGTTCAGCGACGAGGCTCATTTCTGGTTGAATGGGTAGGTTAACAAGCAAAATTGCAAACAACAACAAACGTTTTTTTGCCCAAAATGGAAGAGCTGGACTTGGCTGACATGTGGTTTCAACAAGACGGTGCCACATGCCACACCGCACACGAAACAATGGCCCTATTGAGAGGTGAGTTCGGTGAACAGTTTATCTCACGTTTGGGGCCCGTCAATTGGCCGCCTAGATCGTGTGATTTAAAGCCGTTGGACTATTTCTTGTGGGGCCATGATAAGGCTAATGTCTACAGGGATAAACCAGCAACGATTGACGCACTGGAAGCCAATATTGAAGCATTTCTTCGTGAGATACCGGCCGATATGTTGGAGAGAGTGTGCCAAAATATATATATATATATATAAATATATCGACCGTTCTATCGACTCAAATAAAAAATTTGCTGTTTTTTCAAATTTGTTGTCTTTTTTTGAAAATCAAACCTATACCTCTTAAAAAATCACCCGTTACTATTATATGCAAACTTTCTAATTGTCGCTCTCTTACAAACTAGCATTCTATTGCAATTTAGAATTTCTGGGGATCGCTTGACTTGGCAACACCGTAAGGGCGCTCTGCCCTTAAAGAAGACCCGTGTACGGCCAATTTGTTTCAATTAGTATGCTACTAACGCAATTACACTTTCCAGCGGATTATGTTCCCTCATATGACATGTGTTACATAAACGGAAATGGCCCTACAGCCTCTATTTTCCGGTATGGGATCGCAAGAAAGGCAAAGTGGAACCGTTCAGTGGGTTTGCCGTGTAAGCAAGCGAGAGTCTAACTGGGATTATTAGTGGAGATGTGGAACTGTGTACAGGGTGATTCAGAAAATCGTGGCAATTTTTCTCATGTAGGTTACCGAGATACAGTGTGTTAAAGTTTTAATTTAGAAACCACATATATGTTCGGAGTGTGTTAAGGTATTGACTTAAAATTTTGAATAAACAGGTGAAGTTAAAGACTTGCCAAGGTCGGACCGTGTTCAAACTGTTCATACTCAGGAAAATATCGAGAGAGTTCGTGAAGAAAAGGGAATTCGTAGCACGTCATTATGCATTATTTAAAAAAAGACTTGCATTTGCGTCCATACAAAATACAGTTAACCCAAGAACTACAGCCTAGTGACCATGAAGGTCGCCGACAATACAGTCATGCAATATTGCAGCTTAATACCCAAAATAACGATTTTTACCGACAACTGATATGAACGGATTTGTTAATAAGCAAAATTGTCGTATCTGGGCATTAAAGAACCCTCCTGTCATCCATCAACGACCACTACATCCTCGATGAGTCACAGATTGGTGGGGTGTTTGGTATGAAGGTGTCATTAGACCTTGCAGATAATTATCTCACTGTTACTGGCAAAAAAGCTACCGTGCAAAACTTTCTGGCTGCTCAAATACAACTATTTAAGCTCCAAAACGTGTGGTTCCAGCAGGACGGAGCTACTTGTCACACAGCTAGGGAAGCAATGAATCTTTTGCGAACAATATTTCCGGGATGTTTAATTTCTCGATCTGGTGATGTCAACTCTCCACCAAGGTCATACAGATTTAACGGCTCCTGACTTTTTTATGGGATTTTTGAAAAATAGGGTTTTTGCCGACAATCCAAACACTGTAGAACAGCTGAAGAACAATATTACGGAAGCGATTGAAAATATTGCTCCCGAAACCTACCAAAAAGTGATGGAAAATGTAATCAAGAGGGCTCAGGTCTGCGCGGCTTCTAGAGGCGGACACTTGTCTGATATTATTTTTCATACATAATTTCTAAGTTTCAATAAAATATTACGATGAAGAAAATTGACATATTTTATTTCAGTTCACAAATATTTAAGATACAAACCAGTAAGTTACATATCGGCCACCCTGTATAAACTGGATTTTACAGACAGATTTTCATTTACTTTTTTTTTTGTTTCCATTGATGATGTTACTTGTTTGAGTAGAGGAGTATTGAATTTTTTGAAACAAATCGCTACAAAGCTAAAGCCTTAAAAACCAGTAAAAACCTTTTGTTAAAAATAAGCTCATGAAAATCTGCAAAGGGTGTTGCTTTTATTATTTTTTTTCGCGAAAAAGTACATTTTGGGTTTTTGATCACCCCGTATCGATCACTCAAAAATTCAAAAAATGAATGAATCAGGTTGAATTTGAGTACAATAAAAAATGACACAAGATTCACGACTACAACGGTCAACATCGCAACGTCTAGCGCATATGGTGTGGACGAAATTAGTGCAAAAATGCTACAATACTCTATTTCTGTAACTGCCCCACACATAACTCATATTATAAATTGCTGCATAGAGGTTGGTTATTATCCTAGTTTATGGAAATATGCTCTTATAAAACCTTTGCCCAAAATAAGCATACCGTCTGTATATAATGACTTAAGACCAATTAGTATACTGCCTGCTCTGTCTAAAGTACTGGAGAAGGTGATCTATTTACAGTTATATGAATTTGTGATTTCTAACCAAATTATACCTGAATCACAGTCTGGATTCAGAAGGGGCTATAGCACAACTTCGCTCCTTTTAAATGTATCAGATGATATTATTAGATCTCTCGACGCTGGCCTTGCTACAGCTCTTGTATTTCTTGATTTTTCGAAGGCGTTTGATACGATTGATCACTGCTTACTTCTTGCAAAGTTACGATATTATGGTATAAATCAATTGGGCTGCCGACTTTTCAAATCTTACCTTCAGGGCCGTTACCAATGTGTTGTGGTTGATAATAGCTCGTATTCTGACTTCCAGCCTGTGACTTCTGGAGTCCCTCAAGGCTCCATATTAGGACCTTTGCTATTTATTATATATACATCTGATATTTTTAAAACTATCACTTATTGCAAGATACAAGGTTATGCTGATGACACACAATTATACCTGTCGTTCGATCCTAGATTTATAAATACCGCATCTGCTTATATTAATCAAGATTTAGAAAATATTCAAAAATATTCATTTAATCACAACTTAAACCTCAATCCAGATAAATGTCAAGTTGTTATCTTCTCTCCGCCATGTTATGAAATTTTTATGCAGCATATTGACTTAACATTAAATGGAAAATCAGTCTCAGTAGTTAATAGTGCAAAGAATCTTGGTGTTATTTTCGACTGTAAGCTCAGATTTGAAGAGTACGTCTCACTATTAGTGAAAAAGACTTGCCTAGTTTTAAGGCTACTGTATCGAAATGGTGGTATTTTAAATTTTAAATTACGTAAAAAGCTCTCAGAGACCCTAGTATTACCTATTTTAAATCATGCAATCACGCTTTATTATGCCTTCTTAACGTCTATTTTGAAATACAGACTTCAAAAGGTACAAAATTGCTGTTGTAGATTTGTTTTTAGGCTCAAAAAGTTTGATCGAATCTCAGCTAAAATAAATGAGTTAAAATGGTTAAAACTGGAATATACTCATAAATATTATACTTCTATTTTAGTTCACCGTATTTTATCATCACAGAGCCCTGCTTACCTGAAAAGAAAATTAGTCTTTAGGCGTGATTTGCATGATTTAAATACGAGGTTCACTAATAAACTTTCTCTTCCTAAGTTTCGTTTATCTTTATTTAGAAAATCTTTTTCATATAATGCTGTTACTATATACAATAGTATCGATGACGCACTTAAGTTTAGTTCTGTACCGATGTTTAAAGTCCTGGTAAGGCAATTTTATTACAATAGTCAATGTAATGGATAGTTCAATAGTGTTTGATTATATACTCTTCGCTTTGCGGTTTTGTGTCTTAGGCTTTTGTTTATTTTCATTCAAATTATCTCATATTTTCTATGCTATTTTGTATTTGATCACTTCTGATGATTGCATTTTATGTATTATCCGTGGCTTTCTTCATTGTTAGCTTTTATTTAGGGTTAAGTAGAGTAGCTTAGGCTAGACTTCGCCGTGTTGCAGATTTCTGTATTGTATATAACAATACTCAATAAAGACATACATAATAATAATAATAATAATAATAACATAGCATATATGCAGGCTGTCAAATTTTGATGTTTTTTTTCTAGAAAATACCCATTAATTCAACATCTAATAACCAAAAACATAAAAAGTAGGACATTCCATCTAAGAAAAATAAAATTTGATATGTGGATCAAAATTGGGACATCCTGTATATAATTATGAATATTTTGAAACTATGGCTCCATATACCATATATAATAATCCATAAATACTCGTAGTCCCCGTCGAAAGCTTTTTGTTTAGGAGCAATACACAATCCTTGCACAGTTGGGACACCCTGTTTACCTCAGTACATACCAAGTTATCGAAATATCGCGTACACGTTATAAAAAATTAAATTGCTTTGCTGAATATTTATATTTTCCAGTGGTTCGTGGCTTTTCGAACGGAATTATGGAAAAATTTGGCGAAAGTGTATTTTAAAAACATAAAGTTGCTCCACATCTACTCTTTCTTATACGAGCCCCTTTCCACTTCAGTTGGCCCAACTATTGAAATCTTAGTTTTTTAACAATGAATATTTTGATAATATATAGTAGAAAATACCAACTTCATCATTCCCTAATCAAATTTGCAGCATAAAAATAACACATGTTGCAATTACAGCATATCAACCTATTTTCATTTCAATGCCAAATAAGTCTAATAGTTAAGGTTTTCAAAATGGATATAGGAAAGCTTATTAGTGAGAAAATTCGGTTACTGATAATTACATTTTTTTATTCTGGGAAATCAAACTCAGAAATTGCAACTTTGTTAGACTTATCGCGGTACAGTGTGAGAAATATTGTTAGAAGATATAACGTAACTGGTTCAGTTAATATTAAGCCACGATATGTGAAAAAATGTAATATATATATCACAAATGCCGACCGAAGAATAGTCGTGAAAACAGGCGTGCCAATTATTTACAATTAAGTGCTCTGTGGAGTGACGCTGTTGGAAGGAGAATTTCGAGGTCCACAACTCATAGAGAGCCCCACAAACTGGGATTTAGCACTTTCAAGATAAGTTTTCTTATAAAAAAAAGTGAAATAAAAACCCTAAAGATGCACAACTTGTTTATAGGCCAAAGAAAAGCCACTATTAACTCCACTGCAAAAGAAAAATCGGCTTAGATGGGCTAAAGAACATAGACAATGGACACCTCAACAATGGTGTGCAATACAATGGAGTGATGAGGCCCGATTCGAAGTTTGTGTTGGTGACAGACACAGAAGAGTTATTCGCAAAAAAAAATAAGCATTCCATGTTGACTGTCTGAAGAGAAAAGTGAAATTTCCAGCATCCATTATGGTCTGGGGCAGTATGTCATCAAAAGGAGTAGGAAAACTTCATTTTATTGATGGAAATGTGGATACAAACAAATAAAACAAATATTTGGAAATTTTAGAAGAATCGCTTTTACCAGTGATAGAAGAATGTTTGTCATCCGGCCAAGATTTTCTGTTTCAGCAAGATGGTGCAGCGTGCCATACCTCAAAATAGGCTATAAAATGGATGGAAGAAAATGATGTACCACTTTTGAAATGAGTTTCTAGCAGTCCAGATCTGTCACCTATTGAAACGTTGTGGCACGAGATGAAAAAGGTTCTACGACAACATCCTGCTCGTACAATCACCGAACTGAGACAAAAGCTTCAAGAAATATGGAATTGTTTTACACCAAAGTTTTGCCAAAACTTGGTTAACACTTTGCCCCAAAGAATTTCAGCCGTAATAAAAAATAAAGGTGATGACACCCAATGGTAATCTTTCAATTGTTGCTTTGTTAACTTCGCGCATTTATTCGCACATTGTTTATTTGTTCAGATGTTCTATCAGTTATAGGTCTAAGTGATTTCAAATATGTATTTTTTACGACTAGAGTGTATCTAAAATGTTTTCCGAAATGATCCAAAATATTAGAGCCGAATGTTATTGAAATTACAAAAAAAAAACACTTTTCGTGAAACAAACCACGTGATATTAAACAGTCATTTCTTACGCATGTTCTTCCCCTTGTCTCGTATTCCTGTGGAAGTCGTCAGTTTATTAAGGGTGCTTAGGTTTCACAGTACGTACCGTGTCCCTTTTCTGAAGATTCATTGGGAAGATATGGGAACTGTGCAAATTCAAAATATTGCAAAAACATTGATACACTGAAACCTAATCAACATTTTCAATGGCATTACAAAAGTTTACACAGCAAACGATACACCCCAGAAGTACAAGACCGTGATACACCACTTATTTTTATTTGGTAGAAAATACTAATCGTCATACCCATTCCTTCTTATTCTAAACATACAACATTTCAGAACGCTGTGTTTTGGAAGAGGAAAGTGGAAAAAAGGAGAGGAAGAGGAAAGGGGAAAAAAGGAGAAGAAGAGGAAAACAAGAATCCCAATCCTTGATGATGGATCCGCGCCTAATAATGTATTATGAGAGGTATCCTATTATATCACCGTCGCGTTAATTGAAAAAAGTTCATGCTTTGCTCTATCTTTGAAACGAGACATTTTCGGACTTGTTTATAGGAACTTTGTTGTTATTTTCTGATGCACTTTCTACTCTACAAATATTCATGTTTTGTGAATCACTCTGTACATAAGAAGTATTCTATTAAAGCACCACCCAAGTCTATCGGAGTCTATTGATTGCAAATTGTTTTTAAAATGATTGCTAGAACAGATAAACGGACGTTTCACGAATTAGGTATTTTTAAAATGACACCTAAGGCGCACCGACAATAAGTCTGATTAGTGCTTTCGTCAGGAGCACAGAAGTCACTCGACCGTACCAAGAATTCTTCAAAGTGCTTCAGAATCGCCTGATCTACAGCTAGCCATCGTTATACAGGGTGTTTCAGTTTATTGTTGCATAACTTTAAGATTCGATAGAACTTTTGAAATTAATGCATAAAGTCTATATAAACACGGGTCGAAAAATGCGTGGCTTCCGAAATACAGGGTGTTTAAATTGACTACTATTTAGTGTAAACGTGTGGAATGGTATCTACCGTAATCGACTATTTGGACCTTACCTTTTGCCTGCAAGGTTAAATGCTGCGACCTTCTTGGAATTTTTTAAGGCTGAACATGCAAATATGTGGGATGATGTTATGTTAGATTTAAGAAGATTGGCCTGGTTCCAGCTTGATGGTTGTCCAGCTCATTATTCGAAAATAGTTAGAAACTGGATGGACGAAAATTATCCAGAAAGATGGATCGGCCGTGGAGGACCAGTCGCCTGGCCTGGCCTGGCCTTTAATTTGTTAAAAATAATATTGGAAAATTAAACAAATTAATATTCTGTTTTCTGTGTTTATTTGGAATTAGGAATTATTGCTGTGTTTAAAAACAGAATCTAAACGATCATCTTAATTACTTGTAATGCCCAAATCGAAAATGTAAAAAAATATATTCGTTTCCCATAAATAATTAAAAATGCATCGAACCTTAAAAATCGAAATATCTCAAAAACGGCTAACTATAACGAAAATTTACAAGAGAGCTTTTTTATGTTGAAAAGTGCAAAGAATCAGTTTTTTTTTCAAAAGCAGAAAATTGCACTAAGAAAAATTTTTCGGTCATTTTAATACACTACAGTTACAGTAGAGAGCGCCCTCTAGAGGCTACAGTAAAACTATGCCCATGGTCTGTTTTGTCGTACCAAACAACCCTTGTATACCAATTTTCACTGTTATACATCAAATATTATTCGAAATATTTAAAAAAAACTATTTTAGAAAGTAAATTTAAACACCCTGTATTTCGGAAGCCACGCATTTTTCGACCGATGTTTATATAGACTTCATGCATTAATTTTAAAAGTTCTATCGAATCTTAAAGTTATGCAACAATAAACTGAAACACCCTGTATATAAGTCATAAATTGAAATGATGGATAAGATGAAACAGGCTAATATTTTACTCACCCTTTTGTTGTTCTAAGTACTCCGAATTTCTCTCGTACCACAAGCCGTTCTTGCACTGAAACTCTTTTTCACTCAGAATGTACGAGTCAATCTCATCATCGTCGATGTCATCGAAGTTGGTGAGGGTCATCTCGACTACGCCGGAATTTTGAACGTTTGCAGTGTCGTCCAAGGAGGTCGCCAAGCCCATGCTCTCCACGTCTGGACCTGAAAAAAAATGGAGTATGATAAATACAGATATTTTATACAATCAGTATTGATATTATTTTATGACGAAAAAGCTACGTTCTTACGATACAAAAAAGCAAAATCAATGTGTCAACCCATGGTAAAATACGTGCAGCAGTGAACATAGTATTCGATTCGCGTGATTTGAACTTACTAGCATTTTAATTTGTCGGATAGGTGTATAGTAATACCAAGGTCAGAAGCTTCTTAATAAAAGAATATATCTCGCTAATACCAGAGGTGCAGCATTTACAACCACCCCACCCCCTACAACCCCAATTTTCAAGCCTTAAAAATATTTTGTCGTCAGAAAACGAAGGTGGGCGTTTTTTATTTTTCCTGTGTTTCATAGTAGGAGCCTTGCGTCGAAATTGCATCAAAATTTGAGTATTGCTTTCTAATTTATTGAGATGCATTTAGGATGAATTAGCGAACAGACAGACTGACAGTAATGAGTGGCATGTTTTTTAGTGATGAACATGTAATGTAACATCAAAAAAACATATCTCACTTTCAAAGTACTTCTTCTCGTCAATTGGCATGTTGAAAGAAGAAAATGTCAGTCGATTCTGAGAGGTTCCTTTCAACAATAAGTTTTTTCTACAGCGTTGATATTATTCTGTAACGCAAAAGCTTTGTAATAGAAAAAAGCAAAATCAGATTGTCAAAAATACACCTACGACGTCGATAGAACTACCGCCAATCCGTGGAAAGGTACAAGCACACTACCAGGACAAATCAATTTACTGGTGTCGTCGGGAATCGCAATTCCAGGCGTGCAGCAGTGAACATACTATTCGATCCGCGTGATTTGAACTTACTAGCATTTTACTTTGTCTGATAGGTGTATAGTAATACCAAGGTCAGAAGCTTCTTAATAAAAGAATATATCTCGCTAATACCAGATGTGCAGCATTTACAACCACCTTACCCCCTACAACCCCAATTTTCAAGCCTTAAAAACAGTTTGTCGTCATAAAACGAAGGTGGGCGTTTTTTATTTTTCCTGTGTTTCATAGTAGGAGCCTTGCGTCGAAATTACATCAAAATTTGAGTATTGCTTTCTAATTTATTGAGATGTATTTAGGATGAATTAGCGAACAGACAGACTGACAGTAATGAGTGGCATGTTTTTTAGTGATGAACATGTAATGTAACATCAAAAAAACATATCTCACTTTCGAAGTACTTCCTCTCGCCAATTGGCATGTTGAAAGAAGAAAATGTCAGTCGATTCTGAGAGGTTCCTTCCAACAATAAGTTTATTCTACAGCGTTGATATTATTCTGTAACGCAAAAGCTTTGTAATAGAAAAAAGCAAAATCAGATTGTCAAATACACCCACGACGTCGATAGAACTTCCGCCAATCCGTGGTAAGGTGAAAGCACACTGCCAGGACAAATCAATTTACTGGTGTCGTCGGGAATCGCAATTCGAGGCGTGCAGCAGTGAACATACTATTCGATCCGCGTGATTTGAACTTACTAGCATTTTAATTTGTCCGATAGGTGTATAGTATTACCAAGATCAGAAGCTTCTTAATAAAAGAATGTATCCCACTGATTCCAGAGGTGCAACATTTACAACCCCCACACCCTACAAGTGGGCGTTTTTTATTTTTCCTGTTTTTCATAGTAGGAGCCTTATGTCGAAATTGCATCAAAATTCGAGTATTGCTTTCTAATTTATTGAGATGTATTTAGGATGAACTAGCGAAAAGACAGACTGAGGAAAATGAGTGGCATGTTTTTTAGTGATGCAGATGTCATGTAACATCCAAAAAATATAATATGGCATTTTCGAAATTTCTGGCGATTGCAGTACTTCCTCTCTGAGAGGTTCATTTCAACAATAATCAGTTTTTTCTTTAGAAAATTTTCCATCTCTCTATTTCCGTAATATTTCGAAATCTCTATCATCTTTAATTATCTCCCACTTCCTACGCATAAGGCAAAATCAGAACGTTGCCCTATAGTCGACACAAACAACTCTGATGAATACCCTCAATAAATAAATACAGAATCTACCGAAAAGCGACCCTATAAATACGTCGTAAGAGTCCTGTCACATTCGCTAAAGCTGAGGTCACACCATGGGTAGTGAGGTTAACATGTTTGGCGCTAAGATGGAATGCTAGGTTGTCAAGAGGCTACATCGAAATCAAAAACGACACGACACAAATTAACCCCTGACAGGCATTCAGGGTACAAAGTACCTCGGGGAAACATTCTTCGTATACGACCCGTTCAATTCTCAAAATAATTATATTTTTTGAATAAAACCGGAAAAACCACATACATCACGTTAAGATCCAGCTACAAAATCCTTTTTTTATTTTTTTTTTAGAATGCAACTGCTTCATAGATATGAGTAAAAAACGAAAAAGTGTTAAAAAACGTATTTTCTAACCTTTAGGTACAAATTTCAACGGTTCACATTTTTTTTCAACTCTATCTTGTTCGTAATTCTCTGAACTTAGGTTAAGATTCAGTACTGACGTTCATTCCTACTATTTTTTTATATGCTAAACTTAAAAGACATTCCTCGTACATAAGACAAACATTGCGCATAAGAGATATAAGATCGTCGGTGGTGTTTCTATTATGAATTTGCAAGATTGCGGCAACTGTGCTCAGACCAAGGTCCTTAATGAGCATATTATTTATACTGAAAATAGTATTTCTAATAATACAGCATATTTCTGGAAATATGTAAAAAACAACACGGTCTTACAAATTACCATCTACATAATAAAACAATCAAACTTGCTACAATACCGACGATGTAATTAACCTTTTTTTCTGGAAACTGACTTATGGACTGGATAGAATTCCCCGATTATTTTACCCTTTTCAAAAAATAATTTAATAATTTTTTGAAAAAGTGCCTTTTCACTTTTGCAAAACAATCTATCTTTATATACTAAGTGACATATAAATCCGAACACCCAGTTTAAATGGTTTTATTTTAATAAAATTTTGTATAAGTACTTATTGAAGCATAATAAGTAAATGATAAAAATTTCAAAATGATTGCACTGCTTTAAAGCCCTTTGACCTTTAATAATGTGTGGCTGCACCCTGATGTGCTACGCATTCTCCAACGCGCCTAGGCATGCTTCTGATCAGGTGGTCAATGTCCTCCTGTGGTATCTCATTCCAGGCAACCACCAACTCCTCTCGAAGTGCTTCTAGAGTCTGAGGAGGACGTTGCAAATTGAGCAATCTCCTACCCATCATATCCCACACGTGCTCAATTGAGGATAAATCGGGAGATCTTGGTGGCCATGGTAACAATGTGACATCATTATGTTGAAAGAAGTCTATTGTGACTCTTGCAACATGTGGTCGGGCATTATCTTGTTGGAAAGTTGGATCTGCCAGGGTGTCAAGATCGGGTAAAAGATGGGGTTTTAGAACTTCGTGGATATAACGCTGCGCGTTCATGTTACCTCTGATGAAGATTAAAGGTGACCTGGAACCATAAGCTATAGCACCCCAAACCATAACTCCAACAGTGTGATGAACATGTCTTTCAACAAAAAATTGTGGATTCCTCCTTTCTCCACGTCGCCTTCTAACCCTGGCACGACCATCGTGCATGCCTAAACAATTTCGAAACTCGTCACTAAAGACAATACTGTTCCATTCCTGATCCCAGAGTGACCGTTGTCTGCACCACTCAAGGCGATTACGTCGGTGTTCTCGAGTTAAAGGGAGGACCCAGTATGGCCGGTATGAAAACAAGCCAAAACTTCTCATTCGTCGGTAAACACTTCGCATGCCAATAGGTCTTCCGTGTTCTGCAAACCATTCATTTGCAATGGACCTGGTAGTGGAGAAACGGTCTCTTAAGGCCAATAATCTTAGGCGGCGATTTTCACGGTCTGTTGTTCTACGGCGGCGTCCAGTGCCCCTTGCTCTTTGCGTACGGCCTTCTCGAAGCCATGCCTGACAACACCTAATCACAGTGTCTACACTTCTTTGCACTCTAACTGCAATTGCCCGAAAAGAAAGTCCAGCTTCCCGAAGTCCCACTATAAGGCCCCTATCAAACTCACTAAGTTGACGAAATCGTACAGGTCTCCGTACTCTAGGCATCGTAACCGATCGTAAAGGATGTCAAGAACCAAAATCCGCCAACGTTGATTCTTTACTGCGGCTGAAATATTCATTTTTAGAGCGTTAGTGAATTACAAAAAGCAGTATAAAAACCGGAATGTCCAAATGATAAGGCTGAAAATTTTTTCACTTGTTATTAACAGTGAGATAAATACATTCACCAAGTTTTATTAAAATAAAACCATTTAAACTGGGTGTTCGGATTTATATGTCACTTAGTATATTTCGGTGTCTAACTACTGGAAAGAGAGGTTTTTAACACCAATTCATAATTCTGGTCCCAAGAATGATGTGTAAAACTACCGGGCAACATGTCTGCGATCCGAAATTCCAAAGCTTTCAAAATACCTAATTTAAAAAAAAATGTCCATGGGACACTCGACATCTAAGTAATACCCAACAGCATGGCTACACTGCAGAAAGATCAACTGCTACAAACTTAGTCATTTATGAGAACTTCATAACAACTGCTTGAAAACAAGCTTCAGGCACACTCCATCTAAACATATTAAACGAAAATATTTGAGTTTGAAAAAAAAACAAAACGGAACGGTTCAAAAAGGGTGAAAACTACCCCCACCCCTACATACATTAATGCAGAATTTCTTCGAAGATTTCCCAGTTACTTTGAAGTTTTTTTTATTTAAAAGATCCTTTTATTTACTTCCTTTGTTGACTGTTATAAAAATAGTGTATCTTGCATAGTTTTCGAGAAAAAAGAATGGTTTTTGAAGATTGTTTCTAAAACATTTTCTTATTACATGAAGTGCTAAAATATGGTAGGCATCAAGTTGGCGGAATGGGTTGTTATGTCAGTGTCAGATTATTATTAACAACAAGCTTCATAGATTTTAAATTAATAAGTAAATTGGAGTTTATTTTTAATTGTTAATATTTTTAATACATTTTGAATTAGTTAACGTTTGCAATTACCTTCGTAGAAGCCCAGTACTACCAACATATCAGTCTGTCGTATTCACGAGGAAAACAAGCAACAACAACAACTGAACCAGAAATAATCTTAAACGTTAATTAGTTAAAATGTATGAAGAATAAACAACAGCGACTTCATGGATCATCCTGATGACATTCGCAGAGCGACGAATCTTGTTCATGAAGTAAGAAATGCTCTAAATGAATTCCGCAATGAGCAATGGAACGATTTTCTGGCGGAGATGCTTGACTCGAGTACTCCTCTTCTCCCGCATTGCACACCAGCAGAGCTTCAAAGTCATATTAAAGACCTCACGGTGCGTAAAGCGCCTGGGGAGGATCAAATCACTAATAAGGCGCTGAAGCTACTTTCACAGAAGTCCTTGACTTATCTCGTGGCTATTATCAATGCCATGCTAAAGCCCAGTTCTTTCAATCGGCGTGGAAGGCTGCGGACGTTATAATGATTCCAAAGAAGGTGGGTTCGATATTTCACCAGGACTATCAAACCATCAGCATGCTGTCTGCTCCGCCTAAGCTCGCTGAAAACGTGAATCTACGTCACCTTGCGAATTTCTCGTCAGATCACCCTGTGATTCCTGACGTGCAATTTGGATTTCGGTCTGAGCATAGTACGCAATTACAGGCGGTTAGGCTTGTGGAGCGAGTAACCAGAGGCTTCACCCTTAACGAAAGTACTGGCATCTTACTTTCAGATGTCTCGAAGGCATTCGACAAGGTGTGGCACACGGGACTTCTCTATAAACTAATTCAAAAGGGCTCCTAAAACTTTCCTTGAAGGTAGGAAATTTCGGATCAAAAATAATAATTTCTTGTCGACAGTTCGGTTCTAGGGCCAATCCTTTACTCACTTTTCACGCATCATGTCCCTTGCCCTAGCGACTGTGAAGTCTATCTATATGCTGATGTCACTGCACTGGTGGCCCAGTCGCGTACCGGGAATCTGGTTCACGACAGGTTACAAAGTACGGTGGACGAGTTATTGGGTGGCTAATCAAAGTTAATTACTCGAAAACGCAGGCTATCTACGGGTATTGTACTAAAAAACGTAGCGGCGCACCGCCTGAGGTTTCAGTGATTGGAGCTCGCATACCATGGGGAAATTCTGCTAAGTATCTTGGTGTTACTCTTGAGAGGGGGATGACCTGGCAGAATCACACTGAAGCCTTAAAAACTAAATTCTAAATTACGTTTTCGGCAACTCTACCCTTTACTATGTAGAACCACAAAATTAAGTTTGGTTAACAAAGTTCGGCTATACAAGATGGTTATCAGACCAGCAATCACTTACGCATATGCAGCATAGTGTTTTCTTGCCAAAACGCATATGCGTAATCTGCAGGTTTTGCAGAACAGAACCTTGCGAACCATCAGTAACGCACCATGGTATGTCTCCAACGAGACCCTTCACAGAGACCTCGACATCCCTTACCTGAGGAACTACATCAAACATCAGGCGCAGTTACGTTATAGTCAAGCGGAATCGCACAGCAACCCTCTGTTGCGTGAGTCAGTAGACTACACAGTCGACCAAGTTCGCAAGTAGACCGCGGCTCGCACTGTGATCAAAATCAAATCGTGCAATTCTAGATCAAACCAAAATTACGATTTTTGCCACACACAAATTCCTAAATTAATTTAAAATAACCGAATACCAATTAACAATAGCAAGGTATCACTTTAACCGGTGCACTTCACCCTCTTTGCTCTTCTTCCTTCCTTTCTTTCTTCTTCCTTTCTTTCTCCCTGACTTCGTCTGGTATATGGGCAACCAGACCTGACAGACGTACTGACACCTACGATACTTTAACAAAGAGCGAAGGTCCCACGGACTGCTCTGACGGACAATGACGAATAGAATAGAAGACTTTATGAAGTTTATTGTCAAAAGTAATATGACACATAACATCTAAATGCCTACTAGATTTTAACAATTGATGTACTGAGAAAATCTTTTAGAAACCAGCGCCGAAAAACGTTTTTTTTTTCTCGTTAACTATGCGAGATGGTCTGTTATTATGAGACAAAAAATGAAGTAAAGAAGAGGATCTTTTAAATAAAAAAAAAATCATTAGGTGAAAATCTCGAACCCTTTTGAGTTTTTTATAAGAGTCAAGTATTAAGAGGTCTATACTACAACTATTTAAAACTGTAATGACTCATACGCGTGATCAACACGTGATCAGAGCTCGATCCCGGCTTCCTTCCAGTACAGCCGTATAGCGTACGACATATGTCGTTTCTGTGGCTTTGCGGTGGTCAACAGCACAGACAGAGATGGAAATAATGGCTGATTGTTCTCCGCCGGTAGAACCAATGAAATCAAAGACGCGCCTCGACCGGCAGACTCACAGGCGTCGGCAACGCATTGGAACGTGTTTCGTTGAGCGATCGCATATTGTGTGTTTTTATAAGAATTGTTGTGTGATTGTTATTGTTGTGGTTTCTGTGGTTACTGTTTTGGTTATACTTAACCATGGAGAGTACAAATGGCACGAGTGGAAGTACTGAAAGCCAGGGAACAAGTAGACGGCTTCGTAAAGCACTGAAGAGGGACGCGAAAGAAATCGTGCTCAACGTGTTCAATTATCTGAACAGAACTATGTCGCAGGGAGGTGCACTCGCGCGTTGTGAAAGTATGACAGGCGTTCCAGAGTGGACCATTCGCAGGGTGGTGCATGAAAAGAAGAAAACTGGAGCTACTACTGATCCAAAGTTTAATTTGAATGGACGAAAGGCCGTTAAATTGGATGACGATAGCAAAATGGCGTTAAGGCGAACCGTACATTCATTCTTCTTTAGGAATGAGATACCAACCCTCAAGGCTGTACATGCAGCGATCAAGGAAAATGAAATTGTACCCCAAATGAGCGTCGAGTTAATGAGGAAATCCCTGCATGAAATTAATTTTCGTTACGAAACGCGTAATCGAAAGTCAGTATTGATAGAGAGACCTGAAATAGTCGCCTGGCGTCGAAAATACCTACGCGAAATGATTGAATATAGGCGACAAAGCAGAAAAATCTATTATTTGGACGAGACATGAGTAAATGCAGGTCATACAGTTAAAAAAACCTGGATAGACAAAAAACGTAGTGAGTAACCGACAAGCAAGCATTGAAGGTTTGTCAACAGGTCTTCGTGGACCGTCAGGGAAAGGTCAAAGATTGATCGTAACTCATATTGGTAGCGATAGTGGCTTTTTAGAAGAGTGTGACTTGATTTTAGTCTCTAAGAAAGGAGGTGATTACCATGACGAAATGAATGCCAGCTGCTTCGAGAGCTGGTTTCAAGGGGTGCTTCAGCGAGTTGAGCCCAACTCTGTGATCGTCATGGATAATGCTTCCTACCATAGTCGTCGAGCCGAACGTGTACCGACTATGGGATCTCGAAAAAGTGACATGCAGCAATGGTTGCGCGAAAAAGGAATCCCGTTGGACGATTCATGTGTGAAAGCGGAATTGTATGAAAAAATTAAACAGCACAAACCTGCGAACATTAGTTACGTGACTGATGAGATGGCCCGTCAATGTGGTGTCACTGTACTGCGGTTACCGCCCTACCACTGTGAACTGAACCCAATAGAGTTCATCTGGGCTCAAGTGAAGGGTTATATTGCGCGCCATAACACCACCTTCAAATTACCAGACGTTAAGGTTTTACTTGAGACTTCCATACAGCTAGTAACGCCCGAAGCTTGGCAGAACGCTATCCGTCATGTTGTGAAGGAAGAAATAAAAATGTGGCAGCTTGACCACCACATCGACACCATCATAGAGCCAGTTATAGTCAATTTCAACGAGGAAAGCGATAGCGACAGTTTATTACTGTCAGATGTAAGTGGAAGCGACGATGAATAAAGGTAATTCCCAAATTTTTGACTTACAATATGTTTCAAACCACTCTTTATTAAGCATGTAACAAATCTAGTTCACCCATGTTAAACATTGATACCCCGCCTATGAACAGCCGACTACTGGTAGTTGAGTGATGTTCACGTGAACATCGATGAGTCATTACAGTTATAGATAGTTATAGTATAGCAAAACACATGTGTTTCATATTTCATTCAAATTGGAGAAAAATATCTGAGAAGAATGTGTTTTAAAAAAAAAACGTTGATGCTCTCTAACGGAGAAACACTTTTGCACAGAGGTAAATCATACCAATCGACTTATTTTGAGTCTAAAATTCGTGGTAATCATATGTCCATTGAATATTAGGACACCCTGTATTAACCCAGCTTCTGGATTATTGTAACTTACTACCTCTGGTGTGGCCTCAGTCTTAGCTTTACGAATAATTCACAAACGGTTACATCCGCATTCGCTAATCGTCCATAAATAATATAAAAAATGTAGACTGATGCGACTGGTTCGGAAGGAGTAGGGAGATGAGAAAGGAACGCGGGAAGCGGGCTGCTGTGACAGATTTGAACGTCGAGCAAAAGCGATCGATACCAAATGGAACATCAGGATGTAATTGAAATGTCCGGAAAAGGAAAGCAGTAAATCTGGACGGGAAAGTCAAGAACAAACAGCAACTAATTTGTTCAAAATAAATTTGAAATAACTTTTTTACCTTTATTATTATTATTATTATTATTATGATAATTGAGATGAGCAGAGTACACAGTACTATAAGCCCTTGCAGTAAATATAGTGTAGGGACACGTAACACAAATACATCAAATAGAAAAAAATAAAAAAATACAGTTCATAGCTATAATGTTTGTACACTCCTCCAGCTATCATACTGCACTTTGAAGCTATTAACTGAAGTAGCACCAACCACACTTTCAGGTAAACTATTCCAGGTGTTGAATATGCGGTTGGGAAGAAACCACTGTCGGACTGTTGTTCTAAATGGCTCCTTATGCAGTTTGAAGCTGTGTCCGCGTAGATTGCTGCGCGACAGACGGTATAGATGCATGAGGTTGGTGCACATCAAACCATGAAGTATCCTGAACGTAACTATAAGATCGCCACGAAGTCTTCGCTCAGAGAATGAGGTCAGGTTGAATAATTCAAGGCGATCTTCATAGCTTGGTCTTCGTGCTCCAAAGGGGATACGAGTAACCCGACGCAGTACTGATTCGACGAGATTTCTATCGCGCAGAAGCACAGTGTCCCATACCGGGCCAGCGAATTCAAGAATTGGTTTCACGAATGCCTTGTAAATGTAGGCGCAAGTGTTGACATCGGATCCTTTGAAAGACCTCTCCAGCATGTATAGAAGTTTCTTGGCTTTTGATGTAACGTGGTGAATATGCTCTGACCAGGAAAAACGATCGTTGACTACAACGCCCAGATCAGTGTGGCTGGAAACTGCTTCGATGTTGTGGTCGGAGATCTTGTATGTAAATCGCGGATTTGTCTTCCCGAGGTGAAGGACACAACACTTAGTTAGATTTAAAGGTAAAAGCCAACTGACTGACCATTGACAAACAATATCAAGATCTTGTTGAAGCATAGCAGAATTTACGACAGTATTGTAAATCTTGGTGTCGTCGGCATAAGCTGAACATGTGGAGGAAATCAATGCGGGCAGGTCACTTGTATACAGAAGGAACAGCACTGGCCCCAAGACAGAGCCTTGAGGAACTCCACTTGCTACATGATGAAGGTGAGACTGGCTATCACTGACGCGCACAGAGAAAGTCCTCCCGGTGAGAAAAGCCTTAATCCACAGTAACAACTCGCCTCTTATTCCCATACATTCCAACTTAAACAGAAGCCTTCTATGTGGTACGCGATCGAAAGCCCTAGAAAAATCTAAGTAGATTATATCAACAGGAATCTTTGTGTCCAGATACTGAGTCCAATCGTTGAGAGAGTGGAGAAAGTTGGTCATTATTGATTGACCAGGGAGAAATCCATGATGATTCTTAGGGATAAGGTCATTTTCGAAAGCAAATGACAGGAGCTTATCTAATATGATTCTTTCAGCTATTTTGGCGGCGATAGGAACGAGACTTATTGGTCGATAATTTTTAGCGGAGGATTTGTCGCCCTTTTTGAATACAGGGGTAACAGAAGCACTAAGCCAGCATGAGGGTAGGGTATGAGATCTAAAAGACGATGTGAATATCAAGCTTAATGGTAGGGCCAGTGCTGAAGCGCAGTTTTTAAGTACAGCAGCCGTCATCCCATCTTTACCAGTGGAGGAAGAGGTCTTCAGATTTCGCAGGTGCATTAATACATCTTCAGGCAGGAACTCAACTTCGAAGGCTGTTGGGACACATATGGCAGATAGTGGTCGGTAGAAGGTCTCCATTAGGCTCATCGACGAAGTCATCACTAAAGGACTCTGCCAGTAAGTTGGCAGATTCGGTGGCATCCATGTGGAGATGACCGTCAGCGTCGCGGATCTGAGGTGATGAAACTTTGGAATTCAGGTTTGTTCTTAGATACCGAAACAGCTTCTTCTTATTTTTGGAGGTAACGAGTTTTCGTTCATAAGCATGTTTGGCATTATGTAACGTTCTAGATAGGAGGTTAGAAAAAGATCGATGAGACACGTAATCTTGTGAATGGCCACTCCTACTAAACCGTTGCCACAAAGATCTCTTGTGACGAAGCATCCTCGATATGTTAGAGTTGATCCAGGGCTTTGAGGGGTCACAGTATACCTTCTTTTCAACAGCATTGTCAGCCGTTTCGCTTAGGACTCGTTGAGCGAAAGTGTCCCACATATCTTGGGTGCTACGGTTGTTAAGCAAAGCAGGCCAGTTGACTTCAGACAGGGCTTGGTTAAGAGCATCGTGGTTTACAATTTTGATGGTTTTAAACTTATCGGTTGTAGAACGACTATTTATACTGAACTGGAGAGAAGATAAAAGTGAACAGTGTCGGCATCGTTAACAAATATCAAATCCAGAGCCCTAGGCGTCTGTCCTTCCCTGAATCTCGTTGGACGATCAACAAGTTGAGATATGCTAGAGTTGCGTAGCAAGTCGATGTAAGCAGCAGAAGAAGAATTGCATTCAGGAATGGTTGACATAGGCCAGCTAATGTCACGTAGATTGAAGTCACCAGCTATGAAAAGGTTGGTGTTTTTATTTAAGAGATCTGAAATGAGACTGCGCACGTGTGTGTCTCGCAAACAGGACCGTGGCCGATATATGCAGCCTATCGTGAAGCTGAAATTTGGGCACCTCAATTCCAAAGATTGTCAATGCCATCGAAAGGACTGAAAGAGGGAGATACCGAGAAAGCCGACGCGATTTCCGTGCGAACATAAATGCATACTCCACCAAAACCAGGAGTGCGTGGTGAATCCATTCTGTATAAATAGTATCCAGGCAAATTGATGGAAGAGTCGGACACGTTGGAATGGAGCCATGTTTCAGTAAGGCAAACGAACGTTGGATTATTGTCTCGAACAAAGTTCAAGTAGCTTAGAAAAGAGAGATTGTATATTAGTGTAACAAACCGTCCAGTTTGCCACAGAATTTATCAGTTTTTTGAAGGTGTGATCTCCTGGGTAGCTGTGTGTACTATAGAAGGTTTACCACGAACGTATTTTATAGTAATATTACTTTCGCCTGTTGTTTGACGACGTCTAAGCTCTTCGCGAAGGTGTTGTAGTTCTTGCATTTGACCTCTGGTTTTGTCGTCAGAGATTTTTACGTGACGAAGCGTGGGGTGGCTAAGGATGGAGTTTTTCTTCCGCAAAATATTTTTTCGTCGAGTTATAGGTAATTTCGTTGCCATCATTATCGACTGCCGTCTTGCAAAAAAATTGAAAATGTTTGTTGTTATACAGGGTGTAACTAAAAGGTGCATTTTGCCCGAAATTTCTGAACACCCCGTGGAAACATTGGATTACTGAATAACGTGTCTCTGAAGCCTCAACTTTTCTCAACAGTTCTTTTTTTATTCATGTCAATATCTCAACTATTGAAGAATATATGCTGTTTTGAAGAAAATCATGCGAATCATAGCCATAAACAATTTAATTTAAAAAATTACAGTGACAACATTTGTAAGAAAACTATGCAAATCATAACCATAAACAACTTAACTTAAAATTACAGTCACATCATTGATAATTAGAAATTGTTATCAAAAACGAGTATTTCCTCCCCAGGCTTGAATAACAGCTCTCATCCTCTCTGACATAGACTCAATTAAACCAGAAGACTCCTTGGCGGCCAGGCTAGTACTTGAATTCCAACATCGTTGAGGTATTGCCTAGTCATTCTGGCATTGGGAGAAAATGTTCTCTTATAAAGGGTATATGAGGAACTACATGTTCTTCCAAACACTGTCTAATGTACCTAGCGGCAGTAAGGTGTCCTCCTCGTAGCGAGACAAGATCTGTGCGGGATTCCAAAAAAATACCGCCCGTATGGTATGGTATGGATCACTCCTCCTCCACCAAATTGCACTCTAGGAGCGAAACAGCTTTGAGCATAGTGTTTTCCACACTATGGCGACCATCAGGTGAATATCTCGTAAAACAAAACTCGTCTGTAAAAAGAACGTTTTTCCAGTCGACCATATCCCAATATGCATGAGTTCGAGAAAGCACCTGGCGCTGCCTTCGATGACCTACATCCAATAGAGGACCTGTAGCAGGTACACAAGATGATAGGTTTGCTTCTCTCAACCTTCGGCGTACGGTATCAGGTGAAACTATGGTATGGTGTATCTGAAGTCACTTGAAATAGCATAAAAACCTTTGGTCGGCGCGTCCTTTGTAATTTCATGACGTATCATATTCGTGCGGATTTATTTAGAACGATAATAATAATGTTTTTATATCACATTAAATGGATTTTACTATCTTCTTATTTTTTTGATTTGGGATAAAAAATATTTATATTGAGAGTTTAATTTATGTTGACTGAAAGTTAAGAAATGGAAAAATTACAGAATTCCAACGTTTGACATAGGCAAATATTTACATAGCAGGTAGGTATATAAAAAGGTATATAAAGACTTACATTATAGGTATTTATATATCATCCTCGCCTTCGGAGCTGTCGCTAGAGTCATCTTGTAGAGGAATTACAACGGGATTTACAGGAGGCAAAACACAATATTCATTTTCTTTTTCAATAATATGCCTAGAACACTGCTTCCATAGGTCTGTGGCAGCAATATGAGATACTGCATCTCTTATTGTGGCCAATAGCGATTCACTTAATTGAGGGGTCTGATTATGTTTTCTTACTTTTTTTTTTAAAGCAGCCCAGACCAACTCAATCGGGTTAAAAATGCAGTAATAGGGAGGTAGACGTAATACTTCATGGCCATTTTGCTGAAGCAGATTGTCAACAACATACTCTTTTTCAAATTTTTGTCTTTTAATAAGATCCAATAATATGGCTTTGGTTGATTTTTGTGGTATTTCCATTCCCTTATCCTTCATAAAATCAATAATGTCTTGTTTTTTTGTGCCTGTATTCGGAATTTTGTTTTTCTGTCGGGAATGGTATGGCGCATTGTCCATAATAATCACTGAATTTGGGGAAATGTTTGGTATTAACTGCTGCTCTATCCACTTTTCAAATAAGTCGGAGGTCATGTCCTCATGATAGTCGGCACATGATTCTTTGATATTTTTGGCAGATAACAGCAAGGCATTAGGTATAAATCCATTTTCACTGCCAGCATGGAGAATAATGATTCGTTTTCCACGGTTGCATGGTGCATTTAAAGTGCACTTGTTGCTGTCGTCAACCCAGCCGTACTGCACAACATCATGGGTATCATACCACGTTTCATCCAGGTAAATCAGATTTCTTTTCTGCTCTCTATAGATTTTAACTTTGTGCAAAAATTCTTGGCGCAATTCAACGATTCGAGACGACTCCATAATCACCATTCTTTTATCTAATTTTTTGTATTGAAAACCACACAGTTTTACAATACAGTGCAGTGAGTCTAAGCATTTGTAATTATAAAAATCTTCAGGATAATCTTTTAATTTATCCCGTATCATTTCCAACGTGGGCACCAAATTTTCTTTATAAAATCCGTATATTATACGACGAATATCTTCCTGAAAACCCACGTCTATTCTTTTTAATTTTTGCCCTATGCGCTTTCTGTGGAAGGAATGGTTGACTACATCTCCCCTTTTTATAACCCGATAAATGGTAGACCGACTGATTTTTGTCAGGATACAAATTCTGTTTAAAATTTGATTTTGCGAGGAATCTGGATTTTCGTTTTTCAGACAATCATACATATTTAGGATTACTCTTTGGGTCTGTTCCTCTAAATCTTTATGAAAGAATTCTGCCTGCACAGGTTCATCAACCATCTCATCGTGGCTTGGAGCATTTTCCCAAGGTCTCCAAAGAGCCATATTTAGGACACACAAGAACAATCAACACAACAATTAAATCAACAAGTAAACTGAGTATTCAAAAATCAAAAACACAAACTTATAAAATCTATGAAAAAACACGGACAGACTAAAGAAAACACGTTTATTCACCGCTACACGACACTGGCTAAACTGTTTCAATTTTCAGTAGCCACCTGCACTTGTTCCGAGCTCTGAAATACACGCTTTCTCATTGGCTATGTCCACGCATAGGCGTGCTTTACTCCACGTGGACCGGTGAAACTGCCTTTGATCTCTTATACGGGGGATATTTGCTGCGAAATTTGGCGATTTTTGCAGCAACAGAGCGTGTTAAATATAGATATACTATAAAACGCACCCGGTTTTCCCAGTGTTTCAAGTGACTTCAGATAAAGTATACCAAGAACATCATCCAATCTTCGAGTCAAAACTGTAGCAGGAACTGTCCCTTCTCGAAGAGCTTGAAGTCTCAGAAACCGATCTTCAATTGCGTTTGTTGCTTTCCGTCTTCCCTGCCAGGCCTTCTTGAGTAAGCACCAGTTTATCTAAATCTTTGTATCGCATCGAATACCGTACTGCGTGGAACGGCAAACCTTTCTGCGATATACCGAATAGGACGACCATCATCTTGTAAAGCTACAGCTTGCGCTACATGTTCCGGTGTCATTTTTTTTGAGTATTGCTTGCCAAGAATCTTTTTGACATGCCATAATCATGCTAATAGACACTTGGCTATGATTCGTATGATTTTCTTTAAAACAGCATATATTCTTCAACAATTGAGATATTGACATAAATCAAAAAAAGAACTGTTGAGAAAAGTTGAAGCTTAAGATTCTCATACGAAGACACATTATTCAGTAATCCAATGTTTCCACAGGGTATTTAGAAATTTAGGGCAAAATGCACCTTTAATTACACCCGGTATAGCAACAAACATTTTCAATTTTATACAAGATCGACAGGCGATAATGATGGCAATGAAATTACGTACAACTTGACGGAAAAATTATAGAAATTGATATAAAGGTTAAAAAGTTATTTAAATTTTAATTTGAACAAAATTTTGTTTGTCCGGTTAATTTTGCGTGGCGGTGTATTTATGTGAGGTTTTTAAAATACATATACAAACAGATGCGTACAACCAGTAATATTAATGATATCAATTCGTTAAATATTAATCCCAGTGAATGGCTGCATGGACCACAGTCCCAAAGCCAATAAATAAAAAAAGAAACATAATTCTACGTCTTGCATCTATGAATTAGCATTGTATAAGTCGGGGTTCTTAAAATTATCAATTTTTACTATTAAATTCAAACTTTAAATATTGCAAATTGAGTTGTTGGTGTTCCCTTAAACTTTCATCGTAAATCACTCCTAGAGTGATCTTCTAACCAGCCTGCTTATATGGGGTTGTCCAAAATGGACGCAGGAAAGTAAACGCATATTAAAACAAGAAAGATTGATATTCAAATCAAGTTGGGTACTTTATTTTGAAGGTTCATTCATACCATTTATGTATGAAAAATAATATTGCTCAAATGTTCACCACGATTGGATTTACAGACGTCCACGCGATGGTCGAAATTTTCAGTGACATTTTGCAACATGGTCGGTTCTATGGCATTTATCTCGGCAATGATGTTGTTTTTGAGTTCTTGGAGGGTGACTGGTTTGTTGATGTAGGCTTTGCTTTTCAAATATCCCCATAAAAAGAAGTCCAAGGGAGTCAAATCGCACGATCTTGGTGGCCATGGCACATTTCCTCTGCGCGAAATCACGCGATCACCGAAGAAGGACTGCAATCGATGGATATTGACGTTGGTTGTGTGGCATGTTGCACCGTCTTGTTGGAAATAAACATCGTTCATATCCATTCCTTCAAGTTGCGGCAAAAAATAGTCCTCTATCATCACGTGATATCGCTCAGAATTGACGGTAACGGCGTCCCCTGCCGCATTTTCGAAAAAGTAAGGTCCGATGATGCCTTTTGACCACAATGCACACCACACAGTCACTTTTTGAGGATGCATCGCTGCTCTTGATACTCACGGGGATTTTCGTTCGCCCAGATGCGGCAGTTTTGCTTGTTTACCGTCCCATTCAAAGTGAAATGCGCTTCGTCGCTGAACATGATTTTTGATGAAAAATTGGCATCAATTTGGCGGTGTTCAAGGAGCCAATCTGAGAACGTTCGGCGCGAAAAATGGTCGGCCCGACGCAGCTCTTGCGTCAATTGGATCTTGTAAGCGTGTACATTCAAATCCTTGTGGAAACTGGTTCTCGAAATGTCCAATTCTTGGGATCGACGCGTTGTTGATTGTTTCGGATCGTCTCTCACACTCTCCTTCACAACAGCAATATTTTCCGGTGTGCGAACGCTCCTTGGCCGGCCAGAGCCTGGCAGATTTGCCACAGAACCTGTTGCCTCGAATTTACGCACCAGACGGTCGATGGTTGTTTCGTTTGGGCGGTTGTTGCGACCGAAATGTTCACGAAGCGCGCGAAACGTGTTTTTTATTTTTGCACCATTTTTGTAGTGCTCTTGAATAACTTTAATGCGGTCTTCAATCGAATACGACTCCATAGCGATCAATGGTACACATTCAACTAACAAAATGACATGTCGGTGACAGAAAGAAAGATGGCGTCTATGTCAAATTGACGTTTACTTTCCTGCGTCCCTATTGGACAACCCTATACATATACTCGTATTTTAACTAGAGTCTGAAAATCTGCCTGTCAATAAAAATTAGTCTCCTACAACTTGACTTTTATCACATAATCATAATCACAAGTCAATTTTGCACCGATTATAATAAAGCTATGAAAATCTAGCATGAACTGACGTTAAACGGAAGTACCTCCCTCGGTCAACTTGACCGAAGTTTAAACGGCTATAGTATGTCCGAACCTGTATGGTACAACACTAATTTTCCATTGAACGAGGTTCAAAGTTGAACTTCGGTTAAACCGGGTTGGAACAACTGGTAGTATATAACATATACGAGCCCCTTCCCACTTCAGTTGGCCCAACTACTGAAATCTCAGTTTTTTTTAGCAAACACAAATAATGAAAATGTATCAGGGTGTTATAGGTTTAAAATATTAACAATGAATATCTTGATAATATATAGTAGAAAACACCAACTTTATCTTTCCCTAATCAAATTTGCAGCATAAAAATAACACATGTTGCAATAACAGCATATCAACCTATTTTCATTTTAATGCAAATTAAGTCTATAACTATATAGGTGGCTGTGAAAAATAAAAGCCATGACAATTGTTTTTATTAATCACAGCTGTCAGAATACGTTTAAAATAGTTTGGGGTAGTTAAGGTTTTCAAAATGGGTAGAGGAAAAGTTATTAGTGAGAAAATTCGGTTACTGATGATTAAATTTTTTAATTCTGGGAAATCAAACTCAGAAATTGCAACTTTGTTAGACTTATCGCGGTACAGTGTGAGAAATATTGTTAGAAGATATAACGTAACTGGTTCAGTTAATATTAAGCCACAATATGTGAAAAAAAGTAATATCACAAATGCGGACCGGCGAGCATTAAGAAAATCGTGAAAAACAGGCATGCCAATTATTTACAATTAAGTGCTCTATGGAGTGACGCTGTTGGAAGGAGAATTTCGAGGTCCAAAACTCATAGACAGGCCCACAAACTGGGATTTAGCACTTGCAAGGTAAGTTTTCTTATAAAAAAAGTGAAGTAAAAACCCTAAAGTTGCACAACTTGTTTATAGGCCAAAAAAAGCCACTATTAACTCCACTGCAAAAGAAAAATCGGCTTAGATGGGCTAAAGAACATAGACAATGGACACCTCAACAATGGTGTACAATACAGTGGAGTGATGAGGCCCGATTCGAAGTTTGTGTTGGTCGCAGTAGAGTTATTCGCACAAAAATGAAGCATTCCATGTTGTCTGTCTGAAGAGAAAAGTCAAATTTCCAGCATCCATTATGGTCTGGGGCAGTATGTCATCAAATGGAGTAGAAAAACTTCATTGTATTGATGGAAATGTGGATACAAACAAATATTTGGCAATTTTAGAAGAATCGCTTTTACCAGTGATGGAAGAATGTTTGACATCCGACCAAGATTTTGTGTTTCAGCAAGATGCTGCTGCGTGCCATACCTCAAAAAATGCTATAAAATGGATGGAAGAAAATAATGTACCACTTTTGAAATGGGTTTCTAGCAGTCCAGATCTGTCACCTATTGAAACTTTGTGGCACGAGATGAAAAAGGTTCTACGACAACATCCTGCTCGTACAATCACCGAACTGAGACAAAACCTTCAAGAAATATGGGATTGTTTTACACCAAATTTTTGCCAAAACTTGGTTAACACTATGCCCCAAAGAATATCAGCCGTAATAAAAAATAAAGGTGATGTTACCCAATGGTAATCTTTCAATTGTTGCTTTGTTAACTTCGCGCATTTATTCGCAGATTGTTTATTTGTTCAGATGTTCTATTAGTTATAGGTCTAAGTGATTTCAAATATGTATTTTTTACGACTAGAGTGTATCTAAAATGTTTTTGAGAAAATACATTGTTTTAGAAGTAAAAAAAATATTTTGGTACAAACCTTGAAGTGGGCCAACTGAAGTGGGAAGGGGCTCGTAATATGAATAACTCACCTAAACCTAAGATCATCTCTTCCTCAGGATCATCAACGCTCTCTCCCATAATATCCCTCACTACGCCGAAAGTTGATTCTTTGATGAATTTGTTTGTGTCTTGCTCCTCTTCGATCTTTCCTCTGCAAGCTGAAAAAAAGGTAAAACAAATCATTTTTACTATTGATCACACCTATAATTTGTAACGTGCCAAAATCACGTAGCCTTTTTTTTACTATTTTGATCACTTACTAGTAATTTGAATTTCTCTTTATTAATGGTAGAGTGCCGATTTATAAGCCAAACCCTTCTTAGTGATTTTCTTTTGGCAAATATCATACTTTATTGATTTTATAATTTCACACGTATTATATTTTTCTTGCTCAGCAACTCACTATTCTGTTGAAATCTTTTAGACACTAATATTATAGTATTATTAACGACTATCTCAGAAATTTACTCAAAAACCATCATTGGTCTCTCGTAGAGTTGGTTTTCTAAGGTCTGCCCATTGGCAATCAGCGCCACTTTGTGATTTCTCTACGTACTAACCTATATAATCATATTTGGTTTCCTATCAAGATACCTTCTTTACCGGTTTTCCTCCGTTTCTTTTGGTTTCCTATCGCACATACCTTCTTCAAGGCCACTCATTTAACCTTCTTTTAAAAAGTTAGGTATTCCGCGTCATTCACTTACCAACTGAGATTGTGGTGTGGGCATCGTTTCGCTAACTTCCAGATCCTGGGATATTAGACCCCCATACACCAGTTTATTCAGTAGCACACTTTTATTTTGCACCTTACGTATAGTTGTTTTGGTTTTGGGTGCTACCCCGTCCATTTTCTTATGGGATTTTAACCCTCAGCGGTAAAAAACATGATTTGAACAGATAAAATATCATTTTAATTGGGTATGTTATAGATATTTATACAGTATTGGAAAAACCAGTATTATACATTATGATGAGGAAGAGAGATGGAAATATACAAAAGTATGTAGGTGCGTGAAAGACACTCGATTGTAGGATCTTATCTGGCAGCGTCCGAGTGTGACGGACAACGGGGTAAAGTAGAAGAGTGATAAAAGAGAGAGATGGCAGAACGGGCGCTGGCGGCTACCGCTTAGACGGATGCGCTCAACAAATGCGATTTGTTTCTCCCATTCGCAGAGTTGCCGATACCAATATGTCATATTTCTAAGAAATCTAAGTCTACCCAAATTTCGGGAAAAATAGCTGCGGATTCCACATAAGAGTATTCCAAAAATGAAAAAAGTTCAAACTATTAAAATTGTATTAATGTTTCATGGTTCAAATCATATTTTTCATGTTTGTATATTGTTGTATAAATGATTTTGTAATCCCTATTGTTGTTGCCAGTAGAGATACAACAGTATTAAGAGAAATCATGGACCGCTAGATAGGGCTACAACTACCATATGACTATCAAATAGTAGTGATAAACAGGGTTTGTTTATAGCACAATTGCCTGGTGTGGCGAATTTGCGCCATAGGGGCGATTTGACAACTTTGAAGGACAACTATAACGGTTACTATGGTGCCCGGTATTCGGGAATCTGGCAATACCTGATGATTCCTAACGTTTATTACGCCAGATTGTTTGCTGACTTGCGCAGTACAACATGACAATCAACGTGACTGAGCACCTGGTAACCCTGGTTTAAGGTGTTATATTTAAAGAGCTTGGGGCAGTTAGGTATCTAGGTCACATTTTTTAATGTATTTCGAGAAATCCGTAATGTTGAGTAAATACTAGATCACGTTTCTTGCTTAGTTTGCTGAAAATTCTACAATAGACGTACATTTTGAGAAACAGAGATTTGGTGACGACAAAATCGTAAAAATATAACGCATTTTCGTTAAATAATTTCTTTGTTGAAAAGACTGTGGCTTGATGACCCATTGAACGAGTATAGTGTCCCGCTCCGCTTTGAATATTCGAAACACTATACTCCAGCAGCATTCAGCTTCAATGTTATCTTTATGAAGTTCTAACGTCTAGGCTATGCTGATTAAAAGCTTGAATGAATCACCACTTAACTCTAAATTCCCCACAATTCGGGAAGCTCTACTCAAATTGGCAACACAGCGTATCTGCCTATTATTCTCATTCGTGATACAGGTCTGCGGTTAACGGTAGGAAATATGTACGAATAGCGATGAAAGTAGACGAGGCGATGCGCTGTTGCCAAGAAATGATTTCCCATGTATAACAATGGTTTTTCCTAAGGTGTATATTAATTATTGCTGACTGAAATTATTAGAGTGTCTTTGATTTTGTTTGGCATTTTACGTATGCAAATATGGAGCAGTGCCTACATGTCACCTTCTTTTGGGCTTACACTGATCATGATTTTGATTTATGAGCTGCCATATTTTTTTTTAGAACAAGGGATAACTTTTTTAGCTTTAGTACATTTTTATCTTTTTTTTTTGCCTTTCCTTTACTTTTCCTGTAAAAGATAATTTCCTTAGAGCTCTCATTAGTCCATTGGTAGTTGAGTACAATGCTTGTTATGGAAAGATGGCTATTTAGTGTTAGGAAAATATACAATCGATTGGTCTATGAACTGGTCAGGCTTCAACTCAGATATCTAGGATGAGGGGATTGTAACATTATTTTTGAAGGCCGGGAAATCTCATTTCGGGGCATTGATAAAACCTATTCGAATCTTACTTAAATCGCGTTATGCCTCTCTATCATCTAATTCTTGTGTTCCTATGCCAGCAGGCTGGGCACGCAACAATGAGCCAATAGGAGGAGCAGTAGAGGTTCTTTATATTTTGACGCTGCTTTAATGACATTTGGCCATACTATATACATTAAAAAAATTGTGACATTTTCTGTATTTTTCTATAAAATATAATTATTATTCAAACAATACGACATGCTGTTATTATTAACGTTTTATATTAACTTCCAGTCAAGATATTGATGAATGCATAAAAACTTTGCTCGACCAAAAAAAGTCGAACTTTGTTATGATTATATCTTCTTTCCTAAGAAATAGATAATTGCGTTTTTCTACGATTATTCTACCACGAGTGGGAAATAAAAGTCTACAAGGGTTTCTCGGTATGATGATTTTGAAAATATACTAAGTGACATATAAATCCGAACACCCAGTTTAAATGGTTTTATTTTAATAAAAGTTGGTGAATGTATTTATCTTACTGTAAATAACAAGTGGAAAAATTTTCAGCCTTATCAGTTGGACATTCTGGTTTTTATACTGCTTTTTTTAATTCACTAACGCTCTAAAAATGAATATTTCAGCCGCAGTAAAGAATCAACGTTGGCGGATTTTGGTTCTTGACATCCTTTACGATCGGTCACGATGCCTAGAGTACGGAGACCTGTACGATTTCGTCAACTTAGTGAGTTTGATAGGGGCCGTATAGTGGGACTTCGGGAAGCTGGACTTTCTTTTCGGGCAATTGCAGTTAGAGTGCAAAGAAGCGTAGACACTGTGGTTAGGTGTTGTCAGGCATTGGTTCGAGAAGGCCGTACGCAAAGAGCAAGGGGCACTGGACGCCGCCGTAGAACAACAGACCGTGAAGATCGCCGCCTAAGATTATTGGCCTTAAGGGACCGTTTCTCCACTACCAGGTCCATTGCAAATGAATGGTTTGCAGAACACGGAAGACCTATTGGCATGCGAAGTGTTTACCGACGAATGAGAAGTTTTGGCTTGTTTTCATACCGGCCACACTGGGTCCTCCCTTTAACTCGAGAACACCGACGTAATCGCCTTGAGTGGTGCAGACAACGGTCACTCTGGGATAAGGAATGGAACAGTATTGTCTTTAGTGACGAGTCTCGATTTTGTTTAGGCATGCGCGATGGTCGTGCCAGGGTTAGAACGCGACGTGGTGAAAGAAGGAATCCACAGTTTTTTGTTGAAAGACATGTTGATCACATTGTTGGAGTTATGGTTTGGGGTGCTATAGCTTATGGTTCCAGGTCACCTTTAATCTTCATCAGAGGTAACTTGAACGCGCAGCGTTATATCCACGAAGTTCGAGAACCCCATCTTTTACCCTATCTTGACACCCTGGCAGATACAACTTTCCAACAAGATAATGCCCGACCACATGTTGCAAGAATCACAATAGACTTATTTCAACATAATGATGTCACATTGTTACCATGGCCACCAAGATCTCCCGACTTATCCCCAACTGAGCACGTGTGGGATATGATGGGTAGGAGATTGCTCAATTTGCAACGTCCTCCTCAGACTCTAGAAGCACTTCGAGAGGAGTTGGTGGTTGCCTGGAATGAGATACCACAGGAGGACATTGACCACCTGATCAGAAGCATGCCTAGGCGCGTTGTAGAATGCGTAGCACATCAGGGTGCATCCACACATTATTAAAGGTCAAAGGGCTTTAAAGCAGTGCAATCATTTTGAAATTTTTATCATTTACTTATTATGCTTCATTAAGTACTTATACAAAATTTTATTAAAATAAAACCATTTAAACTGGGTGTTCGGATTTATATGTCACTTAGTATATGTATGCCCTAAAATAGCACTTAACCTTAAAAAAAATGTTTGCCCACTTCAAAATATATTATTCCGCAAGACAACTTTTTTGGAGCAATTTTGATACATTCACAATAAAGTTCAGCCTTGTTTCTACATCTTGTGTAATTTTCATTAATCATCAGGCGTGGTAAATGACTCAAAAAACTATTTTATCAATCAGATGGCTCGAAAAAATGACAGTTCCAAAAACTCATTTACTGGGCTACCTCTTATCACTTTTTCTCCTCAAAAAACCTTTGGTTTTATTAAAACCTGAAGAGTGGTAGTGATAAGAAAAAAGTAACCACCAAATCAATTCTTCCATAAAAGTGGAAATTCACATACAATTTTAGAGCTGTACTATTGTTTGTTAACAAGTGGCGATTGAAGAGAGAAGGCTTAAAAATGTTTATTTGACAAAAAAGAAACAGATGGCATTGTTTTTCAGTGATATCTATACACACCATGAACTAACCAGCCGAAAAGTACTAGGAATACTTCCCCAGACAGGCTGATGAAAAAACGACGTTAAGAACCCATTGCCTTAGAAAAGTAACCTTGCATTCTATAGAATATAACCATGCTGCAGCGAACGACATTTCATTTGGTATTCTTATGGCAATATGTCGACCTTGCCTTGGATACTACCGTCTTGCTGGAAACTATTTTTATAAATTATTTATAGCATTATAGCGGTCTGATATGCAAGAGTGTGATGTATGCTTCCTAGTTTGAATCGCCCGGGGGCTTTTGTATTCTTTAACGCGAGAGAATTTTCCCCGGAAGAAATGCCAAGTGTTCGCTCTACTTGTTAAGAAGCGGTAATACTGGCCGAGTATATTTATCGTTACTTACACGAGGTCTGTTCATAAAACAAACGAACTTTATTTTTTAAATTTTAATTCTTTAATTTAGTATTTAGGGATTTTTTTAAAATACTTGACAATAAAATTACTTGAAACGTTAATGCTTGGATTGACTTAATTTTTTTATTGTTTTACTTGTCATGCATTACCAAATTACTTGATACTTGATGCTAAATTATATTTTTGTTCTACTAAAGGGCTTCAGTGAAATTTATTTGTACCATCGATGAGCCGTATTTTGTATTTTAATGCAAATAATCAAGAGTCTTGGAAAAGACATGAAAATGTATTCACAAATCTATTTTTAATGGGAAGACATTTTTTCGTCACCTGAAACATCAGCGTCCATTGAAAGAGAATTTTATAGGGTTGCACTAACAATTACTGAACCTTCCAACAGATTAAGGGATACATCCGTTAGGGCCCTCATGTGTCATAACTAAAGTGTTTTTTTTTCTATTGCTGAGTTTACAGTTTTATCGTTCTTTTATTTTCTATAGGATGAACAAGTCATTGTGTTAATATACAGGGTGGCGCATCGAAAACGAAACAAACGCATTCTTCACTACTATGGTTTGTTTATCATTTTGTTCCAACAGCGTCACTCCACAGAGCACTTAATTGTAAATAATAGGCACACCTGCTTTTCACGATTATTCTTCTTAATGCTCTTCGGTCGGCATTTGTGATATTACTTTTTTTCACATATCGTGGCTTAATATTAACTGATTAATTAAAATATAGGTTATTCAACTGCTTCTGGTCGGTTTAACAATTTCTTACATAACATTCTGAAAATCACATCATCTGAAGTGATTTGGCAACGTTTTTTCACACGCCCACAATTCGTTCCATCTTTCAACACAGACATTGACAACCTTCGGCCTTCTGTCAAAGGTTCATCTCACTCATTATTCCATGACCACCATTTTGTGCAATCATCAAGTGGCTTCACGACGTAATGCTCTAATGTTTTCTAAATAATTTTTAATCTGTCTTTAACTTGTCTTGTCATATTTTATATAATTTTAACCATTGTATCATGTATCCAGCTCTCACCATGTTACTGGACGTTTCCCTCATCCTATACGAAAACAACAATTAGCAACATCCTCACATACTACTGTAAGTTGATTCAATTTAAATTCATTTTACACTTTTGTTGCTACTGTTATCATTGTAATTGCAGCTCCTGATGATGATGGCAAAGTCCATTGAAAGCTAGAGAGAATTAAAAAAAGTATAAATAGTCCTCTTTGCTTAAATTTTGTCGAAGTACCCAACAAAAGGCGGAAGCTTTAATTTTTCACCTATATATATATATATATATATATATATATATATATATATATATATATATATAAGTCATCGTGCGTCTCTGCTTTGACGCTGTACCTTTTGAATACAGCGACGTTTACCGACATTTTCCAAAGAAGCGCCGCATTCCCGAAGGCCTCCGCGTAATAGCAGTGGCGTACGATGAGTTTCGCTACTGTCATCAATTTTGGTATTCTACTATAATATCTCTTGTGTAGTCAGGTTTTTTTAGAAGGATTCAATTATTTCACAGAACCTTCAGCTTTAACGCGTAGTCAAAAAAATGGGATAGTTTCTCGGATACGAAAATAAAAACTTACACTGAGACAATTTCCTTCTTTGACCATCCTTCTCTAACTGCAGCTCTATCTGCTTCTGCAATTCAGTGAGCGACTCTGCCTCTTCTTCTAATAACTGCAAAAAAACGTTTTTATCAATAAATACAAACGTTTCATTATTATAGTTCTACCTTTTGCAAGCGTTCCTTGTCTTTTTTTCGAGCTACCTTGAAAGACGGCGGATCTTGTTCTTCTTCAAGGTCAACAGTCATGAACTCTTCTAGCGTAAGGGCGCTGCTTGGCGTATCCCCAAATTCTATCAGTCTGAAACAAGAATAGTCGAACAATCCAAATACGAAGCTGCAAATATTAATTTTACATCACGCCTAACGGATCATGTGTTATGTGAAGGGTAAAAAATAGCGTGAAGCAAGCTAACTCTGCACTTCCCATGCAACGCTGTATTCAGTTCATAAAGGATTATGTTCGATACAAGTTAGGCACCAGAATATAGATCAGAGGTTAAACGGATCAAGTGACCTAAACGCCCGCACAATTAGTCTATTCCGATAGTATTGTCCATCTGGCTACGTCACCCCTTTCCCCATACCTCGCCGTTCAATGCACCGAATAGGAGCTTGCAGACGTGTTATCGGAGTAAGGTGGGGACTTAAACCTAAAGTGCGCTAAACGACGACAGTACGTCCACCTCTTTTGTATGGCCCCTTGGTTTGGTGTGTGGTATGGTAAGATCATACTGTATAATGTATTGTTATTAGAAACTTGTTAGGTATTTCAAGTAATATAATTCACTGGAAATGCTGCGCTAGGCAGAGGAATGACCGAGGTACCTTGCAATACGTTTCAATATACAGTGGACCTGCGGTAATCCGACAAACATTATGCAGGGAATTTGTCGGATTATAGAGCACTGCCTAAGACCCCCTATAGTCCGGAATTTTTTACAAAAGAGTACCTTGTAATCCGACAAATTACATGTCCAATGGTAAGATTATATATGTTATGTATATGTATGTACTTGAAGTACAAATCATACATAGTTCATGTATGTCGAATTTAGTAAATTAAATAACAATAGAGAGCTTACGTTTTATTATAAAATTAAGCATAAATGAACATACATATGTACCAAAATAATCAAGAATTATTAATCAAAATCATTAATGAATTTATCAAATTATGAAGCTTGGAAATATTCATCAATTTTTTTTGTTTAAGGTTGTTATAACGCGAGAACAGAGCTTTGTCTCTCAGTCTTCTCAAAAGTACAAGTTCGTTGTAGGATGTACCATTCTCTTCAGCCAACTGTAAACCTAGCTCGTAGGCGTTAATTGCGTCTTGGGCTGTGACTTGTGGAGCAGTTGCAATCACGTCGTTGTGATTTTCCTGATTGTTTGTTGTATAATTAGAAACCTCTTTTATAATCTCTTCATCAGACATTTCATGAAAAACATTTTCCTGTTTATCCATTCCACGGCACCAGATTTCCCAATCTTCCGGACTTATCTGTGTTTCAGTAGCGACTTGTTCTATAACTTCCGAAGTAACACTGATTTGTGGAACGTTGCTAGGAGAGTGACTATATCTGGCCATAAGTTTTTCCAAGACGATTTAATACTTGATAAGGGTAACGCATTTCACGACTGACAAAGAGCAAAACCCAAGTCTTTCATATTAAATTCTTTTAAAGTTTTTTCTATTGGTTGGTCTTTTGATACGGCTCTCAGAAGTAGGTTTTTCTTATAGTCTTACTTGTCAAAGTGAATGATATTCTGGTCCATTGGTTGAATCAGTGCAGTGCAATTTGGCGGAAGAAACATCGCAGTGATGCCTTTATCCTCAGTTGTTAGTTCTTCTTCAGACGGATGACCGGGAGCGTTATCAAGAAGCAACAACGCATTTTGAAGAAAATTATGATCTTTTAACCATTTTCTAACTTCAGGTACGAAGCATTTATCAAACCACTTTTTGAAAAGGTCTTTTGTCATCCATGCACTTTTTTGTCCGTAATAGCGTACAGGTAAATCAATGTTTATTAGATTTCAAAATGACCATCATCTTAAGTATCATTTTTCGTTACAAGAAACGAAAGTTTTGTTCCGCATCACACGCCAAAAAAGCCCTGATTTGTCTGCATTGTACACCTGTGACGGGTCAAGATTTAAATCGTTCACTTTTTGCAAAAATCTTAATTTAAAGGGCTCTATGCAGGTGGCATCGTTAGAAAGTTTCTCTCCTGTAATAGTCATTAAACGTATGCCGTGACGACTTTCAAAACGTTCTAGCCATCCTTTGCTGGCCACAAATTCATCTTTTTTTATTTCCTTATAAAAAAATTTAGCTTTCATGGCCAACAAGAGTCCTGAAATTGGTGCATGCCTATTTCTTTCCTGAAGAAACCACATATACAAAGCTTCTTCCACTTCTGGATGTTCAGCTTTCTTGAGTGTCTGTCTTTTGCCTGGCCCGCAGTCAGTAGTTGACAGGAACTTCTTGATCTTCTCGTGGTTTTTTTAATGTCATAAATTGGAGATCGGCCTACGCCGTATTCACTTGCTAAACTACTGAAAGTTTCATTGCGATTTAAGCGGTCTAAAATATCACATTTTTCTTTAATTGTCAATGTTTTGTGCTTTCGCTTCTGAGTTTGTGATGACATTACTAGGTACTATACTTAATACACAATTAATAAATAGTAGACAATGAACGCACCCTAGGCCGTACCGCTATCACAAATAGTCAAATCCAAACTAAGCAAAACAATGCTTACAAGTCGAGCACGATAGCGGTGGCGCGTACAAGTTGTAACCTTTTCAAACCTGTGTGATCTACATTAGCGAAGATTGTCAAATACGTATGTATGTAATACATATTCAAAGACATGTTGGAGTGCAGGGGGCGCCGGATTAGACAGTGGCCGGATTATCGGGGATCCACTGTATACATTTTTAGACAGAATAAAGTTAATCATCCTAAAATCAAGTTGCGTTACTAGAAACTGATCGAAGTGCTGCCAGTATGATGAAAAAAGGCAGAGCTCGTGTCACTAACGGATTGGCATGTTTTCAGCATTTTTGATCCTGCACAACCTGTAAACCAAACATGGGCGGTCATGGCAGTACCTATCAATATATACATTTTTAGACAGAATAAAGGTAATAATCCTGAAATCAAGTTGTGTTACTAATGGCGCAAAAGCCCGAAACAGATAAATATAATACAGGTGGTCTTGCATTGCAATCGAGACAATTAAGGCTAATCTCAATAAAATTCAGCGTTCGGCTTGTACCAGTACTACAAGCGCACTGCGGACAAAACCATTGAGTGCAATGAAAGTTTTGATATATCTCCCACCGTTGAATCTAGCGATTCGCAGCGAGGTGCACATCGACTGTGGAGTCATGGCAGGTGAGCCTTCATAAATCATGTATAGGGTCACACTGCCATCTTAGCCGAATGGCAAAGGGATGACCCGTCCGTCTGAGCAGGGGAAGAATAGTATAGTACGCCACTGTTTTTTTAAACGCGCAATATTTCGGCTTTTACCTTCAATATGCTACAAATAATTACTCTTGTGTTGTTCATTCTTATCGTAAAAATAAAAAAGACAGATAATCAAACCTTTATTTAAATAAATGTTCAAAAAGACCGCCATTCTGACGAATACAAGTGCGGCATCTTTTTAATAAAGAAAAATGGATTTCCGCAAAATTCGTTGTGGCTTGAATTTGATAAAACGCATTATCTATTATTTCTTGTGACTGATTAACAGTATTAATTTGTTCGGCATATACTAGTTGTTTAAAAGCGCCTCAAAAAAAGAAATCCAGGGGGTTCAAATCAGGAGACATCGCAGGCCAATGTACAGGTCCGTTTCTGCCAATCCATCGTTGTCTGTTTAACCATGCGGTTATGTCACAACGAACATGCGGTGGGGCATTAAATTTTTTAATTCTGGGAAATCAAACTCAGAAATTGCAACTTTGTTAGACTTATCGCGGTACAGTGTGAGAAATATTGTTAGAAGATATAACGTAACTGGTTCAGTTAATATTAAGCCACGATATGTGGAAAAAAGTAATATCACAAATGCCGACCGAAGAGAATTAAGAAGAATAATCGTGAAAAACAGGCGTGCCAATTATTTACAATTAAGTGCTCTGTGGAGTGACGCTGTTGGAAGGAGAATTTTGAGGTCCACAACTCATAGAGAGGCCCACAAACTGGGATTTAGCACTTGCAAGGTAAGCTTTCTTATAAAAAAAGTGAAGTAAAAACCCTAACGTTGCACAACTTGTTTATAGGCCAAAGAAAAGCCACTATTAACTCCACTGCAAAAGAAAAATCGGCTTAGATGGGCTAAAGAACATAGACAAAGGACACCTCAACAATGGTGTGCAATACAATGGAGTGATGAAGCCCGATTCGAAGTTTGTGTCGGTGACAGTTGCAGTAGAGTTATTCGCAAAAAAATGAAGCATTCTCCTGTTGACTGTCTGAAGAGAAAAGTGAAATTTCCAGCATTCATTATGGTCTGGGGCAATATTTCATCAAAAGGAGTAGGAAAACTTCATTTCAAAAAAAGGCTATAAAATGGATGGAAGAAAATAATGTACCACTTTTGAAATGGGTTTCTAGCAGTCCAGATCTGTCACCTATTGAAATTTTGTGGCACGAGATGAAAAAGGTTCTACGACAACATCCTGCTCGTACAATCAACGAACTGTGACAAAAGCTTCAAGAAATATGGGATTGTTTTACACCAAATTTTTGCCAAAACTTGGTTAACACTATGCCCCAAAGAATATCAGTCGTAATAAAAAATAAAGGTGATGTTACCCAATGGTAATCTTTCAATTGTTGCTTTGTTAACTTCGCGCATTTATTCGCACGTTGTTTATTTGTTCAGATGTTCTATTAGTTATAGGTCAAATATGTATTTTTTACTACTAGAGTGTATCTAAAATGTTTTTGAGAAAATAAATTGTTTTAGAAGTAAATAGTTTCGTCATGTTTATTTTATAAAGGCATTTGGTACAAATCTTGAAGTGGGAAGGGGCTCGTATAACAGCTTGCTCGGCTACGCGTGTAAGGTAACATTCAAAGCATTCATTCTATGATGATATGTAAATTAGCTGCCCTTATTTGAGGACAGGCTAGACATCTAGTTTGCTCTCATATTTCCACGTGACTCGTTACGAATATTCTCCAGCGTTGGAACATTGTATAATACCTCCATGCGCGCATGTTAGATGTTTCTTACAGCTAATAGTGCAGGCATGCATGGTGTATCTCATCAACTTGAGTTACATTCAATAAAGTTATATAAAGGACGTTTCTAAATATAATTCAAATTCAAAATATTTATTTCGTCACGAATAAACATTACAAACAAAGCAAATTTTACAATATTGAACAATGACGAAAATGGACAGATCTCGATTAAGAAATCAATACAAAGAGTCCACGCGAGAAACCCCTAAAACCCCTCAAGCCCATCCAATTAAATGAGAGGTTGAAAAATATGATGTAGTTACAATATATACAATTATCAACTATTAGGTACTATAAATGAATATCGATACATATTTCAGTAATTGTATCCACTCCCACACTAATTGTACGTTACATTATGTAGGAAGAGAAAAAAAATAAAGAAGCAAATGATACAAAAAGGCAAAAACGAAGAAAGAACCCTCGGAACAAATCTATGCAACTTGTCAACGATTAGAAATATAAAGATATTTTTCTTCTCACAAACGCTGCTAAAGCAGCTGCTGATTCTGTAACAATGTTTTTGTGAGTTTCGAGAATATTTTTGGAGATGAGCTTTCAAATAAATTCGTAAATTATTCTATAGTGAACCGCCACATAAGCAAACGATCGTTGGAAGGAACGCGTTCTATGCCTAGGTACGATAAAATTGAGATTATTTCTGCTCCTTTAGTGAGTGCATGTTACTGATTTGTGAATGTACGATTTTTTATTCTAATATGTTTTACTTTCTTTTTTTATTTCTCCTTTTTTAAACTTTACGCATGGTTATAGCTTCAACGCATTTTTATTTTTTAAACTATTTTAAACAAACAAATAACCAAAGTTGCTTCGCCAGTGACTTTATAGAAAACATAAGTGCGTGATTGAGCGATAACTAGAAGCTTCCAAGGCGGCAAATGTGACAAAAATACAATTATTGACACACACAAGGTTTAACTGTCATTCTTGCTCCTGTACTAGCAACAAATTATAGCAAAGCTATATTTTTGGCAAATAAATTATTATTATCCTGGGTTTTCACAGCTTACGCTGGTAATATCTGGGCCACCTCAAGTTGGTTGCAGTGATGGTGTTTTTACGCAAAAAATGATGTTTAATTAGAACACGAAATTCACTTTTCTCCATTTTTGTTAGAATTTATGAGACTGTCTACTTTCAACGGCTGTCAAACTCAAATGAAATGACATAGCTTGTTCAAATTTTGACAGTTGTCATATAACAGACGGCAGTTGACGGCAGCAGTGTTGCATTCAAAGTTACTGTGCGGGAAATTCAATAAGTCACTGACTTATCAAACGGCCCTCGTATTATTGCAATGGACCCCAAGCATGCTGGCGGACCATTAAACGTGAAACCGGTCCTTTCGGATACAAGCGAAATAAGCATAAATTGCTTATTTTCTTATATACTAAGTGACATATAAAACCGAACACCCAGTTTAAATGGTTTTATTTTAATAAAATTTTGTATAAGTACTTAATGAAGCATAGTAAGTAAATGATAAAAATTTCAAAATGATTGCACTGCTTTAAAGCCCTTTGACCTTTAATAATGTGTGGATGCACCCTGATGTGCTAGGCATTCTCCAACGCGCCTAGGCATGCTTCTGATCAGGTGGTCAATGTCCTCCTGTGGTATCTCATTCCAGGCAACCACCAACTCCTCTCGAAGTGCTTCTAGAGTCTGAGGAGGACGTTGCAAATTGAGCAATCTCCTACCCAGCATATCCCACACGTGCTCAATTGGAGATAAGTCGGGAGATCTTGGTGGCCATGGTAACAATGTGACATCATTATGTTGAAAGAAGTCTATTGTGACTCTTGCAACATGTGGTCGGGCATTATCTTGTTGGAAAGTTGGATCTGCCAGGGTGTCAAGATAGGGTAAAAGATGGGGTTCTAGAACTTCGTGGATATAACGCTGCGCGTTCATGTTACCTCTGATGAAGATTAAAGGTGACCTGGAACCATAAGCTATAGCACCCCAAACCATAACTCCAACAGTGTGATGAACATGTCTCTCAACAAAAAACTGTGGATTCCTCCTTTCACCACGTCGCCTTCTAACCCTGGCACGACCATCGTGCATGCCTAAACAAATTCGAGACTCGTCACTAAAGACAATACTGTTCCATTCCTGATCCCAGAGTGACCGTTGTCTGCACCACTCAAGGCGATTACGTCGGTGTTCTCGAGTTAAAGGGAGGACCCAGTGTGGCCGGTATGAAAACAAGCCAAAACTTCTCATTCGTCGGTAAACACTTCGCATGCCAATAGGTCTTCCGTGTTCTGCAAACCATTCATTTGCAATGGACCTGGTAGTGGAGAAACGGTCCCTTAAGGCCAATAATCTTAGGCGGCGATCTTCACGGTCTGTTGTTCTACGGCGGCGTCCAGTGCCCCTTGCTCTTTGCGTACGGCCTTCTCGAAGCCATGCCTGACAACACCTAACCACAGTGTCTACACTTTTTTGCACTCTACCTGCAATTGCCCGAAAAGAAAGTCCAGCTTCCCGAAGTCCCACTATACGGCCCCTATCAAACTCACTAAGTTGACGAAATCGTACAGGTCTCCGTACTCTAGGCATCGTAACTAATCGTAAAGGATGTCAAGAACCAAAATCCGCCAACGTTGATTCTTTACTGCGGCTGAAATATTCATTTTTAGAGCGTTAGTGAATTAAAAAAAAGCAGTATAAAAACCGGAATGTCCAACTGATAAGGCTGAAAATTTTTTCACTTGTTATTTACAGTAAGATAAATACATTCACCAACTTTTATTAAAATAAAACCATTTAAACTGGGTGTTCGGATTTATATGTCACTTAGTATACTATTATTGACACACACAAGGTTTAACTGTCATGGCAGCACTTGTCATTGTTGCTCCTGTACTAGCAACAAATTATAGGAAAGCTATATTTTTGGCAAATAAATTATTATTATCCTGGGTTTTCACAGCTTACGCTGGTAATATCTGGGCCACCTCAAGTTGGTTGCAGTGATGGTGTTTTTACGCAAAAAATAATGTTAAATTAGAACACGAAATTCACTTTTCTCCATTTTTGTTACAATTTATGAGACTGTCTACTTTCAACGGCTGTCAAACTCAAATGAAATGACATAGCTTGTTCAAATTTTGACAGTTGTCATATAACAGATGGCAGTTGACGGCAGCAGTGTTGCATTCACAGTTACTGTGCGGGAAATTCAAAAAGTCACTGACTCATCAAACGGCCGTCGTATTATTGCAATGGACCCCAAGCATGCTGGCGGACATCTGTTGGACCATTAAACGTGAAACCGGTCCTTTCGAATACAAGCGAAATAAGCATAAATTGCTTATTTTCTTATATACTAAGTGACATATAAATCCGAACACCCAGTTTAAATGGTTTTATTTTAATAAAATTTTGTATAAGTACTTAATGAAGCATAATAAGTAAATGATAAAAATTTCAAAATGCTGCTTTAAAGCCCTTTGACCTTTAATAATGTGTGGATGCACCCTGATGTGCTAGGCATTCTCCAACGCGCCTAGGCATGCTTCTGATCAGGTGGTCAATGTCCTCCTGTGGTATCTCATTCCAGGCAACCACCAACTCCTCTCGAAGTGCTTCTAGAGTCTGAGGAGGACGTTGCAAATTGAGCAATCTCCTACCCAGCATATCCCACACGTGCTCAATTGGGGATAAGTCGGGAGATCTTGGTGGCCATGGTAACAATGTGACATCATTATGTTGAAAGAAGTCTATTGTGACTCTTGCAACATGTGGTCGGGCATTATCTTGTTGGAAAGTTGGATATGCCAGGGTGTCAAGATAGGGTAAAAGATGGGGTTCTAGAACTTCGTGGATATAACGCTGCGCGTTCATGTTACCTCTGATGAAGATTAAAGGTGACCTGGAACCAGAAGCTATAGCACTCCAAACCATAACTCCAACAGTGTGATGAACATGTCTTTCAACAAAAAACTGTGGATTCCTCCTTTCACCACATCGCCTTCTAACCCTGGCACGACCATCGTGCATGCCTAAACAAAATCGACACTCGTCACTAAAGACAATACTGTTCCATTCCTGATCCCAGAGTGACCGTTGTGTGCACCACTCAAGGCGATTACGTCGGTGTTCTCGAGTTAAAGGGAGAGGACCCAGTGTGGCCGGTATGAAAACAAGCCAAAACTTCTCATTCGTCGGTAAACACTTCGCATGCCAATAGGTCTTCCGTGTTCTGCAAACCATTCATTTGCAATGGACCTGGTAGTGGAGAAACGGTCCCTTAAGGCCAATAATCTTAGGCGGCGATCTTCACGGTCTGTTGTTCTACGGCGGCGTCCAGTGCCCCTTGCTCTTTGCGTACGGCCTTCTCGAAGCCATGCCTGACAACACCTAACCACAGTGTCTACAACTTCTTTGCACTCTAACTGCAATTGCCCGAAAAGAAAGTCCAGCTTCCCGAAGTCCCACTATACGGCCCCTATCAAACTCACTAAGTTGACGAAATCGTACAGGTCTCCGTACTCTAGGCATCGTAACCGATCGTAAAGGATGTCAAGAACCAAAATCCGCCAACGTTGATTCTTTACTGCGGCTGAAATATTCATTTTTAGAGCGTTAGTGAATTAAAAAAAAGCAGTATAAAAACCGGAATGTCCAACTGATAAGGCTGAAATTTTTTTCACTTGTTATTTACAGTAAGATAAATACATTCACCAACTTTTATTAAAATAAAACCATTTAAACTGGGTGTTCGGATTTATATGTCACTTAGTATATTTTAAAAGCATCTAACCCCGACGGCGGCGTTGTATGGAAGAGCAGATGAGCAATAGGCAGCAGCGGTGGCCGCAGTAGGAGACTCTTCGGTCTCCTGATCAGTCGCCGTGCGCTGTGCGGGTTCGAATCCCATCCCAGAAGAAATTTTTCTCTTGGCTATGGATGTTGTGATTATCCGTAGGTGGTAGACGATCTCTGACTGTCGAACGCGGAGGTACCACCCGGCGGATCTCGTAGACGGAGCTAGAGATTTAAAATTTCCGGAAAAATTGGGTGCCGGCAAAATTTCCGGAAAAATTGAGAAAAAAAAAGGAAAAATACGGAAAAATTTAAATTTGTTATATACAAGATAAAAGTATTCTGGTTACTGATTTTTCCATTAATATAAATCAAACAGAAATAATTTGAATCAAAACCGCAAGCTACGGCTCTGAAGTTTTAGTTCTCGGTAAATGCCCGTCGATTTTCGGTGAATCCCCGATCACGCACAGCGACACGGCATTTCGGTAAATCGCCGTATTCCTGAATTGTTCAGTTGAGAATGAGATTCTTCAATATTGACACGTCTTGTTTATTTTAAAGCACGCATTTTAATTTAGCCTTATCATAAGCGCAGTAAATGAATAATACAAAGTGAAATTTTGCTGTAATAATTGAGTGTGTTTGTTCTGAAGATTGTTAGTGTTGTTGACCCAAGTGTTTGTTTTGGTTTCTGGTAAGTGAATATTTTATTAAATTTGGAATAGCTTTAAGTGTTTTGAAGGTGGGATTTCAGTTTCCTTGCATATTTTCCTTACTTTTCTTTATTACTAATATCGAAATTCAGTAATAATAATTATCTGTATACAATTACAAGAATTTTATCAGTTGATAAAGTGCAGCAAGATATTTTATTTATGTATTTCTTTCTTGTTGCAGGACAATATGGTTCGACCTTCTTCAGATATTTTCCAATTATTTGATATTGAAAAAACAGATAAAAAATCCAAGGCTGTGTGTAAGCTTTGCTGTTTTAAATACGCCTTTCCAAACGCAACTCGCATGACGAATCATATACTAAACCAATGTTCAAAATGTCCTTTGGAAATTAAACAAAAATTTGGCAATGAAATACAATCGAGTTTGAAGTCTTCGACGTCAGAAGAAAAAGAAAGTAACAAAGATATCCTGCTAGAAGCATCAGAAGATACCAGTCACCCTTCAACTAGCAAAAAGGACACGTCATCAATGTCATCATCTTCCGAATCTCCATTACCTTCAGTAAAACGCAAGAAAGCTAGCTGCCAACAAACATTGAGCGGGTTTTTCGATAAGATGTTTCAGAGTCTTCTAAAATTGATGAGGCATTAGCTAGGGCTCTTTATGCTTCTGGTGCTCCTTTTTCCCTTTTCAAAGATAAATATTGGGAACAGGTTTTTAAAATGTTAAGACCGTCATACCAAATACCTAGCCCTTAAGCCTTGTCAACAAACTTACTTAATTCCGAGTATGAACGTGTACAGATAAACCGAAGTCAAAAGCTTTCTCAATCCAATAGTTTATCAATAGTAACAGATAGTTGGACAAATATAGTTGGAGATGGATTAATCAATACGGGAACATATAGAAGTAATGAACTTATCAAAGTTATTTAAGAAATAGGGCCACATTTTTTTTTAATAGTGACTGGCAATGCGAGCAATATGAAAGCTGCTTGGCATATTATAAATACAACATATCCTCATATATCTTGTGTTGGTTGTGCAGCTCACACTCTCAATTTGCTACTAAAGGACTTTATGAAAGAAAATTTGTTTGAAAAAATAAGTAAAGAGTCTAAAAAAATTTGTAAATATTTTAAACAGCACCACATACTTTATGCTACATTTAAAGAATGCTCAGGCCGAAAAATACCCAAAAAATAAAGTAATTTCCCTCAAATTACCTAAAAAAACAAGATGGGGTTCTCTGTTTATAACTGTTGATTCGCTTTTAAGAAATAAGGAAGCTCTGCGATGTACTGTATTAGTGGAAAACCTGAATGTAAAACAAAATATTAAAAAAGTTGAATTGGATGATACGTTCTGGCAAAACCTACAATATACTAAACAAATACTGCATCCTGTATCAAAATCGATAAATTCAGTAGAATCGGATAGATCTATATTATCAGAAGTACCTTTTGTCTTTAAGTACATAAAAGACACAATATTAGGTATTCCCCATCAAGTTGACCTGACTAGTTCTCTTATCGAAAGCTTGCTAAAATATTTTGAAGAACGCTACGAATTTTGTTCTAAGCCGATTCACTTTGCAGCCGATCTTCTTGATGCTCGCTTGAAAGGAGAACAATTGAATGAAGACCAACTAATGGAAGCAATAGACTTCATTTCTGAAATGGCTCGTTCACTAAATCTAGATGTAGTGAAGGTGGTGGCAAATCTAGCGCAATTTAGAACAAAAACTGGATTTTTTAGTCGAAATTCTTTATGCGATAGTGCGAATAGTACTCATCCCGTTATATGGTGGCAAGGCTTGTGTACATCGCAGCCACTTATGCCAATTGCCTCCCGAATTTTAAATGGACCGCCATCTTCCGCCTCTTCAGAAAGAAACTGGTCTTTACACGGCCTCATATATACAAGCAAAATAAATAGATTATCACAGGATAAAATTCAGAAGCTGGTTGCTATTCATTCTGATTTGGTTATAAACGAATAACAGACATTCATTTACGATGCTAGACCAGTTCCACTTTTAGAAGACACTGGCAAAGATAATGCTGATTTGTCCGTCAATGAAGACGAAGCGGAGATCGAGTCCGAATCAGATGCTTGGTCTGAAGATTCAAACTCAGACACGGATGAAAATATACCTCTGAGCGCTTTGGTTAAGTAATGTGTTTTCTACCTTTGAAGCTTTGTTTTGATACTTTCAATTATTAGATAATAAGTATAATTTGACCCTATATACATGTATGTATTTATACAGGGTGGGGCAAAAGTCACGAAGGGATTTGAAAAATTAATAACTTTTTTAAATTTATTTTGTTTTCATTTTTTTTTTTCAGGACCGTGTAAAATAAATCCTGGAGATTAATTATGGAGCGTTACAACCTCAATCAACGAACCAAACGTATAGAATTTTATTTTGAATATCACCATTCAATAATTCAAACTCAACGAGCATATCGTCGTCATTTCAATTTGCGGAATTCGCCCTCTGAATCAATGATTCGACGCTTAGTGGCACGATTTCAGCAACAAGGCACAGTTATGGATCTCCCACGAAGCGGAAGGCCACGTTCCGCAAGAAATGAAGGGAACATTCAACGCGTTCAGGAGAGTGTTCAGGAGAATCCGGAAACCTCAACCCGAAGACGTTCTGCTGAGCTGCAGATGTCTCAAAGGTCTTTACGCAGAATATTAAGAGGAAATTTACATCTGTTTCCATATAAAGTGCAGCTAGTGCAAGAACTAAAACCAGCAGATTTTCAAGAACGACTAACTTATGCAGTTCGCTTGAAAAGAATGGCTCGAGAAGATAATGAATTTATTCATTCTCTGATCATGAGCGATGAAGCCCATTTTCATTTGAATGGCTTCGTAAATAAGCAGAACTGCAGAATATGGGGTACCGAGAACCCAAGGGTGGTTCATCAAAGGCAATTACATCCGCTTAAATGTACAGTATGGTGCGCAGTTACGTCTCAACGAATTATTGGACCATTCTTCTTCGAAGACCACGATGGGAATGCTGTATCTGTAGATGGCGACCGATATCGTGATATGATTCAAAATTTCTTAAGACCAGCTCTTGCTGACAATCAAGCGATGACTTTCCAACAAGATGGAGCCACTGCGCATACTGCTCGAGCCACTATGCACCTTCTAAGGCAGATTTTTGGCGAACGTTTAATTTCGAGAAATTCAGGATTCAATTGGCCCGCCCGCTCGCCGGACTTAACAGCCCCTGATTATTTCCTTTGGGGATATCTGAAAGGAAAAGTGTATATTAATAAACCCACAACCCTGCAGCAACTAAAAGATAATATTCGAGCAGAAGTAAGTGCTTTGGGGCCAGATATTCTGACTCGGGTAATGGAAAATGCTCTTGCAAGAGCTGCACTTTGCGAGGCTGAAAATGGCGGTCATTTGCGTGATGTAATCTTTCACACTTAAATTGTAAACAAACTCCAAACATTGCATTTTAGTTTTGTGTTAGGGAAAAAAATTAAAATTAAAATTTAAAAAAGTTATTAATTTTTTGCCCCACCCTGTATCTTAGTTATTAATAGATATTATTAAAGTATGTTTTTTGTATTTATTTTTACAAAATATGTTTGAAAAACTTTAAAATTGGTGCCTATTTTTTACGTTTCAAGACACAATTAAAAAATATTTAAATTTTTCCATTTTTTCCAATTTTTCCCATGGTCTGGAAAAAACGGAAAAAACGTGTTTTTTTCCTAATTTTTCTCGTTTTTTCCGATATGCTAAATCTCTAGGCGGAGCCAAAATGTGTGCATGTTGTATGCACACGTGTTCCCTCGCCAGAGTCCGTGTGGCGTTCCCCCTTTCCCCTGTATCCCCCTATAGCCCCACGGTATCCCATGGGTATTTAGGCTTTAGGCCTTCGTGGTAGTTGGAGTATAAAAAAAATACAAACAGGAGTTGTTAACATACTCTGCTGCCGCAACTGGAAAGCTTGGAAAGCTACTGCGCCCCTATTACACAAAAACGACACACAAACATTAATCAAAACTCCTGACAACCCGCAGGCATGGATTAAAACGCATAAATCTGTCCGGCGAGACGCAGTGTATAACTTTAGCATTTGCTGTTAAATGCAGACTCAATAATGTGTGATATATTATGAAAATTTATTATAACGGTAATGATAGAATTCGCTTCTAGTCAACGCTTCCTACTTGTTGATGTTAATATTGATTCTGCAAATTTCAAATCATGCCCCCATTTTTGGCTCGTTGTACAGGAGGTATAACGTCACGCCGGAAACGGGGGATAGGCCAAGTCATAATAGTTGCCAGAAAAATATCAAAAAGTCAAGTCGTGTACTTTTCTAATTATAGGCTGCAAAAAAAGGCGGGAAAAATCTACACAATGTGATGTTCATTTCGTTTCCATTACTACAAATTTCAATTTTTCTTAGACAAAGTGAAGAATAGTGCCATTAATAAAAGTGGTGTTACTATCTGTCTTGCTGTCACTACGTAGAATGACACTGTCCGTCAGTCCGTCTAAGAAATTGGAATTTGCCTATTCGTCATTATCTGTCAGAGCGGTCCGTAGGACCTTTGCTCTTGGTTAAAGTCTTGTAACTCAGTAGGTCTGCCCAGATACCAAACAAAGTCAGGGAGAAAGAAGGGAAGAAGAAAGGAAGGAAGGAGGGAGAGCAAAGAAAAAAGAAGTGCGTCAATTTGACGGGTGCCTTGGCATTGCTAATTAGTATTCGCCAATTTTAAATTGATCCTAAAATTCATTTTGGGATTGGTTGTTGAAAAAAAATTACAATTTTGGTTGGACCTAAAGTCGCACGATTTAATTTTGTTCACAGTGCGAGTCGCGGCCTTTTGTGCTTGCGAAGTTGCTCGACTGTGTAGTCTACTGACTCGCGCAACAAAGGGTTGCTATGCGATTCCGCTCGACTATAACGTAGCTGCGCTTGTTGTTTGATGTATGCCCTTAGGTAAGGGATGTCAAGGTCTCTGTGAAGGGTCTCGTTGGAAACATACCATGGGGCGTTAGTGATTGTACGCAAGGTTCTGTTCTGCAAAACCTGCAGGCTAAGCAAATGCGTTTTGGCGAGAAAACACCAAGCCGCACTTGCGTAAGTGATCGATGGTCTAATAACCATCTTGTATACCCGAACTTTGTTGATCAAACTTAATTTTGATGTTCTACATAGCAAAGGGTAGAGTTGCAGAAACGAGATTTGGAATTTAGTTTTTAACGCTTCAGTGTGCTTCTGCCAGGTCATCCCCTTGTCAAGAGTGACACCGAGATACTTAGCAGAGCTTTCCCATGGTACCCGAGCTCCATTCACTGAAACCTCAGACGGGGCGCCGCTACGTTTTTTAGTACAATATATTGCCTGCGTTTTGGCATGATTAATTTTGATCAGCCACCGATTTGACCATTCCAATACCTCGCCCACTGCACTTTGCAGCCTGTCGTGAGCTCGATCCCCAGAACACGACTGTCACCAGCATAGATATAGATTTCACAGTTGCTGGGGCAAGGGACGTCATGAATAAAAAGTGAATAAAGGACAGGTCCAAGAACCGAACCCTGAGGGACACCGGCTTTGATAGGCCGTGATGTCGACAGAACGTTATTAATTTTGATCCAAAATTCCCTACCCTCGAGGAAGGATTTCAGAAGTTTTAGGAGCCAGCAGGGGAAGCCCTTATGGATCAGTTTGTAGAGGTCCTTGTGCCACACCTTGTCAAATGCCTTTGAGACATCCACAAGCAAGATGCCAGTACTTTCGTTACGGGTGAACCCACTGGTTACTCTTTGAACAAGCCTTATGGCCTGTAGCTCCGTACTATGCATGTCAGGAATCACATTGTGGCCTGACGAGAAATTTTCAAGGTAACGTAGAATCACATTTTCAGCGAGCTTAGAAGGAGCTGACAGACTAATGGGGCGGTAATCCTGGGGGAATATCGAACCCACCTTCTTTGGAATCATTATGACATCAGCGGTCTTCCACGCCGTTGGGAAGTGCTGGGTCCTTAGCATTGATTATTGCCACGAGATAAGTTAAGGACTTCCGCGAAAGTAGCTTCAGCGCCTTATTAGTGATTCGATCCTCTCCAGGTGCTTTACGCACCTTGAGGTCTTTAGTATGATCTTGAAGCTCTGCTGATGTGCAATGCGGAGACTCCGGAGATTCCGCTGATGTGCCAAGCAGCTCTTCAGTTGAGGAATCTTCTGAAGATTCCTCTGAGGAAAAATCACTAAGGGAGGCACTACTGCCACTGACGCCGTTGGCCCTACAATATCTCCTGACAAATCTTACAATATGTTGCTCCTCGTCGAGGTCATTATCAAGGTCACAGTTGGGAGAGAACTGACTTTCCATTCCATCAGCGAAATCCTCGACCTTTTCCCCTGTCCTACTGACTATGCCCCTAGGATCGTGGATGTGCGGGAGTTGTTCTCGCTTTCCGTTTCTGAGCGACTTTGCAACTTTCCAAAGAGGAATACTTGAGTCAAGCATCCCCAAAAGAATGTCGCTCCATTGCTCATTACGGAATTCATGAAGAGCATTTCTCACTTCATGAACAAGGTTCGTTGCTCTGTGAATGTCATCTGGGTGGCAAGACTTCTTCGCTTGCTTAATTGCAGCTCTTTTGTCAGAAATTTTCTGACGAATGACTGCAGGGAGAATTGGAATTTGTGGTAATGGAACTAAAAGGTCATCACAGGGTGTACATACCTTTTAAACCCTATAATTTTAAAACTACACGACTTAGATTTTTTATATTTTTCTGATAACTATTATGACTTGGCATATTCCTCGTTTTTGGCTTAATATCGACTTCTGGGATGCCCTGTAGTAGTGCCTGCAGTTGTTTCACGGTTTCTGGCAGATACTTGATTTCTTTAATATAGTCACGGTTTGATTTGTTGTACAGAGTGAATGAAAATGATATTAAATTACCTTAACTTTGAGTCGCTTTGTGTGGTGACTCGAATTGTCTAAAGGAAAGGTACAATACAGATTAAAATTTGCGAATGTTTGTGTTACATTCATTCTGCTCCAAATAGTCTAATCATCGATTGATATCGGCAATGTAAACTAGTGTATTTTGCTATAAAATGCCCTTTGAACTAACCCTGTATATTACTCAATAAACTAGTAGTGATGCCCGGAAAACAGGTGTTTTGGGATAAATAATTAGAAATTCTCAAAAACTACTTGACCAATCTACTTCAATTTTGCTGTGGTTATTTAGAAGAACGAATCTTACGAATTTGAAAAATTTCAAATATTTTCAAGAAACCATCGTCGCATTACCAAAACCTGCAGTTTTCCCCTGTTTTCGGCCATAACTTTTTTGCTATTAGTCAGATCTTTTTATATGTGGTCTCATTTTGTATGTCTCATAAATACCTAAAAATCTTATAAGAAGCGTTTTTTATTCATACCAACACTTTCGATTGAATCCTAAAAAATACGTTTTCTCATTCTTTGTTGTCGAGTAAAAAGTTTTCCCACAAAAATTGGTGTACCCATTTTATGCGTCCATGTTTTGAATACCAAACTTGCAGCAATAAAGCCAGACTTTACAATTATTTCGCAAACAAAATGTATTTTCATCTAAAATGATTAGACTAAAAACACGGGAGATATGGTTATTGCTCTGACACTGTATTTCAAAAGGTTAGAGCGTGAGATTAGTCTGTAGCGTGTTCTTAAATTAAGTCAAAAGTTCTCATTTTGTTCGCCACTGTAGATAAACGGGATCGGTCACGCTCAAAAAATGTGAACTTAACCCAGAAATCCAATAGATTTATGTACAATTGTATGAAAAACTTTTTGAAATCGTACGGGAATTAAAAAAGTTATAAAAGAAAGAAGGAAAATTGGTGATAAAATGTTTATTTGCCTCTAAAGTTTCAATCGCTGTATACACTGACGTGAATAAAAAAACAGATATCGAAAAAATGTTGTTCTTGATGATGGACAGCAATGCGGTCTGATTTGAAAACTGGAATCATACCACAGATGACTCAAAATTGGAGGAATGAAACATAATTTTGTGTTACCCTGTACAACAAGTCAAGTGCCTTCAATCAAGAAACCATATGTGCAAATTTATTTTAATTCAATTCATATACAAACACAAAAACAACTTGAATAAAACTAGCCATGCTTATAACGGGTGATTTTTTAAGAGGTATAGGATTTGATTTTCAAAAAAAACACAAAAAATTCGAACAAACGATTAAATCTTTATTTGAGTCGATAGAACGGTCAATATAATTTAATGTTTAAAGATTATTTCATGTAAATGTTGGCCGCGGCTCCACTTTAGATGACCCATGCGCAAGGTCCAATTTTGGCACACTCTCTCCAACATAACGGCCGGTATCTCACGAATAAATGCTTCAATATTGGCTTCCAGTGCATCAATCGTTGCTGGTTTATCCCTGTAGACATTAGCCTTAACATGGCCCCACAAGAAATAGTCCACCGGCGTTAAATCACACGATCTAGGCGGCCAATTGACGGGCCCCAAACGTGAGATAAACTGTTCACCGAACTCGCCTCTCAATAGGGCCATTGTTTCGTGTGCGGTGTGGCATGTGGCACCGTCTTGTTGAAACCACATGTCAGCCAAGTCCAGCTGTTACATTTTAGGCAAAAAAAAGTTTGTTATCATCGCACGGTAGCGCTCGCCATTCACAGTTACGTTCCGGCCATTGTCGTCTTTGAAGAAGTATGGCCCGATGATGCCACCGGCCCATAATCCACACCAAACAGTGATTTTTTCGGGATGCATTGGTAGCTCTTGCAATGCTTCTGGCTGGTCTTCACTCCAGATGCGGCAATTTTGCTTGTTAACGTACCCATTCAACCAGAAATGAGCTTCGACGCTGAACACAATTATTCGATAAAAATGTGGATCTTCCTCCAAGTTTGCCAGCGCCCATTCACCAAATTGGAAACGTTGTGGGAGGTCGTGTGGCTTCAATTCTTGCACCAGCTGTATCTTATAAGGTTTTACATCCAAATCCTGTCGCAAAATTGTCCACGTAGTGGAGTAACAGAGGCCCAATAGCTGCGCACGGCGGCGAATCGACATTTCACGGTCATCACTAACACTGGCGGATACAGCCGCAATATTTTCTTCAGTCCTCACTCTACGTCTGCGTGTTGGTGGTTTAATGTCCAATAATGTAAACTGGGTTCAAAATTTAGTCACAAGCTTCCGAATAGCTCCCTCAGTAGGCCGACCAAATTGCCCATAAATTGGAAGCAGTGCTCGATGCACTTTTGTAACCGAGCATGAATTTTGATAGTAAAATTCAATAATTTGCATTCGTAAGTCGATTCATGGTTAAATTATAGACCAAACTGAACAAGTTTGACAATGAAACAAGACACAATTCACGCGTCATCTGTAAAAAACAGTGTTGGCAAAAAGATACTAGCAAAAAAATCACCCATTAGTACTAGATATAAAGAAAATGAAAACTTAACAATACAAACTTTTCAACGAAATTTAAGCTTGCGATGCCACACCTACCTATCATGTAAAATTTATAATTGTTTGCCATACATGTACCGTATGTATGTTGATAAAATAAACTCACTGTCTTTGATAAAATCTTTATTTAAAAAATATATTTTTTTAATTGGTAGACAAGAGACACGAAATCTAGTAGAAATTATTTACTAGAAATCGTACTACGCTAGTATTACTCCTCCTCACCCTCCATATTTCTGTAGTTGGTGGAATAAACTTTATTATATAAGTGCTACTCCTCCTTACCTTCCATACTTACAATGTGTTTGTTGTATAAAATTCTGCTCTAAGCACCCTCCATATTTCTGTAGTTGGTGGAATAAACTTTATTATATAAGTGCTACTCCTCCTTACCTTCCATACTTACAATGTGTTTGTTGTATAAAATTCTGCTCTAAGCAAAATTTATTATCAAAATTATATAAAAAAAAATCTGCCCGTGCACAACCAACTATTTTGGTTTCAATGGGCTTTACAAGACATTTTAAAAAATTTCTGTGACTTATAAAACATGTTAACTTAAGATTATTTTGTGAAATTATCATGTTTTATTTTACGTTTATAATTGTACTGAAGTTAGCATTTATATTTATTTGGGGAAATAAACGTAGACTACTACTACTACTACTAAATGTAGGCCAAGGCATGTACCTACCGCCTCCTGAAATAACTAATAAAATCGAGCTAAAAATAAAAGAGTTATGAAATTCTGAATCTGACCAAAATGTTGTTTGTTGCGTTTATTTTGATTGAATTTAGATTCTCTTACCTTTTCTTTATAGTAGATTCATGAACTTTAACAATTTTTATGATATCCGACGTAGACCTGTTAAATTCATGAAGACGTGCGGCCATCAACAATGCTGAAAACAAAAGACATCAGTTTTTTTATTTTTCTTCATTGCACGAAGTTCAAACCTGCTCCACATAGACCTGAAGGTCTTCTGCCGGAATGTATTGAATCCCTCTTCATCCTCTGTACCAACCGCAGAGCAGTGTTGGCGACTTGTTGCGTTTTGTTGCCGAACTGCAGCTTAGCTGCAAACCGTAGAATATACAGACAGGGATCTGGAACAGCGAAAACCATATTTGAATATGCCGTTTCAAGTTTCAGCATTATCGAAATTTTAATTAATAACAATAATAATAATAATATATTTATTTCCAACAGGTATACACCCAATCACAGGAAATTAGTGTAATCAAAACAAAATGGTACCATATATACACATGTATACACACACATATATACACATATATATATATACACATACATATATATATATATATATGTATATATATACAGCTTCGGAAAAACCATTATTATACATTCTGATAATGGAAATATACAAAAGTATGTAGGTGCGTGAAAGACACTCGATTGTAGGATCCTATCTGGCAGCGTCGGAGTGTGACGGACAACGGGGTAAAGTAGAAGAGTGATTCAATGTTATCTTTATGAAGTTCTAACGTCTAGGCCATGCTGATTAAAAGCTTGAATGAATCAACACTTAACTCTAAATTCCCCACAATTCGGGAAGCTCTACCCAAATTGGCAACACAGCGTATCTGCCTATTATTCTCATTCGTGATACAGGTCTGCGGTCTGCTGCAAATTTTAGTATGCGTTGAGTCGACAGAAGAAGTACAGTAGATGCGCGCATTACGGACCAGTTCGATTGGACGTCCTGTGAACCGATTTCGGTGATTTCGAGATTTCACGAAATCACCTAAATCACTCTACTTATTTTTATGAATGGATAATTGGTTTTGTAGCAATAAAGGTTGCGTCTCATAACAAAAATAAGAAGATACCCACTCTAACAAAAAATAGTACACTCTTAAAAATGTGTAACGAAAATAAAAAGATATTCTAACAAAAAAATAAGTTCTCAAAAATAAAACGCAATAATGAACAAAAATGTTTCAAATGGTCCTTCACAGCTGGGGCTCAAAAACGTCTCCTTCATTCAATGAACAGTATGTCAGGCGGTTATAAAACTCCTGACGAACTCTCAAGAGGGTAGAAGGCTGTATTTGCCCGAGCGCTTCAACGATTTTCACCTGTAGGTTATGCAAATTGTCTGCTCTCTCATTGAAAGTGTAAACAGTACTTTTCACATAACCCCACAAGAAAAAATCATTGGGCGCTAGATCGGGTGATCTAGGAGGCCATTTTATTGTTCCGTTACCGCCAATAATCCGGTGGCCGAACACACTTTCAAGGTAAGTGTGTACGATCGCCGCATTATGCGCCGGGCATCCATCTTGTTGGAACCAAATATTAGCTAGATCAATGCCAAGCTGCCTAATTGCAGGAACAATCTGCATCTGTAGTAACGCCAAATATTTTGCAGCCGTAAGAGTTCCATCAATAAAGAACGGTCCGATAATGTTATTACCTAGAATTCCTGCCCACACATTCAGTTTATGTGGATACTGCGTGCGGACGGGAATACTGAGGTGTTTATTTTCCCGAGACCAATACCGAACGACTGAAGGATTGTGATGACCGTGGAGAGGGAATATGGATTCATCAGTAAACAAAATGTTACCAATAAAACTTCCATCCCTGTTCGCCTTCTCCATGACCGTTTCACAAAACTCCATTCGACGGTATTTGTCTAAAGGAAATATTTCTTAAACCGTTCCAACCTTGAAGCTATGATAGCCGTTGCGATGCAAAATATTTCTTGTTGTTCTGGGTGTGAGATCGGCTATTGGTACCATTTCAGCAATTTTTCTGCTTGAGCATGGCTCAGATACTTCTGCAGCGGCACAAACAGCAGTTTCGATCTTCTACCTTTTCTCGCTAATTTTTGGTTTCCAACCTTCAGGGTGCATGCAGCTATGGCACTTATGTAAGCAGCCCACCCTCTTGAATTTTTTGTAGGTATTTATAACCGTTACGTGAGACGGAATTGGCCGATCTGGGAAGCGTACCGCAAATAATTCAACAACCGCGCGAGCTGAATTATTCTGGATGTACCATTCTATCATTTGAAACTTTTCTTCTTGCGAGTACATTTTTAAGATATTTTGGATTAAAGAAAGACGCACCTTTCCTACACAAAACCCAACCGCAGAGTGAGTCATGAATCCCTTATCGCACTTGACGACGGCACGCGCGTTAACGGTAGGAAATATGTACGAATAGCGATGAAAGTAGACGAGCCGATGCGCTGTTGCCAAGAAATGATTTCCCATGTATAACAATGGTTTTTCCTAAGGTGTATAGACAATGAATCAGAAAATAATAACAAAAAAAATAAAATAGAAAAACATTAGTGATCTGAATGAACACATAATACATAGGTGTTTGAACAATTAAACACTTCCACAAAAAAAAGAGAAGAAAAAAAAACATAAAAGTGCTCCAATTGAAGAATAACAATAACTGACACCATCAACAAAACGATTTTATCTCAATTGCTTCCTGTAAATCTATTTCATCAAGACTGTCATGACATACATCAGCTCTGTTATAGATTGAGTTGAATAATTTTACCATTTTACCATTACCATTACTGGGGATCTGCTGGGGATCTGATATGATACGATATAAGGAGATACGCGAGCTCCAAAGAAAAAGTTAAGAACCTGGATGAATGGCATTGACTCTGATGGTCGCAAATATGTATTAAGAAAACCTAACACCTAATTTGGAACGTGACATATTATCAGCACAACAGTGAAGCATGGTTCCTAATGCCAATAAATAAATAAAAATGAATTTATAAAAAGTGAAACATGGTAGCGGGAGCGTTGTAGTCTGTTGCTGCATATCGTGGAATGGCGTTGGAAAGCTAAGCTTCACTGAAGGCATTATGAATGTAGACGAGTATGTGGACATTTTGCGCAACAACTGGAACATCAGTACTGACAAACTGGAGATCAGGGATACATTTATATTTCAGCGGGATAACGATACTAAGACCCGTATCGTTAGTCGTCCCTACAATTGTAGGGCGCCTTTATGGCCTCCTTGATTCTCATAGTTTTCTACTTCTACATGTCAGCGCTCTATTTTGAAGTTATGTCACAAACATCTATTTGCATCAAATTGTGCTTGCTTCTGAGTTATATCATGTTTTATGAGCCTGAAAATTCCTACAATATAAAAAGAAAACATTTCTTCACAATAGGAGAGCGCTGACGCTGACACGGGACAGGTGCAATCTAGAAATTTTTGAAGGTGAGAAAGGAGCATGACAATCAAGGAGGCCATAAATGCGCCCTACAATTGTAGGGACGACTGACGATACGGGCCTAAAATAAAGAAACGGTTATTTTACAATGTTGCTGAACAACTCAGAACTCCACCGCAATTCCCGAATATTAATCCAATTAAAGATTTATGATAGTTGCTGGACCTGAAGAGCCGAAATGACTGCTCCAAGATGTTTTAATGCAGGAATTGGAGCAAATTGGACCAGAAATCTCTCAGATGGCTTCAGGCCATAATTGATGCAAATGGTATGACGACAAAGTGCGCATTGTAAATAAATGTTGTTAACACTTATTCACTTAGTGAAATGAATTTTTTTAATCAAATAATCTATTAACCAATTGCCAGTTTGGCGTCAGATGTGATAGATCAACAAAATGAGCTATTAATGCTTCTGTTGATTACATTAATTCCGCCTTGGAAAATGGTTCATATTGAATAGTGAGGTTTTTCGATCTCACAATCTCTTCTTTGGAACCAGACCGGAAGGCTATTCTGTGGCTTCGCCTCAACTCCAAAACATCACCCAAATTTATTTGCTGCCTATATCGCTCTCCCTCGGCTCATAACTGGGATGACCTACTCGAATACCTCGTCGTCCAGATCGACTTCCTGAACATCAATCACCCCGCCTCAGAGGTAGCTCTTGTCGGTGATTTCAATGCCCATAATTAGCTATGGTTGGGCTCAAACAAGACCGATGTAGCAGGTCGTGCAGTCGAAGCGTTCGCTCTTACTCGAGAGCTGACCTAGCTGGTGACGAGCCGTACTTTCTTTCCCCGCGTCTCGTCACACGCCAGTAGCCTGCTGGATCTATTTCTGACCACGGCTGGTTTAACAAATCGTGTGACACTGCTCGCCAGCAAAAGATCAAGGCACACAGAACCTTCTTACAAAACCCCACTGTAGAGAACAGACAAGCCGACGTCGTGTCCAGAAACAAATATAACAAAGCGATTCGCAATGCCAAAAACCAGCACGACATAAAAGTTAGTCACAGGGTAATGTCGCAGCGCAATGGCAGTAGGTCTTTATGGACGCTGGACAAGCAGATTGAAAAGAACTTCTCACACAGTAGCCTTCCACCACTTACGTGTCAGGATGGAATTATTGTATTCGACTCAAAGGCCAAGGCGGAAGTGACAGCCAAGATCTTTGCTGCCAACTCCACCATGTACGTCCCCCTCCAACGCCCAAGTGCCGTCACTTCAAAGGATTCCCTACACTATGCGGGCAAAATAACTAGTTTTGCAGATGATACTGCAATATTATATGAAGGCACTGACTGGTCTGATCTGAAAAATGTAATTGAAAATGATTTTATCAAAATTATTCGGTGGTTTAACAGTAGAAAATTAAGCATTAGCTACTCTAAAACACATTTTTTACCATTTGGATCTTATGCTAGACACCTGCCAAATTACACAAATTTCTCCTTCAACATTAATGATCAAAAAATGCAAATTAATAGAGTGCCCAACATAAAATAGCTTGGAGTGGTCTTCTATCCTCACTTACGATGGGACATCCATGTCAATTATATTTTAAAGAAAGTTAGATTTGTATCCTACAAAATTAAATACCTTGGGAATATATTGACAGAAAAATATCCTCGAACATTATACCATGCACTGATTGAGCCTCATCTCACATATGGTATATTAGCATGGGGAGCTGCATGTTCCTCACATATCTATAATTTAGATGTTTTTCAAAGAAGTATTCTAAAAATGATATTTAAAAAACCGAAACTTTATCCCACTGAAAAATTATACGCAGATGTTCGAATGTATGATATGACAGCTTTATTTCTTACACAGTATCACTCACTACCATAAATTTGTAAACACCGACCAAAAAATTAAACATAATCATTATACCAGGTACAAAATTCGTGGCACAGTAGTTCCTCAACCGCATAAATCTATAATGCAGCGATCATACCTCTATTTAGCGCCTAAATTTTATGAAATTATACCTAAAGACTTAAAAGATTTACGTTTCGGAAATTGTTTCAAAAGAAATTTAAAAAAGTGGCTACATTCTATATCTAGGACTGAAATTCATAAACTCATAAATACAAACATCAACTAAATACATAATCTACTGTAGCTAATTTTTGTCCTTTTTTGTCATTTGCATTCTACAGTTTCAACTTAAATTATTGGTCCATGTACAGGCGATGCCTTCTATTGGGCCTGTTTTGATTTTATATTTATTTACTCATATTGTTTGTTATCTTTGTACATTGAGTAAATAAATATTATTATTATTAAAAAAATATATATTATTATTATTATTATAAGACCGTGATACGAGTGCTCTTGTCGCTCGACATCAACAAAGCTTCTGTTTCGGACTTGATTCCTGCCATTGTACTGAAAAGGGGTGCAGTGGAGCTTGCTCCAGTTCTTTCGGGTCTCTTCCAGATATCTTATGAATCCGGCACCTACCCAGAAAACTGGAAATTTGCTCATGTCCAATCTATCCCAAAAATAGGATCTAAGACCGACCCTTACAACTACAGGCCTATAGCTCGGCGATCTAGCTCTTTTCTACCGTTACACCAACGGGCTTTGCTCCTCAGAGCTCTCTTCTATTATGCTGCCCCGCGATGTGCCTGCCAGACAGACCCGCCTGACTTTGGCATCCCATCCTAACCGTGTCGAACTTCGTACATCCAGAACCGGCCGATACGACCGCTCCTTTGTTCCGAGGGCGTCGAGATTGTGGAACAAACTACAAGAGGAAGCTTTTCCCAGTTCTGCTAACCTTAGGCAGTTCAAAAGTCGTATTATCAAAATTTCTTTGGTATCATCATAGCCGCTGCGGTGTTCCGGCATTTAGGCTTCTGCCTGCGCGGCTGCTTCGATATAAAAAAAAACAAATTATATCAGGCGTTTATGCTGATATGCTATTAATAATGCTGGCCATGCCACTAATTTCCTAGAAGTCCTAGAGTTTACTTTATTGTTCTCAACACATTTTGGTCAGTCAGAATTAAGCCTTTGTACTGTTAACATCATAATAATCTTGTAATAATTTTGTAAAAGTACATTTTTAAGTTTTGTATTTCCGAAAATAAACTTTTTTAAAAACCGATCTCGAGGCGTCACAACAGCGTTTGACTGTGTTCAACATCAAATTCTATTGGATAAACCTTCATACTACCATTTTTAGCATAGTAGCATAGAACTCTCATCATATTTGAGCAACCGATAACAACTTGAATATTTTCACAGTTCAGTTTCTTGACAACTGCTAGTTAACAGTGGAGTCCCACAAGGCTCATTACTTGGCCCAATTCTTGTCTTGATATATATATATATATATATATATATATATACAGGGTGTCCGCAAAGTTGGGGTTTTCCTTTACACGACGTGTAGATCTTGAAAACATAAGCAATTTTTCTTAGTACCATATACACCAATGTCTTAAGGGAACCGAGATAAAGGGCTCTGCAACATCAAAAATATCTGAATACCGTCCTGTAGCCGCGACTCGCGACATCCCCGAGTGGTACTAGGACACTAGTTCAACCCGACGACAGAACTGGGTCGGGGTCAGTGTGTCAGGTCAGTGTGCAACCTTCAACCGACGGTTACGGTCTCGCGTGTAGAGGTAAACGAACCCGTATAATCGATTGCGTTTCAAAAAACAACAAGCACTAGAGACGTGGCTAATTTGAACACTTATTGTAAATCTAGTTTTAAGTATATCCAACTGTATGTCTTCTTTTTTAAACAAATTTCAATTTCGCTCGTAGAAAAAATTTATTTCTTTTGTTTTTGCCTAAATGTTAGCTATGTTGCAATAGAAATATGTATTTATGTAATATTTACCAATTATTAAATTAGTTTTTTCGTTGCCACGGATAATTATTCAAGAATTATTTAAATTCGCAGTACATTTCCTATCATCATTAATAAGAGTATCTTTTTTATGTAGAAAACCCTAAATTTTCAAATTCTAAAATTGAATTTCAAAAATATAATCACACAAAAATTTTAGGGCTAAAATAACCTGAGTCCGTCCCTGTTACATACGCTTCCAAACAAAACTGTCTAAGATTGTTAATATTTTTAAATCCAGCATAAAAAACTAGGCTAGTATACCAAATTTTATGTCTTTATCTCAACACGTTTCGGAAATATTAAGGAAAAACCATCTTCAGGGGAGCCCCTTTAAAAGACCGTAGCGCCTTTAGGGGACGTTTGTCGACCTATGTTTATAAAAACTTTTCTTCCTATTTTAAGCTCTAGAAATCGCTGGTAGAATATTGCACACTTTTTTCAGGACACCCTGTATATACAGGGTGTCCGCAAAGTTGGGGTGTTCCTTTTCAGAAACAACTACCCTTGAAATAACAAAGGTAATGTGTAGTGAAACAAGGGCGACCAAGTAAAAAAAAAATAAAGGAAAAAGTACTCGCTCTCCAGTTGACGAGAAGGGCTAAGTACGTCTCTGCCCGAAATCATACCGCTCCAACAGAAAATTAAATCAGCTGATGCGCTACCGAGCAGACGCCGGCGGTGGTGCAGACCACGAACAGAGGTAACAAATATGACCATCGTGCAGAAACCACATTGATTGTCTTACACTTAATGGCACATCTTCTAACAAGGAAGGCAAAATGTTGCGTAAAAAGTCTAGGTATTGCATCCCGTCCAATCGATTTCGGAGAATAAATGGTCCAATGAGCATACCGTTCACCATGCCAGCCCAAACATTCACCGAAAATGTTTGTTCAAAATGTGCCCGACGGACAGCGAGCGGATTTTCTACTGACCAAACATGAGTGTTGCGAAAGTTATTCACCCCATTATGCGTGAACGTAGATTCGTCTGTCACCAATATGCACTTCAAAAAGTCCGGATTATTGTCATGTTGATGCAACAACCACTCACTAAACCGCACTCTTGCTGGAAAATCGTTAGGTTGAAGGGCTTGTACACGTTGGACGTGAAACGGATACAGCCCCTCTTCACGCAGCGTTTGCCACACTTTAGTTTTTGATACTTGCACTTCTCTAGCCACGTCTCTAGTGCTTGTTGTTTTTTGAAACGCAATCGATTATACGGGTTCGTTTACCTCTACACGCGTGACCGTAACCGTCGGTTGAAGGTTGCATACTGACCTGACACACTGACTCCGACCCAGTTCTGTCGTCGGGTTGAGCTAGTGTCCTAGTACCAATTGGGAATGTCGCGAGTCGCGGCTACAGGACGGTATTCAGATATATTTGATGTTGCAGAGCCCTTTATCTCGGTTCCCTTAAGACATTGGTGTATATGGTACTAAGAAAAATTGCTTATGTTTTCAAGATCTACACGTCGTGTAAAGGAAAACCCCAACTTTGCGTATACCCTGTATATATACAGGGTGACGGGAAAATAGATGCGGAGCCGGTAGGGGGAGATAGTACAAGCCATTCTGAGTCGATTTTACTATAGGAATTACTGTCCGAAAATTAGCCGTTTTCGAATTATACTAATTTTCAAGATTCAATAAGATTAACGTCCTTTATACGTTAACCAAGTTTGCGTCAACATAACATTGAATCACTTAAATATGCTGAATTCTAGGAGTACATTTTGAATTTCAGTAGATCTTATTTATTTCGTATTCGTGCTTTTTCAAAAAATTGTGAATGTAAAGGTGTTTTTTTACTTCTGTATATTTTTTCATGTTGTTCTTGTTTTTTTCCTTTTTTGTATTGCTGATGAATGTCTAGTTTTTTACTCCTGCAAACAGACACAGTGTTTGTATTTAGCAGTAAATAATGAATTTAAATTTAAAAGATTTTAGTGTGCCAATATTTTTTGACCCTTTAATTTCATAATTCCTATTATTTTGTTATATTGTTTTATTTGCTTAATCTATTGCCATCAAAAATGAGTATTTGGATGTTAGTTTTCAAATGAATTAAGTAGCCAAAAGCCAAAAATTACCTATATAAAAGTTGCATAATAACAGAAATAGAAGATTAAAAATTTTAAAAAATAAAAATGTTATTACAAATATTTTTTTATATTCTCGATCACTGCCGTGTAAAAATTTGGCGTTTTTTGTTTACTACTCTTATCGTTGATCTAAATTTGGCAATCTTTTTGTGTTATTGTATGGTTTGTCAGTACAAGTCGTTTCTTCGATCATTTGTATATATTTGTATTTGTCTTTCAATAGTGCGTATACTTTCATTGTCTGATTATTTTGTGCAAATAAAAATGGGCCATGTTTACGAAAACTTGTGGATATACGAGGGATGTCTTTTAAGTTTTGCATATAGAAACATAGTAGGCCGCGCGGATCAAACGTTAGTACTGAATCTTAACCTCACTCTTTAGTAAACTCAAATTCAAACTTTCACAACAATACGTGCAGTGTTCTCACTACAATGAATTTTTAAGTGTTACCAAGTCATTAGAAAAATGGAACTCAACCGAGAACATTTTCGCGCCATAATTTATTACAACTTTCAGAGACAATTATCGCAACAAGAATGCCTTGCTGAGTTACTGTCTGTTTTCGGAAACCAAGCGCCACATCAGTCGACAATTTCCCGTTGGTATGGAGAATTCAAACGTGGACGGGTGAGTTCTAGCGACGATCCCAGGGTGGGTGCACCAAAAACAGCAGTCAACCAGGAAAACGTCGATGCTGTGCGCAAACCTATCATTGAAGATAGACATGTGACATATCGCGAGATTGAGGCGTCCTTGAAGATCTCAAATACCTCAATTCAAAAAATTGTACATGACGAATTAGGAGTAAGAAAATCAGTTTCTCGTTGGATACCCCACCTGTTGACTGAACAGCAGAAAGCAGCCAGGTTAATTGGTGTCAAAAAACGCTTGGCCGTTTCAATTCCGGAAACTCAAAAAATGTACAGCATTGTTAGTGGTGATGAATCGTGGATTTACTGTTATGAACCAGAAAATAAACGACAGTCGGGTGTTTGGGTGTTCCAAGGTGAAGCAAAACCAACAAAAGTCATCCGTTCTTGAAGTGTTTCGAAAAATATGGTCGCGACATTTGTGTCAAAAGCGGGTCATATTGCAACAATTCCTCTTAATCAGCAAAGAACTGTTACTGCGGATTGGTATACCACCATTTGTTTGCCAAAAGTCATCACCGAGCTTCGAAAAATCAACCCCGCAAGAAGAATCACCGTCCACCAAGACAATGCAAGTTCGCACACCGCCCAAAAAACAAGAAAATCAGTTTCTCGTTGGATACCCCACCTGTTGACTGAACAGCAGAAAGCAGCCAGGTTAATTGGTGTCAAAAAACGCTTGGCCGTTTCAATTCCGGAAACTCAAAAAATGTACAGCATTGTTAGTGGTGATGAATCGTGGATTTACTGTTATGAACCAGAAAATAAACGACAGTCGGGTGTTTGGGTGTTCCAAGGTGAAGCAAAACCAACAAAAGTCATCCGTTCTTGAAGTGTTTCGAAAAATATGGTCGCGACATTTGTGTCAAAAGCGGGTCATATTGCAACAATTCCTCTTAATCAGCAAAGAACTGTTACTGCGGATTGGTATACCACCATTTGTTTGCCAAAAGTCATCACCGAGCTTCGAAAAATCAACCCCGCAAGAAGAATCACCGTCCACCAAGACAATGCAAGTTCGCACACCGCCCAAAAAACAAGGCAGTATTTAACGGAAGAAAACGTGGAATTACTGGACAATCCTCCATATAATCCCGATCTAAGTCCTACCGATTTCTTTACTTCCCCGAAAATTAAAAACAGACTGCGTGGTCAAAGGTTCCAGTCACCAGAAGAAGCAGTTGACGCATTCAAAAATGCCATTTTGGATCTGCCAGCAAACGAGTGGAATAAGTGCTTCGAAAATTTTTTAGAGCGCATGCAGATGTGTATTAATCTTCGTGGAGAATACTTCGAAAAACAATAAAGTCATTTAAAACTACCTACCGTGTTGTTTTATTTCCATATGCAAAACTTAAAATACATCCCTCGTAATACTAACATACGGAGAGTGCCAACAAAATGCAGCATGCAGGTTATACGCGGAAAGGTTCAATCCAACAAAGGGGACAATTATGAAAAGTTTTTGAAAAAACGGTATCCATTTATAATAAACGTTTTCAAAAACGTAAACTATCTCTCTTATGATGCAACTTTTATATAGATTATCTTCGGTATATCAACTTCTTTTGACGAGTTCTACAAACTGTTCAAATAAATGACTCAACTTTGAAAACATCCTGTGTATCATTCAAGAAAATACATGCGTCCAAAATGTCAAAAGGGTCTTCGTGATCTCAACCCACTGTAACGTGGTAAGCTGTCATTCGCTATCTTTTCGTGTTCGAGTTACACCACCGATTTCAAAAACACAGCCTCTGATATCTCTCATCAGTATTAATACCAATTTGATGAAAACGATTACAAGATAGAACGTTATAATTCAATAAAGCGAACAATCTAATTATGCAGATATATTACATCATGTGGACTGTTATATGCATGATATGTGTATAATGTGCCAGAAGCGCCGTTATCGTCATTTGACATGGATAGAGATGATAGCTGAACATTAATTACTCCATCAATTGTTTAGTGACAAGTAGGACAACTAAAATGAAAATTATTTTATTAAATAGCGTACAATTGGAGCAATGGATGAATATAATAATGATAATGATGATAATAATAGTATGAGTGCACTAATGAAAAAGTGGAAAAAAAATTCGATTGACAAATCCACCCTCGGTTGCTTTACAAAAAGGGAACCAATGAGAACCAATAATGATTCGACGAAAAAACAAAAGGAAAAATCACAGCTGATGTTTAACCACCTTCCTGAATAATACTTTTGTTTCTACAGGCAGGGTTGCTTGAGTTGGACAACATCACTCCATTGAAACTAAAACATTTTTAAAACAGTGCTGTGTACTGCAAAGGCATTGTAAGGTTATTATTATGACTCAGATCTCTAAGATATCAAGCAATGTATCTTGCAAGTTTTATATTATCAGTTTTGTGCCTCCCTAAGTAGCAGTCTATGAACGAGAACTGACAAAACCTGCCATCAAAAATTCAGTCAAAAACTTCCGATCCATAGGTGTGAGCGGTGCATACGTTTCGTGCACAGCGCGCGGTAATTCCCCTACTCGCTTTAGAACCGAGTAGGGGAATTACCGCGCGGTGTTCACTTGCCTAAATTTCCTCTATAAGTGTATTATTTCGTTTGGATACTATAGCGAGTAAACGTATTGTAAGCATGGTAAAGCAAGTTAACATTTGTCTTACCATTGATTCCATTAGCCAAAGTTTAATGTTTAAATAAGATGTCGTTTCACATAGACAAATCCAAGTTATACCCAAAATTGTTTGAAAGTTTTAAAAAATCTCATACAAGTACGAAAGTACAAAATGTACAAAAGTTAGTCAACCAAGTGTGGCGAAATTACAAATTACAAGTAAAATCCGACAAGGAACTAGATATTTTTGTATCTAAGCGAATCGAAGAAGAATTGCAAGCGGCGACTAAGAATAAATCCAATCTACTAATTTTTTTTTTCTAAGGTGAGTGACGAAATCATTTTAGGTACCTATGAGTACCAGGAATATTAGAAATCGCCAAAAAGTTTCTCTTTACTGATTAGAAAATATTATGGCCTATCTCAAAGTATAGAGGTAATATTCATTATACGAGTATTGTAGATTTATTTCTTATGATTGATTCCGTCAATTGGTCACAAAGTACAGGATGTTAGTTTTATACATATATACAGAAAACTAACACCCTGTATTTTGTGACCGGAACGAATTGCTCGTTTAAACATATTATATTTAAAGCCATAGAGTTTTGTATTTACCATATATAGATTGCCATACTTTGTATTTATGTAGCTTAATAAGAGAATCTTTAGCAGGAGCCATAGAAAGTTTTTATTTTTAGGCAACCTGTAAACCTGCAGAAAAAACACAAATTATACAGTCAGCTTCAAATATTAAAAAAGAGGAAGAAGATAAAATAAAACCCGGTAATGAATCACAACAGCAATGCGAAATTAATGAAAATACACATAAACAGAGAGCAAAACCATCTCAGGAAGCTATGAAAAATAAGATTGCTCTAATCGAAAAAATCTGAATGCTTTGCATTCTGCCAGAGATACTATGCCAAGCCGTGCTGAAGTTGATAAACAGATCATTAAGTTGCGCGAGGAAATAAAAACGGCAAAACAGTCTTTAAACAGGAAGGTTCAAAACGCAGTTGCCCAGAAGAAACACAGGTATGGTATGAAAAGAAAGTTATTAGATATTTGTCATGAAAATCCAGAAATAAAAAAAAGACTATCTCTGAGGGATTCAGTGGGACGTCCTAATCTTGAAAGCAATCAACATTCACTATTGAAAACAATCGCGGACATGGCTTTATTTGGGAGTGCAGCAGATGATAGAAGACGAACGGAATCAATTTGCAGCGTAAAAACTCTTGATGAACCCACACAAGAATTACGTAAAATAGGATTTGACATTAGTCGCAGTGGGACATATCTTCGTTTGATTCCCAGAAAATCTAATTCTGCAGAGGGACGAAGACATGTATCGACAGTCCCTGTTAAGCTCATTCGGGCTCAAACTGATCACCACAAGAGCCACTTAGATAGCAAGCTCGCTGAAACATCAATCCATTATATAGAGAACATAGCATCCATACTTGGACCAGATCAAGTATTTTTCATATCTCAAGATGATAAGGCTCGAGTCCCTATTGGCGTAACTGCGGCAAATAAGCAAGCACCTCTTCTAATGCACATGCAATATAGAATCAAATTGCCTGATCACGATTGGGTAATCGATGAGCGTCATAAATGAATACCATCTGTTTATGCTGGTATCAAAATCACTGTCAATATGCTAGGACAACCGCAAGCCGTTGGATATTCTGGACCAACATACATCGCTATTCGAAGTGGAAAGCATAGTTCATCTACTGCTAATACTCATGCAAATCATAGTTCATCTACTGCTAATACTCATGCTCCGGATTTCGAGACGCTTCTCGAACTGGAAGATTTTCGACCATTAGCTAAAACTGACTATGGACTAGTAAAACCAGTGATAATCATGACGGTTGATGGAGGGCCAGATGAAAATCCACGTTATAAAAAACTCATAGGGTTTGCTAGACAACACTTTAAGCGACGTGATCTCGATGCATTGTTTTTAGCTACCAATGCTCCTAGAAGAAGTGCGTATAACAGAGTAGAGCGCAGAATGGTTCCTCTTGGTCGGGAACTGGCTGGTTTAATATTGCCTCATGACCATTTTGGGTCTCATTTGGATGAACGTGGCGTTACAATTGATGAACATTTAGAAAGATCTAATTTCGAATTTGCAGGAAATGTATTAGCAGAAGTATGGAGTTCAATGGAAATTGATGGCTATAATGTTAATGCAAAATATGTTGGGGCAGGTGAACAAGATCTTCCTGATTTTCCAGACATTAAATGGTCTTCAGAACATGTGCGTGAGAGCCAATACTTGCTTCAAATTGTAAAATGTAAAAATACAGAATGCTGTCGTCCAAGAAGTGGCCTATTTAGATTACTAGACAATAGGTTTCTTCCACCACCTGTAAAATTAAAACAAACAGTTGATGACTTGGTTTTGGATGAAGGAGGGCAATTTCTTAATCTTCCAGTCAATTTAGCTCTACGCTTAAGTGCTTCACTCAAAGATTTCCTGCAAATGCCCTACGATTATATTTGTCCGACGGTAAAATTGAGGCTATCAAGTCGAACATGCAAAACATGTGGTCTTTATCATGCTTCCTTCAAATCACTAAATCGTCACATCGAAAATATCCATAAAAAAGTAAACACGCACACTGATAGGAAAGTTAAGACCTGTAAGAGTCGCTGCTCGTCTTGCTAATGAACTGATGTGCATTATTCAAAATTTAGAGCACCATGATGTTGAATGGCTCGATGAGAACGACGTAGACATTCCAAAATCCGATGAAAGCCAGCAAACTCACAACACTGAGCAGCAATCGAAGCAATCCAATGTCATCGAAAACTTAGAATCATGGATTCGGGTTTCATGGACTGAAGACTAAATTTGAATTTAATATATGTACCAAAAATTTAAAATAAGTTTGTTATGTTAGTAAGATATCATATTTTTGTCCTTTACTTTATGTAGAATACCGTAACAGTAAATAATAATCTCTATCCTAAATCTATTTTCTTATTTTTCAAATTATAATTATAACGTTATAATTATAATATTAAAAAAACAATACATTAATTGACAAATGTTTGAGTAAGCATGGGGGGAGGGGTAAGAGCTTTGCTTACTTTTGCTGACGAGGGGGATGGGGGGGTAAATAATTGTAATAAATCTGCTTACGTAATACTTGAACGGCCCCTAGAATGACGTCACGTTGCGTGTTAGATATCTCTCATCAAACCCTTTAATTTGATACCTATATCATAGGGGTAACCATGGGAATTATAACCGCCACCAGACGTCGCTTTGCTTATTGTAAATCTATATTTTGTGTACTGTCACGCGAACCAAACGCATATACAAAACTTCAGCTCAATTGGTTAAGGTTAACTTATTCAAAATTCACTTTGAAGATTTGTCCCAAACGAGTATACTTTCTTTCTTCGTATTTTATCATCTGATTGTCTATTTCTTTTCAGTGTTTTAAAGATCTACAATGAGTTTTGATTTAATAGCAAAAGCACGTCAACAATGAGTCAATCCACTTAAGCCTATTATACCGATTCTTTCAGACTCCACGGAAGCTTCAGTCGATTCACATTTAAGCAGTAAATCAATTACATAATTCTGCATAACCGGAGAGAGAAATGGACGAGACCAGACGCTATTTGAGAAAGGCAGACACGCATTCTTGATATGGTTTCGGAGAAAGCCCGAGTCTGAGATTACGTACCACGCGTACTATGCTGATACAAAATAATTACAAGGCTGCGTGAACGAAGTATAGCCTTGTGCGATTAGATGAAATATTGGAGTAAACCGAGAGACTTAGGTTTAATTCTCGGAGCCAGGCAGTGCTATTACGTAAAAAACCCATGAAGACTAGAGATAGAAGGTTAAACTCATGGAGAGGGGGCTGAAGCCAAAAATGTCGACGATGAAGTAAGTTCATACACTAGCAAATGAATTTCAGATGCTGCGCATAAGGCATCCGTCTCGCGTGTACGCCGCGCAGAAAATGAATTTCCGATTCTGCACATGTGACAGAAAATGAATTTCCGATTCTGCGCATGTGGCATCTCTCTCTCTCTCTCTCGCTCGCTCGCTCGCTCGCTCTCTCTCTCTCTCTCTCTCTCCCTCTCCCTCTCCCTCCCCCCCTCTCTCTCTCTCTCTCTCTCTCCCTCTCCCTCTCTCTCTCTCTCTCTCTCTCTCTCAGTCTCTTAGTCTCTCAGTCTCCCAGTCTCTCAGTCTCTCAGTCTCTCAGTCTCTCAGTCTCTCAGTCTCTCAGTCTCTCAGTCTCTCAGTCTCTCAGTCTCTCAGTCTCTCAGTCTCCCAGTCTATCAGTCTCTCAGTCTCTCAGTCTCTCAGTCTCTCAGTCTCTCAGTCTCTCAGTCTCTCAGTCTCTCAGTCTCTCAGTCTCTCAGTCTCTCAGTCTCTCCCTTCTCTCTCGCACACATTGAACTCAAGCCGTCAGACAAATTTGGTTTTTCCTGTATAATATTTTTGTTAATTCGCCCGCACTATAAAAGCAGGCGTTGCCGTCGATATCAAAAGCGAAAGTTAGATCGTTGTTCCTGTCTCTGATTCTATAAATTTTTTGTTCGCGATTAATTCAAATCAATTCACTTGACGATTTGATCACACTACACAAGTAATACACAGATAAAACGAAGCGAGGTGTACAAGTGGAAAATTGATTAAGATATGCCAGATCAGGGTCTATCAGTGCACTGTCAACAGTTTACGAGTAAGCATCCATGCTTTTCTGGCCAATAAAACTACAAACATATTTCATTCGTCGTATATTTAACCGTACATTCATCCTTAAAATGTTAAAGAAATATTGCCGACCCTCGCGTATCGATCATACGCTTCGCTGCCCTGCCTATGTATGTGTGTGGCAGTCGGCGTCCTCTGCTCGACTGGATGTGGACCGTCGATCGTCATCCACCCCAGATTTACACATAGTTTCGATTATGTGCGCCCGCAGGAGTTTTTCTCGGAGGGAGGGAGAGAGCCATCTCTAGCTTTCTGTGCAAGCATATGTTCCTCCAAAACTTTGTGAAGGGCGGAATTTAGCATATTTTCTCAGGGAGCCAGATCCGAAAGAGCTCAAAAATTGCTAAATACGAGGGTGGTCCCAGAATTACCCGGCCCAACGAAGAAAACACAAAAATTTTGGAAAAAAATGTATTTATTTTTGAGCTCTATACACTTTTCCCAGTGATGTTCAATAAGTTCGATATCCTTTTTATAATAAGAACTGTCTTGCTCCTCAAAATAGCCATTAACTGCCGACATCACTTCTTCATCGCTGGAAAATCTTTGACCACTGAGCCATTTTTTCAAGTTTGGAAACAGAAAATAATCCGGGGGAGCTAAATCTGGTGAATAGGGTGCATGAGGTAGCAATTCAAACTTTAATTCGTTAATTTTGGCCATTGCAATAACGGATTTGTGATGAAACAACATTTCTTCCTAACCAAATGCGGCCGTTTTTACTTGATTTCATCGCTCAAACGTTGCAATACGTTCGCATAATACTCGCCGTTGATAGTTTTACCTTTTTCAAGAAATGCAATGAAAATTATCCCACGCGCATCCCAAAACACCGACGCCATAACCTTGCCTGCAGATGAAACGGTCTTCGCCTTCTTTGGAGCCGGTTGTCCCTTTTGAGTCCATTGTTTTGATTGTTCTTTTATCTCGGGTGGGTAGTGATGGACCCATGTTTCATCCATGTTATAAAACGACGCAAAAATTCTGCTTTGTTGCTGTGAAACTTCGCTAAACACTCAATTGAAACATCTTCACGACACCGTTTTCGCTCGATTGTGAGCAATCGCAGCACCCATCTTGCACACAGCTTTCTCAGGTCTAAATTTTCAGATAATATGCGATGAACCGCACTTTTTGAAATGCCTACTATGTCTGCTAGTTCGCGCCCTTTCAGTCGACGATCATTCAGTACCGCTTTGTGAATTTTCTTCACCATTTCTAGAGTCATCGCCTCATTTGGTCGACCACTGCGATGCTCGTCTTGGCAGCTCATATGGCCTCGTTTAAACTCTGCTACCCAATATTTTACTGTTGTAAACGAAGGAGCAGACTCACGCAGAGTAGAATCCGGTAAAGGTTTTATACAGGGTGTCTTAAGGGAACCGAGATAAAGAGCTCTGCAAGATCAAAAATATCTGAATACCGTCCTGTAGCCGCGACATCACCGACTGGTACAATGTCACTGGCTCAACCCGACGACAGACCTGGGTCGGGGTCAGTGTGTCAGGTCAGTAAGCAACCTTCAACCGAGGGTTACGGTCACGCGTGTAGAGGTAATCGCGTAGACGAGAATCCCTCAACAAGCACTAGAGACGTGGCTAGAGAAGTGCAAGTATCAAAAACTAAAGGGTGGCGGCAAACGCTGCGTGAAGAGAGGCTGTATCCGTTTCACGTCCAACGTGTACAAGCCCTTCAACCTGAAGATTTTCCAGCAAGAGTGCGGTTTTGTGAGTGGTTGTTGCATCAAAATGATAATAATCCGGACTTTTTGAAGTGCATATTGGTGACAGACGAATCTACGTTCACGCGTAATGGGGTGAATAACTTTCGCAGCACTCATGTTTGGTCAGAAGAAAATCCGCACGCTGTCCGTCCGGAACATTTTCAACAAACATTTTCGGTGAATGTTTGGGCTGGCATGGCACGGTATGCTCCTTGGACCATTTATTCTCCCAAATCGATTGGACGGGATGCAATACCTAGAATTTTTACGCAACATTTTGCCTTCCTTGTTAGAAGATGTGCCATTAAGTGTAAGACAATCAATGTGGTTTCTGCGTCTGCTCGGTAGCGCATCAGCTGATTTCATTTTCTGTTGGAAAGGTATGATTTCGGGCAGAGACGTACTTAGCCCTTCTCGTCAACTGGAGAGTGAGTACTTTTTCCTTTATTTTTTTTTACTTGTTCGCCCTCGTTTCACTACACATTACCTTTGTTATTTCAAGGGTAGTTGTTTCTGAAAAGGAAAACCCCAACTTTGCGGACACCCTGTATTGGTTGGGCTAAGGCCATTGAAATAAAAGTATTGTACCACATAACCATGACCAATTTTCTCCATTTTCACAAATTCACTGAAAACGTTCAGTATTGATGGCTGCCAAACAAATACTACTTCAAACTTGACACATATGCTTTATAGGTTGCATACTTTCTAATACAATATTTTTCAAAAAACTATCGCCATCTCTAGGTCAGGCCGGGTACTTCTGGGACCACCCTCGTATACAAATTTTAATTCTATGAGCCTGTTTGACTAACTTTTTTGAATACCCGTTCGTAGCTAAATTTTGTCTCAGAAGGGCCAATGTATATATGTATATAAATCCTTCATGAACCGATGACAACGTTGAATAGGAAGTGTAGCGTCAACCTACTTGACGTCATTTTTTTTCTTCTCTCCATTCCTATAAAGTTTGTTGCGGCACTGGATTGAACGGTCCTTTAGCATGTCGAGATTGCGCGAAGGCATCATTGCAATTTTAAGATGGTTTAGGCAGTTTGCTGCTGCGGACAAAGAAGGCGGTAGTACCGCGTACTGTGCCTGTCTCCAATGACTAGACCCGCACAAAACTGATGATTCCTAGAAAGCATGAAACAATGTTGTGTAAGGTTGGTTATGGTCACCGAGGCAGAAAGCAAACATATACTATCCAGCCCATGACCTACATAGCTAAAAATCAATCATACGAACAAACATTACGAAGACACCTATGTACACATACCGTTTCTTCTAGAAATGACATTTAAGCGACGTTGATAATACGAAATCGACAATTAGCGATTCGACAGGCCTCGAAAAGAACCAGTATCCGGTCTTTGACCGAACATGGCTGCTGGAAATATGTCAGTGTTAAACGTAGACTTGGGGCGTACACGCGTTGTCGAACGCAGGTTTTCTCGAACAATCGCAAAATGTCTAGGCCGCAAGCCAGTACGAGGGGCTTCCAAGACTCTGGCTGTGCTTTTTTCAGATATCCTTTCAATTTTATACTTCTGATGAAAAACATGTTTTCCAGCTACACGGAAAGAAGTACTATTTCAATTAAGTACAAGATATTCGTAAGTAAAAAATGAGATCGAAAAACCAAGTTATCATCTATTCCTATGTCCGCAAAAATATTATTGAAAAAAAAGGAAAAATATACTTTTTGTAAGAAAAATGACGTCACGTAGGTTGACTCCACTCCTACAACATCGTCATCCATTCATAAAGGATTAAACAGGCCCATACAATTAGTCATGATTTCGCTGCCCTACCGGGTAGTTACTGTCCAACTGCCAGCGTTGTCCCTTCCCACATCCGCGGCACCGCTGTAGCGAGTATGATACATTCCTTGCATATTGTTTTTGCTCAGCAGTATGTATGGATTAGTCAGCCGGGCAGGTACGCCGGGCGGTGAGCTTAAGATAGCAAGAGCACATGCTTTGAAAACATTTCTCTAGCATTCTAAGTTTTAAAGGTAACTGTTGGGGTTGGGAGCGTATAAATAAACCGACATCAAACATTTTTCATATACTCTCCCCCACCCGAACTTCAACCCCCACAAAGACTACAAAGCTTTTTCGTTTGAAAATTTAATCCAAATCCGAGCAGGACTTTCCAAGTTATAGGCGGATAAGACAGACCGACATAAAGAAAGAAAGACCGACGGAAATGAGCGACATGTTTTTTTCGTGACATACGAGTATAAAATCCGAAAAAATCATTTTAAAATTTTTTCGTGATTACAGTACTCCTCGCCAGTAGGCGTGGGAAGTTAAAGCTGGAGCGTTGATATGAAAAACGTTTTGCATCGCCATGCGATGATTAGAAAGCTTGTAGTCAGTCTAATCATATTAGACGAAAATACCCCTGGTTTGCGAAATAATTGTAATGTCTGGTTTTATTGCTGCAAGTTAATCAAAAGGGATGGACGCATAAAATGGGTACACCAATTTTTGTGGGAAAACTTTTTATTCGACAACAAAGAATGAGAAAAGGTGTTTTTTGGAATTCAATCGAAAGTGTTGACAGGAACGAAAAAATTCTTCATATGAGATTTTTAAGTATATATGGCCGAACACCGAGGCAAACTGCAGGTTTTGGCACTTGTTGGTAATGCGACGGTGGTTTCTCGCAGATATTTGGAATTCTTCATATTTGTAGGATTCGTATTTCTAAATAACCACAACAAAATTGGAGTAGATTGGTCAAGTAGTTTTTGACAATTTCTAATTGTTTATTCCAAAACAGCTGTTTTCCGGCCATCACTACTAATGTATTGAACAATGTGCAGGGTTAGTTCAAAGGACATTTCATAGGAAAATACAATAGTTTGTCGTACTTTTTCTCGATATGAATCACAAACCATTCCTGAAGATAAATGTTATTTTTTTGCAAAAAATGATTGGTTACGTTTTTTCTTCTGAACAAATTCAATCATTTCGTATTTCGCAATAAACGATGATAGACACACCCGCTTTGTTTCAAAATATAATATATATAATAATAATAACGTATGTTTTTCGAATATCGTAGCGCATTTGTTCAATTACTCACAAATACGAAATGTTTGAAAACTGTTTAGAAGAAAAAAACGTAACGTTTGTTTTTCGCATAAACATAACATTTATCTTTCCGAATGGTTTGTGATCTATATGGTAAAGGTAAACGCGTGTATTTTGCTATTAAATGCTCTTCGAACAAACCCTGTATATTGCTCAATAAACTAGTAGTGATGCCCGGAAAACAGGTGTTTTGGGATAAACAATTAGACATTCTCAGAGCACTACTTGACCAATATACTGCAATTATGTTGTTGTTATTTAGAAGTATGAATCCTTTGAAGAATTTCAAGTAGTTGCGTGAAATTATCATCGCATTACCAACAAGTGCCAAAACCTGCATTTTGTCTCGTTTTTCGGCCATAACATTTTTGCTATTAGTCGGATCTTTTTACGTGTGGTCTCACTTTGTAGGTCTCATAAATATAATCTTATATGAACAGTTTCTTCGTTCTTGTCAAAACTTCCGATTGAATCCCAAAAAAACACGTTTTCTCATTCTATGTTGTCAAATGAAAAGTTTTCCCGCAAAAATTGGTGTACCCATTTTATGGGTCCATGTTTTAAATATCTCCTTGAACCAATAAAACCAGAATTTGCAATTATTTCGGTAAAATTTGCTAATATGATTAGACTATTCGGAAAACGGGAAATTCTAAAATTTCTTGAAACCTTTGAAATGACCCTCGTACAATTATTGTGAAACAAGTACCGTTTATACAAAGATTCAAACGTACGTAATATCCCAACACAGCAACATATTTTAAAAGTAATTATTCTCATTCATTTACTGTAACGTGGCAATAATGGATTGAGTAATATTCGGTCTAACAGCATGGCTTTTATATACATGCAATCAATTGGTTGTACACATCAAATCTACGCATTTAATGGAATTTGATCATCCAATCTTCATGAAATTTGGGGCTGTTATCCCACAAAATACAGGGTGTTATTTAAGTACGTGGCTAAACTTCTGGAGATGATTCTTTCAGTAATTTTCATATAAACATACTATAGTCCATAAATGCTACATTTTCAAGATACGTGTCAAATTATTTTTTAAAAATCGGTTTTTCCTAAATATCTTGATAAACTTTCAGTCGATTTTGTTCAAATTTAGCACTGGTATTAAATGTGGGGCTACCCCAATTAGAGTGAAATTATTAAGCCCAGCGGGGTCCCGAAAAACACCCTAACCAATATCTTCGACAAAAAATTTGTGCGTCTCTGACTTTTTTCAATTCTTCTATTCTTTTCGAATTAAGCAGCTTTGTGCACGAGTTTAAGTGTAGCTTTAAAAATTCGTTTTTTTTTAATTTCCAATGTGCAACGCCACTGGCAAAACATTGCATAAATAAATAATGTTGTGTAAATATTTTATGTTTATTTATTTTATCAAAAGCAGGTATAATCTGAACAAAAAAAATCGACTTTCGTGGAACTTAATAATCAAAAACATGCAATACAGTGCTTTTTATGTTTTATCTCTCAAACGAAGCGAGATATGAAAGAAACTCAACAGACAAAAAAGTTGTATTTTTGCCGTTAATAACACTGCTAAATTTAAACAAACTGGACTGAAAGTTTATGAAGATATTTAGGAGAAACCGATTTTTAAAAAAAGTCTTATCTACCCTGTATCTTGAAAATGGAGTATTTCTGGATATATATATATACATACATAGAAAATGATGATACGGAGGTTACACCCGTATCCGGATTTATGAGCATGTGTATCTACTTTTGTAGTTGCATATGTGCATTCATTTCGGGCCTGATGAAGCCAACCAGCAGAAATACGTGTCGCTCGAGTTACCTATCCTATTTTCTGCTTTTTGCGGATTTTTTTGCCAATTATTTTCCTATATATATATATCCTTGAATTTCTTTGGGTAGAAGGCAACGTATTGCAAAAGTACACTCTTATAACTTAAACTCGAGCTTTCGAAGATCTATGTCTTCATCGTCTGGAGCTGGAAAAAATTATTGACAATAGCAACAATTATCACTACACTGCGATACACGATTATGGTACCCGGTAAACTAACTACTATTATAGTTTTTTCTTAGTTATAGTATGTATGGTTGTCTTTTGTTCCTGTCACTTCTTGTTTTCGAGGTATACATCGACACCCTTTTTTTAAGCGACCAAAAATTGGTTCATTTCAAGCAAACATTACAAAATTTCCAGCAGAAGGGCCACTCGCGAAAAAGCCTTTGATCGTCTGACTTCTAAGGTTGCAAACATTTTTCCTAGAGTTCGGATCCTTTTTTTAGATGCGTCACTTGAGGAGGTCCCTCAGTTTTTTATTGCTTTTTACAAGGTAGTGCTGTCCGACTTTGGCGCACTTACGGAATAGGAAAAAAAATATTGTAATGGCAACGAGTAATTGTATTTCTACAGGGTGATTCATGTCATTATTGTTTTTATGGAATGGACAATGGATGACAAATATCCTTTACTTGAAAAATAGTTTTTAGCACCTACGTAACCGACTGGCCATGATTCACCTGTCGCACTGCCTTCTTTGTCCTTCCGTAACCTCAGTAACCACTGTGCCGAAGTCACACGACTTCTATAAGCTTCAAACGATGTAGTATGAATGCCACTGCAGGTGTAGCATTAGTAACTTTCATAAACGAATCTATAGATCAAACTAGTAGTATAGCTTTTGTCCATCCGACCACAGACAGTCAACCAGGGACAGCTGTTTCGTGCTATATGGCAACTCCTCAACATAGTGTAGGCTTGATCTCCGGTAGGACAATGAACGAAAGCTGAGAATTTATCCTCTATCCGTAAGATATATCGAAATAAGGCATCGAAAGTGAAAGAATTCGCAGTGGTCTATTCTGGTAACAGATATCACTTTGTTCTGCCTTATTTCGATAAATCTATAGATGTGTTAGTGTTTCCAATTTAAGAGTAGCCTTATTTGCCCCAGTAGTGACTATATCCTGGTTGACATCTATGTATTGAAAATAAATGCGGACTTGCGATTAAAGTGAAGGAAAACGATCAGCAGAATAAGGGTGAGTGAAACTGACGCACAAGACTTCAGTTTTCAGTCATTTTCCTACGTCCCCTACACAAACCACCTCAACCATGTTCTATGTAAATACTTCCTCCAATCACTAACTCTCACTCTCTCACTATCAAGTCTCCAAATTGGTCATGGTCAATTTTGGAAATTGGAAGTAAAACTACGCATCACATTTTTGTGATATCGCGTTTTTGACACTGTTACACTCGTGTCAAAAATAAATTTTGGATGGATCTCCTTCGTCAACTGCAACTCGACCTGAGCTCCTGTGTGAAAAAACTGATTCCAAACATGCCGGAATCATTGATCCTTAAGCAAGGTCATGAAACATCGGAACTCCATTTCCCTCCTTTATTTTGCATTCAGGCACGCAGCACCAACCTGAATCGCCCTGTACACACCCAACAACCACGCGACCAACTTCCGACGTGACGGCCGGCCATCGACTACCCGGATAGTTTTAGTACAGGAAGTATATTCGCATCTGCTGAGAAAAATATTTTAATTGTTTTCAATGGATCTGCATGTTGCCAGACCTTAAATTGCGTCAACATTTTTTTCTTTTTTAATAAGGTTGTGTAAAAATCTAATCTAATCAATGAATGGGTGGAGTGCCTCTTCTACTGGTGACTCTGCACATTCTTTGATTCCAAATTGGTATCTATGTGACTGTGTGTGAAATCGTATGTCTTTCAAGTTGAAGTAATAAGTGAATGAACAAGTGCTGAGCTCAAAGAAATAGCTATGTTACTTTGTTTGTGAGATGAATTCACTAAAATATTTGCATGAGGGACAGCAGAGCTACTGATAACACTGATCAACAGCCAAAAAATATCCTAAATAAAATCAACAAAATATTACTATTTTTAATGTGCTAAAACCGGAATGAAACTTATTTTTTCAATATTAGTTCAAGTTTTAGAGATACGGTAATTATATGTGTTCCTGCTGTGATAGTGTTAATATACTGTAATTCACAAGAATGCACGTGCTACATTTTTATATTCGGCAAGGAAAGATGACGTAATCGGCATGATTGTGTTACGTTATACATACGTGTACATTATATTGTTTTATATTAGCCATTTTTTCCTCAGTTGGCTGACAGCGTTCATGCAAGATGCCTCGAAAGTGTGTAAACAATCCAGATCAGTTTTGTTACGTGTGTGGTGATGTGACTTTGCGTCTCAGAGACGGTCTATTACTCCACTAATAACAAAGGCATATCAGCTTTATTTCGGTTGTAAACTAGGTGATCAAGACAAACAGTGGGCACCCCACATCTGCTGTAATACATGTGCTTCAAGTCTGAGGAGCTGGTTAAATGGCAAAAAACGGTCTATGCGCTTTGCTGTCCCAATGGTTTGGAGAGAACCTACAAATCATATTAATGATTGTTACTTTTGCATGGTACCTTGTGTTGGACAAGCCACAGGTATGTCCAAGAAAAAAAATCGGTTATTAACTACCCAAACATACCATCTGCGATGAGACCTATGCCTCACAGTGACGAAAATCCTATTCCAAAACCCCCAGACTCCTACACTTGCGAATCAGATCATGGCGATCGAGTGATTCGTCAGGAAGAAGATATGCCATCAACGTCAAGAAATCCTGATTTTATACCGAGCACGTCATGCCACCAACGCACAAAATAACACAGTCAGAATTAAATGATCTTGTAAGAGATTTAGAAATTCCAAAATGTAAGGCAGAGTTACTTGGATCAAGACTGCAGCAGTGAAACTTGTTAGAAGACGATGTTTCGGTATGTGTTTTTCGTAAACGCCACAAAGACTTAGAACCATTTTTCAATATGGAGAATAACTTGATTTTATGCAGTAATATTAACGGCTTACTGGCGGCTTTAAATATAAACTATAACCCAGAAAAATGGAGATTGTTTATAGACAGTTCAACATTGAGTTTAAAGGCAGTGTTATTGCATATTGGAAATATTTTACCATCTCGTCCTGTAGGGTATGCAGTTCACATGAAAGAATCATATGACAATATGAAGTAGCTATTGACATGCATAAAATACGATGAGCACCAATGGCATATTTGTGGCGTTGTGGCGATTTGAAAGTTGTTGCACTTTTACTTGGGCTGCAGCTAAGCTACACAAAGTTTTGCTGTTTTTTGTGTGAATGGGACAGTCGGGCAAAGGCACTTCATTACACCAGACAAAACTGGCCTGTTCGTCAATTCCTAGAGCCAGGTCAAAAAAATGTACAGCATATGCCATTAGTAGATTCGAAAAAAAATTTATTACCACCACTGCATATCAAGTTGGGCCTAATGAAAAACTTTGTCAAGGCATTAGATAGAGATGGGTCAGCTTTTCAATACCTGCGTCAGAAATTTCCAAGACTAAGTGAGGCAAAGGTTAAAGGGGGTATTTTTGTTGGAAATATTTTGAAAGATACACAGTTTGAAAACACTTTAACAGGTATTGAAAAAACTGCTTGGAATGATTTCCGTCTGGTGGTCACTAATTTCTTGGCAAATAGAAAAGCTGACAACTATAAAACCCTTGTCAAAAATATGCTGTCATCGTATCAAAGGATGGGCTGTAATATGTCTCTTAAGATACATTTCCTACGCACACACCTGGACTTTTTTCCTGACAATTGCGGAGCCGTAAGTGATGAGCACGGCGAACGTTTTCATCAGGATATTTCAACAATGGAAAAAAGGTACCAGGGAAAGTGGAATCCTTCCATGCTTGCAGGCTACTGTTGGGCTCTTGGTAGAGATGCTCCAGAAACGATCCATAAAAGAACAGCAAAAAGACAGCGCATATAGTGATTCTTATAAGTATATGAATCTTGTTACTTTTTTTAATATAGCCTTAAAAATAAAAAGTTTTTTTCCGCAACTAATTTTTTTATTTCATTGTCATTTTTGGATTCAGCGCCCCAAAATTAACAAAGAAGTGCACTTTTCCCACAAGATACAATTAATAAACTAAAATTTGTTGTCCAGTTAACTACTATTTGATTACATATTGGCTTTGTGTGTGGTAAGTCAAATGTAAAATACCTGCCTTTAATTGACCCAGAAGACGTTATTTTACCTCCCTACATATAAAATGCTGTTTAATGAAGAATGTTGTGGAGGCCAAGGACAAAAATGGCAGATGATTTTTCTATCTAAAGTCTGTTTTTCCAAAATTAAGTGACGCAAAGTTAAAAGAAGGAATTTTTATCCGCCCACAAATACGCCTAGTAATAAATAACCAACCAAAAATGATGGATCTCATGACCATGGCTGTCGGCGATCTAGCTCTATGTCAACAAACTTTGCTCCTCAGATCTCTCCTCCGTGCAGACGCTGCGCGATGTGCCTGCCAGACAGACCAGCCTGACTTCGGCCTCCGTGTCGAACTTACATAACGAACTGACCGATACGACCACTCCTTGGTCCCTTTTCCCAGTTCTACGAACCTTAAGCAGTTCAAAAATCGGATTAACAAAGTTTCTTTAAACTCCTCCTAGCAGCCGTGGGGCACTGGCTTCTGCCTGCGCGGCTGCTTCAGGCTTCACCTCTCCCAATCTCAAAAAAAAATTAACACTGCGTACAGTCGTCATGTTAAAAGGCTTAACTATCACATTTGCACTAAAATGCTGTATTGATGGATCAATTTCATCGTCCAAAATTTCAATTTGTTATTTTTACCCACTCAAAGAATACAATAGATGGTGAGACATTAAAGAGCATCACTACATAATAATATGCAATTGTAGCACCATCGGAATCTATCTAAATTGGGATACTGCAGAACAATGTGCAATAAAAATTGGTACAACAATATGCAAGTTGTATCTTCATTTTCATTACCCTTTCACTTTACCAAAAAGACTCGGTCGATGATATTCTTGATGGGAAACGAATCGTAGTTATTACGTCACATCATGCATAACATATAACACATATACCTGCATAATATATTATATTCAATGGGTTTTGAAACGGTTGATTAGTATGCAACACATTGTTGTTAACGAACCTTCTAGTAATGACAATAAATGTGTATGTTTATATTCAACGCTTGTATATTTTGTATAAACGTAGCTTTTAATGATTTTGAAGCATGGAAATCCAACACGGTTAATGAAGTATATAGAAGTGACATATAAATCCGAACACCCAGTTTAAATGGTTTTATTTTAATAAAAGTTGGTGAATGTATTTATCTTACTGTAAATAACAGCCTTATCATTTGGACATTCCGGTTTTTATACTGCTTTTTTTTAATTCACTAACGCTCTAAAAATGAATATTTCAGCCGCAGTAAAGAATCAACGTTGGCGGATTTTGGTTCTTGACATCCTTTACGATCGGTTACGAAACCTAGAGTACGGAGACCTGTACGATTTCGTCAACTTAGTGAGTTTGATAGGGGCCGTATAGTGGGACTTCGGGAAGCTGGACTTTCTTTTCAGACAATTGCAGTTAGAGTGCAAAGAAGTGTAGACACTGTGGTTAGGTGTTGTCAGGCATGGCTTCGAGAAGGCCGTACGCAAAGAGCAAGGGGCACTGGACGCCGTCGTAGAACAACAGACCGTGAAGATCGCCGCCTAAGATTATTGGCCTTAAGGGACCGTTTCTCCACTACCAGGTCCATTGCAAATGAATGGTTTGCAGAACACGGAAGACCTATTGGCATGCGAAGTGTTTACCGACGAATGAGAAGTTTTGGCTTGTTTTCATACCGGCTACACTGGGTCCTCCCTTTAACTCGAGAACACCGACGTAGTCGCCTTGAGTGGTGCAGACAACGGTCACTCTGGGATCAGGAATGGAATATTGTCTTTAGTGACGAGTCTCGATTTTGTTTAGGCATGCACGATGGTCGTACCAGGGTTAGAAGGCGACGGGGTGAAAGGAGGAATCCACAGTTTTTTGTTGAAAGACATGTTCATCACACTGTTGGAGTTATGGTTTGGGGTGCTATAGCTTATGGTTCCAGGTCACCTTTAATCTTCATCAGAGGTAACATGAACGCGCAGCGTTATATCCACGAAGTTCTAGAACCCCATCTTTTACCCTATCTTGTCACCCTGGCAGATCCAACTTTCCAACAAGATAATGCCCGACCACATGTTGCAAGAGTCACAATAGACTTCTTTCAACATAATGATGTCACATTGTTACCATGGCCACCAAGATCTCCCGACTTATCCCCAATTGAGCACGTGTGGGATATGATGGGTAGGAGATTGCTCAATTTGCATCGTCCTCCTCAGACTCTAGAAGCACTTCGAGAGGAGTTGGTGGTTGCCTGGAATGAGATACCACAGGAGGACATTGACCACCTGATCAGAAGCATGCCTAGGCGCGTTGGAGAATGAGTAGCACATCAGGGTGCATCCACACATTATTAAAGGTCAAAGGGCTTTAAAGCTGTGCAATCATTTTGAAATTTTTATCATTTACTTATTATGCTTCATTAAGTACTTATACAAAATTTTATTAAAATAAAACCATTTAAACTGGGTGTTCGGATTTATATGTCACTTAGTATATATACAGAAAACTAACACCCTGTATTTTGTGACCGGAACGAATTGCTCGTTTAAACATATTATGTTTAAAGCCATAGAGTTTTGTATTTACCATATATATTGCCATACTTTGTATTTATGTAGCTTAAAAAGAGAATCTTTAGCAGGAACCATAGAAAGTTTTTATTTTTAGGCAACCTGTAAACCTGCAGAAAAAACACAAATTATACAGTCAGCTTCAAACATTAAAAAAGAGGAAGAAGATAAAATAAAACCCGGTAATGAATCACAACAGCAATGCGAAATTAATGAAAATACAGATAAACAGATAAACTCAGGATGCTATGATATGAATTGTACTTTCCGATCGTTCTGTGAGGAGAATTCTACATGATAATCTTGATTTTTAACCTTACAAGATGGCAATTGTGCAGGAACTTTCTGAACGTGACTTTAATTCGCGGATGAATGCGTGTGATCGTCTTCGCGAAGTCGTTCCTGAGGACGCTATTGCTTTTTTTAGTGATAAAGCTCATTTTCGTTTGTGCGGATCCGTCAACAAACAAAACATGTGCTACTGGGCTGCCAACAATCCTAGAGAATTGCATCAAAGGCCTTTGCATCCACCTAAAGCCACAGTGGTGTGCAATTTCCTCATCTGATCCCGGATTCTTTGAAGAAAATGAAATCGCAGTAAAAGTGAATTTTCACCGGTATATAAACATGTTACAGGCTAGTTGAGTAGGACTTAGGGGACATTTGGTTCCAACAACCTTCTTCTAGAACGTTACGTGTTCTGCGTGTTTCGCTTTTCTGTTTCCGTTGAGGTCGTGGTGCAGGGGTCGTTTCGTCATTTTCTGGACTCCCAAGCGCCAATTCATGGACTAGCACCCTTTTTTTGTAACTTTAATTTAGTCATTTTGGTTTGGGTGCTACGTCTTCCATTTTTTTTATTGCATGTTGACCCTCAGCGGTAAGTTCTTTTTTATATACCTTCGGACCACGTGCCTTAATGCGTGTCCTGATGACGTTCGTTGAATACCTGTTTTGTTTTAGTCAATAGAAACAAAAGAGAATCATCGTCCTTTCTCCTCCAGTTGGTTGCATCTTGTTGCAGTTTTGCAAATTGGTGGAAACCATTCCCTTGAAAAAAAGAACCTGATGTAAACAGGTCAAATATCATTCTAATTAACAACTTCATAGATTTTTATATATTTATTATTGCTTATTTAAATTCTTAGGGACTTCTTGATTTTATTGGATATTCTACGTATTCAGATATGGGGGCAGTGCCTACATCGCACCTTCGATTACATTGATCATGATTTTGATTTTTGAGCTGCCATAACTTTTTAGAACAAGGATATATTAGTTTAGTACATTTTTATCTTTTTTTACCTTTGCTTTACTTATCTTGTACAAAAAAATGTACATGGTTATGCTTCAAGTTAGATTGTTGTCATTGAGCAGTTTTATCTCAGACAGAGAGTAGAGTAGATTTTTAAACAGTCTTTCTCTCTCTAGGGTTTTTTTTACTACCATAATTTTTGGCAGCGAGGCAAGCAGCCCCTGTACAGTGACGTTCCCACTACTGGCCACTTTGTGACCAGAGTTGAGGACATCTCGGCTGCGCCTGACATAGAAGACCTACAGATAAGTTTAATATTTACGCGCAAAATATCTGTAAATACGGGGTTATCTCGAAAAATAATTTTGTCAGGTTGTATTTAAGATTTATAACATCCTTTCTTTTTTTTTATTACTCGCACTCCAGTAGTGGAGCACATATGCATTTTTTTATTAATCAATATATTGTGATTCATTTAATATCTTGTTTTATTTGGCTCTCTCTGTATGTACTGTTACTTAAATTTCGTCATCTCTGTTAGATTCTCCTTTTGTGTGGTGGTCAAGCAAAAACAAGTTCCGACTAACAGCTCGGGGAGTTGTTGCTTAATCCGTCCTAAGTCACTGGCGCTCTTAACCCCCCCCCCCCTACTCTCCGCTTTGTTGAGCTAAGGCCTAAATTTACACGCCACTAAACAACTGTTTTGCTTGGAACAACCGTTAGATAGTATTTATCATTGTGTTTTATTAATTAACCAAAAAAAGGCGTGGCAAAGTACCACTCTGCTGCTGATTCCTTTCTGTGCCAAGTGGGTACCTCAACATACTGCATATCCAGCTTTGTTTTTCCAAATACAAATTATACAGGGTGTCCGCAAAGTTGGGGTTTTCCTTTACACGACGTGTAGATCTTGAAAACATAAGCAATTTTTCTTAGTACCATATACACCAATGTCTTAAGGGAACCGAGATAAAGGGCTCTGCAACATCAAAAATATCTGAATACCGTCCTGTAGCCGCGACATCCCCAAGTGGTACTAGGACACTAGCTCATGCAACCTTCAACCGACGGTTACGGTCACGCGTGTAGAGGTAAACGAAGACGTATAATCGATTGCGTTTCAAAAAACAACAAGCACTAGAGACGTGGCTAGAGAAGTGCAAGTATCAAAAACTAAAGTGTGGCAAACGCTGCGTGAAGAGGGGCTGTATCCGTTTCACGTCCAACGTGTACAAGCCCTTCAACCTGACGATGTTCCAGCAAGAGTGCGGTTTTATAAGTGGTTGTTGCATCAACATGACAATAATCCGGACTTTTTGAAGTGCTTATTGGTGACAGACGAATCTACGTTCACGCGTAATGGGGTGAATAACTTTCGCAACACTCATGTTTGGTCAGTAGAAAATCCGCACGCTGTCCGTCGGGCACATTTTCAACAAACATTTTCGGTTAATGTTTGGGCTGGCATGGTGAACGGTATGCTCATTGAACCATTTATTCTCCCAAATCGATTGGACGGGATGCAATACCGAGACTTTTTACCCAACATTTTGCCTTCCTTGTTTGCCTGCGTCTGCTCGGTAGCGCATCAGCTGATTTCATTTTCTGTTGGAGCGGTATGATTTCGGGCAGAGACGTACTTAGCCCTTCTCGTCAACTGGAGAGTGAGTACTTTTTCCTTTATTTTTTTTTTACTTGGTCGCCCTCGTTTCACTACACATTACCTTTGTTATTTCAAGGGTAGTTGTTTCTGAAAAGGAAAACCCCAACTTTGCGGACACCCTGTATACACATACGTAGAGGACGCCTAAGGCAATGTCTGCATCAACCATCGATGTCTGAGTACCACGTTGCTACAGACTCCTTTCTGTACCAAGTTAGTACTTTAACATACTACATACCTATAAACCTATGCTTCCTGAATGGAATTATGAATTATATTAAGATGCAAATACGTCGAAGACCCCCAAGGCAATGTCTGCACTAACCGTCGATGTCTGAGCACCATGGTACCGGAGTGGTACCAGCCAGTCACTGTGCGGTAATCGTTCGAGTAACAGGCGAGAAAGTGACGATAGTTCGCGCAACAGCCTACGCGAAAAAAATTTATTCGGATCGAGACACCGGAAAAGTGGTACCAACGAGTCATACTTGCCGGAAGAAATACCTTCAAAATAAAGTGAGTTCAAAATGTTGGATGTACGTGTTAAAAGTTAGAGTAATAGTGATATCGTGAATAACTGCTGTGAATAGAGTAGTACCACCATTAATACCACAGTCCTACGTCAAGAGATAAATAAAGTGTCGTCTATGGATCGCTGACTTCCTTTGTCGTACTTGACGGGTTCTCCTCTTCATACGACAGTGTCAACGCGGGTGTTTCCCAGGGATCGGTCAGAACATATTTCCTTTTACATATCAAGGATCTCCTTTCCTCGACGATCAATCCGATCCACAACCTAGTTGACGACAGCACTCTATATGCAGGAATGCAGAGTGACAAGCCGATCTCTGCCGGTGATCTGGAGAGTTTGTATAACAATAAGTGCCATAGAGGTTTTAATGGATGACCGAATTTTACCAAAGAGCCGTCCATTTCGGCTGGTCGGAGTCCAGATCACCGAGAACATAATCTGGCACGAACACATCTCGTCAATAGAGGCAGCTGCTATTTGTTTAGAGCTATTTGTTTATGGCACATAACCTCCTCACTTTGTAAAAGACCAGATACAACCTAACATCGAGTACTGCTCACATGTTTGGGGTGCTGCCGCCCTGAGTACATTATCCATGCCTGATGTTGATCGATGATTCTTTTCTAACGGACAGTCTCAGGATCCTTTCGCACCGATCTAGCTCTATTCTACCGCTATGTCAACGGTCTTTGCTCCTCAAGCTCTCCTCCATGATGCCGCCTGACTTCGGACACTGCTATCCTAACCGTGTCGAATTTCGTACATCCAGAACTAGCCGATACGACCGCTCCTGTGTCCTAGAGTATTGTGGAACAATCTACATGTGGAGGCTTTTCGCTGTTCCACTAACCTCAGTCAGTTCAAAATTTGGATTAACAAAGTTTCTAGCTGCTCATAACAGCCGCGGTTCCCTGGTATTTAGGCTACTGCTCACATGCCTGCTTCCGTATAAAAAAGTTCCGATTCTGAAGCTTAATGCCTTTGCTGTTGGCCAGATACCAGACAAAAGAAGAAACGACTATCGATAAAAGAAAGGAAAAAATAAAAGACAGGAAGAGAGCAAGGAAGAGGAAATGTGTCGATTGCAGGACTGCATTAGCATTGTTAGCTAGCACTCGTAAATTTTGGAAAATATAAATTTAGTTGGATTTTAAACTGGACGATTTAATTTTGTTCTAAGGACTTGCTTGACGTGCGCAAATGATGAAAATTATGAGATCAAACATTTTTCAAATATGAAAAATTTTATAAACCCATAAAGATAAATACTCATCTAACACACTTATACAGGGTCCGTCGAAAAGAACGCATGTTTTTTACAGTCAAAATAAGTATGGGAAAAATATTCTATTATATCAAAATACTCAGAAATACATTCCATTTTTTGAGTAAAACAAAATTTTGGTTCTAAAAACTAAGTCGGCCTTGAGCCGAAATGCAGGAATCAAGCCTCCCCCGAAATGAGCCCATTGCATCGGCCAGCATCCGTTCAGGGATTTGGGTTACTTCTCTTATTTCCTCTTTCAAATCGACGAGGGTCCGAGGCTTGCTTTGGTAAACTTTTGATTTGAGATAGGCCCATAAAAAAGTCACACGTTGACAGGTCCGGGGAGCGAGAGGGCCATGGAACATCGCCATGTCGTGAAATGAGACGTCCTGGGAATTTTTGACGAAGAAGTTCCATCGAAGTGAGATTTTGCCCCGTCTTGTTGGAACTGGCAACAGTTGTTGACAAACTTGGATCTTGTAAGGATGGAACACTAAATCCTTCTCCAAGATGCGACGTACAGAGGACGCGTGGATCCTTAGGGAACTGGCACGCAAACGGACGGAACGATTCGGGCTTTGCAGCGTGTCAACTCTCACTCTGTCTACGTTTTCGGCGGTTCTAACAGTACGATTTCGCCTTGGCGGTTTTCTCTTCATCACATTACCTGTTGTGTTGAATGCTTCCACCCATCTCAAAATCAAAATGCTGTTACGTCGTGGAACACGAAAGTGAACGCGAAACTCACGTTACATTCGAACGACAGAATCGCCATTTTGAAAGTACCGACGTACAGTGAACACGCGATGCTCAACGTTCCAAACCAGTTTGCCCACTCGATGTAGTACCCATTCGAAAAACATGCGTTCTTTCTGACGAACCCTGTATTTCGCAATATTTAAAACTCACATTTTGCAAAAATAAGCTTTATTGAGATTTCAACGGCCTTTCAAACTACATCATAAATATAAATTAAATTGAAATAATTACGTTAATTGGACAATATTGCCTTTTTTAGTTTTTGTTTATTAGGATATTGACGCAATTCCTGACTAGAAATTCTGTATTATTGCTTTCTCCACTCTTTTCTACTAACATATGTCAACGGATCTTGTTCTTCCATGATGGCGCCGTGCTCTAGATCTGCCAGGCAGGCCTGCTAGACTTTTGCTTCTCATTGCAACTCTGTACATCTAGAGGCTGTCTGCGACCGCTCATTTCGTATTCCATTTATTTGCATCAAAGCAGGTGTTTCGGAATATTTTATTTCTCATACACGAAACCAGGCATCACAACATAAAAGTGGTTGGTCTCAGTTTATAGAAGTTATTTGTAAATTCCCCTTGAAGGACAACGTTGAAGGATGGCATTGCTATAGCCACCCTGTACTTTTAAAGTACGTTTTAATAATGCTATAAAAAATCAATGAACCATCAAAATTTCATATACGGATTATGAACCTCTAAAATATTAACCTCACAGTGACATAGCGGATTACGTACGCCGAAATTAACAATCCTAATATTTTCAAAATTTACATATGTATAACGACTATTAATTCAGCGGAAAAATTGTTTTTGACGAATAAGCGTCACAGCAAATTCTAGTTTCTTGGGAATATCAATCAAACATGTCATGATTGCGAGTGGTATAACAAGACGATTTATAATACACGGCAGGGTTATTACGTGAAACTCCTATATAATGTAAAAAAAACGATAAAATATTTACTTGTTGACTAGGTAGGTTAGTGTACAAAATAGAAAGACGTGAACAACAGCGAGTGCCAAGTTGAGGAAAAGCTACGTAATGTCATAAAATAACCTACATAGTGTCAAAAAAGCGACATAATGTCACTCTTCAAGTTACGTAATACCCCTTCCAGATATCAACAACACGGCCCGGTGTTCCTCAGGGCACGATTTTATTCACTTTATATACGAGTACATGACCTCCCTTGCCCCAGCGACTGTCAAGTCTGTCTCTATGCTGATGACATCGGATCGCTGGCTGATCAAAATTAATAATTCAAAAACGCAGGTAATATATTGTACCAAAAGGTCGCGATGCCCCATTAGAGATATCAGTGAATGGAACTCGTATACCATGGAGCATTCTGTCCGAAACTGGCCTGACAGAAACATACTGATATTTTGGAAACTAAATTCTAAATTAAGTTTCGGCAGCTTTATTCTTTGTTGTGCAGAAATTCAAAATTAAGTTTAATCAGCAAGATTCGATTGTATACAATGGTCATGAGATCCGCGGTCACCTACACATGCGCGGCTTGGTGCTTTCTTGCCAACACGCACATGCAGTCCTGCAAAACAGAACAATCACCATCGCACAGTAACCCTCTGTTGCGTGATTCAGTAGACTACACAGTCGAGCAAGTTCGCAAACATTCCAGCCCGCGCCTCGCGCTGCGATCAAAATTAAATTGTCAATTTCAGACCAACCAAAATTATTTCAGTATACAAAACCGATCAAAATTATTCAAAAAGTCAAACGAATAATGCTTAAGCGTTTTCTACTTCAAATTATTTACTTCTTTTCTTTGCTCTATTTCTTCCTTCCTTTCTTTCCTTTTTCCCTTTTCCCCTTGAACATGTTTGGTATCTGGGTAGCCAAACCTAAGAGCAAAGGTCCACCAGACCACTCTGACGAACGAAGTCAATAGACAAACTCGATATTCTTCGCTTATTCACACTACTCTCTAGGCGCTGAAGAAAGAAACTAAACCCAAACAAATACACGCATATTGCTCGTGAGTGAGTGTTTAGGCGCAGGATACATTACAGGACCGCATCAAGATATTATGGGTAGTCATCAAAAATTTCATACAAGATAATTATTATCTTTTACAGTAAATTTCAGTTAGAGATTCACAAATGAGTTAACTACACTTTTTAGTTATTAGTAAGTAAGCTGCGCGCACTCATTCAGAAGAGGAACTTGAATCTTCTGAATCGTTTAAATGAATTATTAGAGGTTCAATTTGGGTATCGATGACATTGTCCAAATCCCACATTTTGACCTCAACCTTCTCCCGAACGTGGCGGATACAGTTTTTCCATTCCTCTGCCGTAACTCTATTGACTGCGATGTGAAAGAGATTTTTAACATCAGAAAATTTATAAGTATTATTATTCGACGCCACGTATTGCTTTATGTTGGCCCAAATCAGCTCAATAGGGTTCAGCTCACAATGGTAGGGTGGCAGTCTCAAGACAGTTTTATTTTGTTTTTTGGCCATTTCGTCGATCATTTTAAAATCGTATTTGTATTTATGTCTATTGACTATACTTATCAATTCACCCTTGACCATTGTTTCATCAAAATCGATCTGTTTTGAGGCCAGCCATTGTTGTATGTTTGCTTTTTTAGTTGCCATTGTGGGAATTTTTTCTATTTTTCTAGAATGGTACGGGGCATTATCCAGTACAATAACAGCGTTATTCTCCAGCTTTAGTAACATTTTGGAGAACCAATTTTCAAAGGAATTGCCGTCCATCTCCTCATGATAGTCCCCTGTCTTTTTTTATTCAAAGGCCCACAGTGCTTCGGGAACAAAGCCGTCTTCACTACCTACGTGACAAATGATCAGCCGTTTGCCTTTTCCTGGAAATAAATTATTCCTTACACTATGGATTGATTAAATTTGAAGGAATGAGGCAATTGAGTTCATTTAGCTGAATTTAAGAGTCACGAAATGCTGATCAAAAACTGAAAAACGTAGAAAATTGAAGTTTGCAACTTCTCAAAACCCATTCAAAGCAAATTGACTGCACCCAAAAATGATAATAAATTTCAAAATAACGCTTAAAAGAGGGTCGAAGTTTTTTTCCTAATGACTACACTGCGAATGCACCATTTTTGGAGAATATCACACATTATCTGCTATCACAGCATATTATTTGCCCGAATTTATCAAAATTAAATTGCCGGATAGATGAAGGAGCTTACCTGCAGGATTTTTCAATCCAGCCGAAAGACCGTCTAGAAAAGCCTGCCTTGATGATGTTACTGATTTGTCGACCCAAACTTTCGCTTGAGTATGTCCAGCATTCACCCACGTTTCGTCCAAATAGTAAATTTTTCTTTTTTCATCGCGAAACTTCCGAATCTTCCTAAGGTATTCCCTTCTCCACACAACAATTTCTTCTTTCTCTATTAACATACTGTTTCTTCCCCGTTTCAAGAATCGAAAATTAAGTTCCTTCAAAAGTTTTCGGAATGTGATTCTTTTAAATGATGGAAGATCCTCATCAGCATTAACTAATCTTAATATCTTATCTATTGTAGGTATCTCATTTCGGAAGAAAAAATTATGCACTTTCCTCCTGATGGCAGTTCTGTCAAAGTCATCTACTCCGTCCGTTATCCTTTTTCTTGCAGGATACGGTTTTGGCTCAGAAAGTGAGTGAGTGCTCCTATATTCTTTAATGATCCTATAAACACTGGACCGACATACTCCAGAAATATGTGCTACCTTACATATAACTTCGTCCACGACCAAATCGGGTTTTTCTTGAATTTGGTTTTTGTATATATTTAATATTATTTGTTTTTCATTTGCACTTAAATGTAGCTTCTTAGCCCTTTTTTTGGGTGGGGTTGCGTTGATGTCAACCACTTCGTCGGCTGTATCTGTGTCAGACATCGTATCTTAGGCAATATATAAACAAAACGTTCCACTCGCGAAAAACGAGTATACGCTACTGAATGCGTAATGCGTATGCAATGCAATCCTGTGCGTGAATTAACTGTTAGATGCCTGTCGTGTCATCTACAATCACGTTTACAAGTCCAAACCTGTGCAGATTCGTAGAGCGCCGACGACTGCTAGTGACCTTGAATTTGTCTGTAGATCGATGTTACTCCAGTCAATTTAGGTTCAAAGTGGATGTTTTCTAGTCTCAAGATGACACGAAAAAGGGTCTGTGGATTCACTAGAAATACACTCCCGAGGATGTTTAGACCTAAAGTGACTGGAGTATATCCGTGGATGCTTTCGAGGGATCTGTTCACGTGCTGATCACTGTTTACGTTTAATGTCTTTCTTCAGCGCCCAGAGTATAGTTTTTTTTTCGGTGAGATCACCTTCAACAATACTACTCAGTGTTGTCAAAAAACTCTATTCCAGATTTTTTTAAAACCTTGATAGTCTAATCATATTAGCAAATTTCCCCGAAATAATTATAAATTCTGGTTTTATTGATGCAAGTTGTTCAAGGGGGTGTTCAAAATGCGATCGCATAAAATGTGTACACCAATTTTTGTGGGCAAACTTTTTATGCGACAACAATGAATGAGAAAACGTGTTTTTGTGATTCAATCGTAAGTGTTGGCAGAAACGAACAAACTCTTCTTAATAAGACTTTTAGGAATTTATGATACCTACAAAATGAGACCACACGTAAAAAAAACACTAACAGTAAAAAAGTTATGTCCGAAAACCGAGGCGAAATGCAGGTTTTGGCACTTGTTGCTAATACGACGGTTATTCATGCAGCCACTTGAAATTCTTCAAATCTGGAAGTTTCTTACTTCTGAATAACCACAACAAAATTGGGGTAGATTGGTCAAGTAATTTTTGAGAATTCCTAATTGTTTATCTCATAACACCTGTCTTCCGGTCATGACTACTAGTTTATTGAGAAATATACAGGGTTCTTTCAAACGCCATTTTAACATATAGCAAAATAGTAAATTCTTATTTTTATGCGAAAAACGAAGTTTCACGTTTTTTTGTTCTAAACAAATTCAAACATTTCGTATTTTGTGAGTAATTGAACAGATTCGCTACGATATTCGAAAAACACACCTACGTTATTATACACATTTCAAAACAAAGCGGATGTGTCTATTACCTTTTGTGGCGGAGAAAAATTTTTTTTCAAGATTTCTTCATACTCGTGTGTGTTTACGAATATCGTAGCGAATCTGTTCAGTCACTTACAAATACGAAATGTTTGAATTTGTTTAGAAGAAAAAAACGTATCCCGTTTTTTCGTTTCTGCCAACACTTTCGAATTAATCCCAAAAAAGACGTTTTCTCATTCTTTGTTATCGAATAAAAAGTTTTCCCACAAAAATTGGAGTATCCATTTTGCATCAATAAAACCAGACTTCACAATTATTTCGCAAACCTAAGGTATTTTTGTCTAATATGATTAGACTGTGACTGAAAGAAAAGCGTAAGTATCACAGTTCACAAATACGAGGGATGTCTTTTAAGTTTTGCATATAGAAACATAGTGGGCCGCGCGGATCGAACGTCAGTACTGAATCTTAACCTCAATCTTTAGTAAACTTAACTTCAAAGTTTCACAACAATACGTGCAGTGTTCTCGCTACAGTGAAGTTTTAAGTGTCACCAAGTCATTAGAAAAATGGAACTTCACCGAGAATATTTTCGCGCCATAATTTATTACAACTTTCAGAGACAATTATCGCAACAAGAATGCCTTGCTGAGTTACTGTCTGTTTTCGGCAACGAAGCGCCACATCAGTCGACAATTTCCCGTTGGTATGGAGAATTCAAACGTGGACGGGTGAGTCTTAGCGACGATCCCAGGGTGGGTGCACCAAAACCGGCAGTCACCCAGGAAAACGTCGATGCTGTGCGCAAACTCATCATTGAAAATAGACATGTGACATATCGCGAGACTGAGGCGTCCTTGAAGATCTCAAATACCTCAATTCAAAAAATTTTGCATGAAGAATTACGAGTAAGAAAATTAGTTTCTCGTTGGATACCCCACCTGTTGACTGAAGAGCAGAAAGCAGCCAGGTGTCAAAAAACGCTTGACCGTTTCAATTCCGGAAACTCAAAAAATGTGTACATCATTGTTAGTGGTGATGAATCATGTATTTACAGTTATGAACCAGAAAATAAACGACAGTCGGCTGTTTGGGTGTTCCAAGGTGAAGAAAAGCCAACAAAAGTCATCCGTTCTCGAAGTGTTTCGAAAAAGATGGTCCCGACATTTGTGTCAAAAGCGGGTCATATTGCAACAATTCCTCTTAATGAGCAAAGAACTGTTACTGCGGATTGATATATCACCATTTGTTTTCCAAAAGTCATCACCGAGCTTCGAAAAATCAACCCCGAAAGAAGAATCATCCTCCACCAGGACAATGCAAGCTCGCACACAGCCCAAAAAACAAGGCAGTATTTAACGGAAGAAAACGTGGAATTATTGGACCATCCTCCATATAGTCCCGATCTAAGTCCTAACGATTTCTTTACTTTCCCGAAAATTAAAAACAGACTGCGTGGTCAAAGGTTCCAGTCACTAGAAGAAGCAGTTGACGCATTCAAAAATGCCATTTTGGATCTGCCAGCAAACGAGTGGAATAAGTGCTTTGAAAATTGGTTCAAGCGCATGCATGCAGATGTGTATTAATCTTCGTGGAGAATTCTTCTAAAGTCATTTAAAACTACCTACCGTGTTGTTTTATTTCCATATGCAAAACTTAAGACATCCCTCGTAAAACCTAGCCAGATCAATCAATCAGCTAAGTGGTATTATTTTCATTTTACAACAGCTCCCAATACATAACAAATGAAATATGCAATGAACGCCCTGAGAGAAGTAACGCCGGGTACGAAAACATACTTCTTGAGTCTATTCACTTGATTGTCAACTTTTCACACTTCAACATGTGCTCTTCTGGAAGATTTTCAACATTGCTGCTCCAAACTGAATTGCTTCAAAACACAGATACGCGATGCATAACTATTTTTATCGAATTATCGGCCATTTCTAGATGATACGATCATAACGTTATCTGCAGTGCCACAATGGCATCCACAAGTCAAAATCAGGTTGAAGTCAAGCTGCTTTTGTTGAGAACAGTGACATTGAGGGTTCATTAGCAGGAGGATCGATTTTGAACACGGCTTTTAGTAATGCAAACATTGTGATACTAGTGAAAAAATCAGTTAAGTAAACGAGCTCGTTACTCATCACGTATTCACTTGATATTACAGTGGATTACGATAGTATGTCCTATTGCTATACAGGGTGTAAACGTTATGATAGTCATTATTTAAATGGGTGATCGAGGGGGTTGAAAGAAGCAAAAAGTTTCATATAACATGGGGGTCAAAACGGCATTTTTTTAGAGAAAAGCGACTTTAAAGTAAAATAAAATCTGACAACGCCGCATCGCCAGGCGCACATTAGGACGGAACGCAGTGTAAATAAAGATTGAGTTTGTTATTTTTGGCTCTTAGGTATTATTTCATTATTTGATAATGTACTCGTAAAATGCAAACATCTAACAAAAACTTATAAATACTTATAAACAGGGAACACAATTTTGATACATACATTGTTTTTCTTTTTAAAATCCACACTGCACTTTTTTGTACTTAAAGAAGGTGTTATGGAAATTTAATATACCGTCTCGCGTAAAAGTTCATTCCTAGTTCAGATTGGCCAGCTGCCGAGTTGAAAATAAACAGTGACTTGACTAACCTCTCTAACAGATTGCAAGAGCATTCATTAATATTAAATCCAAATAAATCAACTGCTGTGATCCTTGGTAAAGACCGTTCTTATGTGATTGAGAATTTGAACATAACCATAAATAATATTAGATTAAAATACTGTGATAAAGTTAAAAACTTAGGCTTAACAATGGATTATAATCTGAGGTTTCGTGAGCACATACCAAACTGTATCAAAAAATCTTATCTGGCTCTAAAATTATTGTATCCTCACCGAATTTTTCTCAATTTAGACATCAAAAGAATTCTTTGCGAAACCTTGGTTTTATCACAGTTTTCGTACTGTGTTCCAATTTATTCTGCATGTTTAGATTGTGATACATTCATGCGTATACAGAGAACACAGAACTCATGCATACGTTTTATATATGGTATAAGAAAATTTGAAAGAGTTAGTCATAAGCTGAAAGAACTCCGGTGGCTAAATATGAAGGCTCGTTTTGAGATATTCACAATATGCTTTTATCATAAAATTTTAACTCTCAGGCAGCCTCATTACCTCTACGAGAAAATAACATTCAGAAAAGACATCCATTCCGTAAATATTCGTTCGAAACAAAACCTTACTGCTCCATTCCACAAAACTAAATTTTATGAAAGATCATTTATGTATAATATATAAATATAAGCTATACAATCCTATCCCCCAGTATCTCAAATCATATGAAATTCACAAGTTCAAAGCGGTTTTGCGTGATTCTTACCTTGAATGTATAAAGTACAATTATTCTGACTGCTGCTTCGGAATTTCAATTTTATTTTGTTTGCATTCCATTATTTTATTTATATTTTTTTTTTTCATATGATGCATAATGTACGTATAAGTATTCATATATCATTCTAGACTTTTAAATTTACCACCACGTTTTCTCTTTGCTCTTTTTTTTTCAAACTTATTGGCGTTAACACAACAGGGCATTCTATGAATTACACAAGTATCAAAGTTCGTGATAAAGAAAAACACATTTCCAAACGTTTATTCCTGGAAATGTCCCACATTTTAATGAATAACAACTGTATCAACAAAAAGACAGATATTAAACAACTGAGTATCATTTACTCATATTTGCTAAACTGCGAAAAATTGGAGAACTTACATATCTCCCCAAATTTCGACTCTTCACAACCATAAATATAATCTGTGTTTTGGCCGATTCCACCAACAAATTTCATTCCACTCAAAATCTAATAATTCTCTTCTCACGATTTATTGATAATTGTTAATTTAAATTCCCATTAATTAAAATATAGTTTATTCAACTGCCTCTGGTCGGTTTAACAATTTCTTACATAACATTCTGAAAATCACATCATCTGAAGTGATTTGGCAACGTTTGGCACACGCCCACAATTCGTTCCATCTTTCAACACAGACATTGACAACCTTCGGCCTTCTGTCAAAGGTTCATCTCACACATTATTCCATGACCACCATTTTGTGCAATCATCAAGTGGCTTCACGATGTAATGCTCTAATGTTTTCTAAATAATTTTTAATCTGTTTTTAACTTGTCTTGTCATATTTTATATAATTTTGATCATTGTACCATCTATCCAGCTCTCACCATGTTACTGGACGTTTCCCTCATCCTATATGTAAACAACAATTAGCAACATCTTCACATACTACTGTAAGTTAAGTCAATTTAAATTCATTTTACACTTTTGTTGCTACTGTTATCATTGTAATTGCAGCTCCTAATGATGATGGCAAAGTCCACTGAAAGCTAGAGAGAATTAAAAAAAGTATAAAGAGTCCTCTTTGCTTAAATTTTGTCGAAGTACCCAACAAAAGGCGGAAGCTTTAATTTTTCACCTATATATATATATATATATATATTATTCTAGACTTTCTTTTTTTTTAAATTTATTGCCACATTTCTCACTTTTCTATCTTATTTTTAAAAAACTTACATGCTGTTCATATTGATGTTTGTACATGCTTGATGGGTGTATTTACTGGCATAATGTTTCTTACAATTTCAAAGAATGAGTGGAAGAGCACCAGATAGTGAACTCCCCCTTGTGGTTTTCAGACAGTGGACATTTGTTTTATTTTTTTTTATTTTCCTTTTTTTGGTTAATACTCATGTTTCTCTTTCTGATTTTTTTTTTCGAGAACTGTTTGGAAATAAAGGCATTTATTATTTTAAAAAAAAATCGGATTTTCAATATTTTTGTGCAAAAACGACTGACAGAATGTTAGTCTGCGAGGATAGTCTTCTGGTAACAAGGCCTGCACTCGTTGTACATGGTAGGGATAAAGCAAATTTTCCCGTAGGATTCTATGGACTATGCGATAGTCCTACGCGGCTGCCTAATTCCCGAGTGCTGATATCTTCATTGATTTCCACGATATTTAAAATTCGTTCCTCCTGCTCTACAGTAACCTGTCTTTCACGAGTGCAAATATTAGTGGGCTGAACACTTCCTGTATTTCGAAGTCTCTGGTACACTTGCACAAATTTCCTACTGTCTGGGGCGAAATCTGTTGCGATAAATTTGAGCTGCAAGATTTGAATTCTGACGAGCTTCACCGGAAACTAACAACATGTCGGCGAACTCTTATTCGAGAACATTGTAAAACAAGACAATTGACGTACGCGAACAAAAACAAAACAACATACTAACCACTGTTACCGTTTGCAATCGATTGCCGGTTCGATAAGAGTGATGAAAGACCGACGCGCTGTTGTCATGTGTGTTTTAAATATTCAATTTAACGAAACTTACTTATTGACTACAAACTTTGGCTTAGCTTAGAAAAACTTAATGCGATTTATTTATTAATTAGCCAATTTAAAAACGTTTTAGATTAGATTATAGAAATTAGTAAGATTGTGGTGATTTTGGTCGACTTAAAGTTGTAAACTATAAAGCCATTTAGGCAAAAATCTATTGCCTTTTGGACCATGGGTCATATGAACTTTTTTACTTATTTTAATCCTTCCTATTAATGACTACTATAACGTTTACACCCTGTATAACAGTCGTTGAAAAGCTAGGAAGTTTGCTTAGACCTCACTAACTGACCTACTTATCTGAAAAAAAATGGTTAGATTTACAATTCTCATGGAATTCCCTCCTCTATATGAATCAAAAAATGGGAGACAATTTATGGCAGCTTCAGGGTCCCTGCTTTATCAAAATTATACTGTTATAAATAATTGCGAGTAATAGCTAGTTTTACACGAATTTCAGCTTACTATAATAGCAGTGTGAGGCAATAACAATCGGCGTATTATGGCAAATTAAAAGGCGGTACATATTAAGCACTTTTAATCTCGCATAGTGGAAAAAATAGATAAACATCGCGACTCGCCAATTCACTGTGCACAGATTGCGGCTAATTCGCTACACAGTGGAGCACGGTTGTTTATGCAGTGCTTTTATTCAAGGTCCCATCCCAATTTTTTAAATGAAATGGCGGGTCACAGTACCGCATCATTTTGAAGCTCATTATGAGTAATTTATAATCCTGAAATATATGTCTGCCAGTTACTAATTTTTTATGTGGCGTCTAATAAAGAACAAAGGTTATAGAGTTTAATATAAAGGGTGTCTCATGAAAATGCAACTGATTAAAGTAGCATTTTTTAAATGGAACACCCTGTATACTTTTAGCCAAGATGTCGCTTTTTTCTGATTCCAAATATATATGATTATTCATACTTATTTTCACTAAACTAAAATTTTGCATCTAGCATCATATAAAATCGGATACATAAGATTGACACAAACTATTTTTTTTTTTGCTAAAATAATGAAAATATGTATAACAAACCATAGAATCAGAAAACGAGTGACTATCATTTACACTAAAAATACTCCATTTAAAAAATACAACCCTTCACGTGGTTATAAAAAATGGATTTACTTCAAAGAATCGATCAGGCCGCAAATGAAATAAGAAGAAAAAGTTTTTCCACTTTTCGGGCTACGCAATCATTAGCAAGACTATATCCAACAAAATGGGAATTTATTTGAACACTTATTGTAAAGCTAGTTTTAAGTATATCCAACTGTATGTCTTATGTTTTTGTCTAAATGTTAGTTAACTATGTTGCAATAGAAATATGTATTTATGTAATATTTACCAATTATTAAATTAGTTTTTTCGTTGCCATCGCTAATTATTCAACAATTCATTTAAATTCGCAGTTTCCTATCATGTGACAATTTCTTTAGTTTGATTTTATTCAAAAATGACACTATTTATCGATATTCAATAAGAGTACCTTTTTATGTAGAAAACCCTAAATTTTCAAATTCTAAAATTGAATTTTAAAAAATAGAATCACACAAAAATTTTGGGGCTAAAATAACCTGAGTACGTCCCTGTCACATACGCTTCCAAACAAAACTGTCTAAGCATAAAAAACTAGGCTAGAATACCAAATTTTATGTCTTTATCTCAACACGTTTCGGAAATATTAAGGAGAAACCATCTTCAGGGGAGCCCCTTTAAAAGACCGTAGCGCCCTTAGGGGACGTTTGTCGACCTATGTCTATATAAACGTTACTTCCTATTTTAAGCTCCAGAAACCGCTGGTGAATATTGCACACTTTTTTCGGGTATAAGCTTTCGCGCGATGTTACCCACCACGACGAAATGCTGTAATGTGCTTCCGTGGTGGGATGCATAACGAACGACTGAGGGGTTTTTGTGAGGATGCCGTCTTTTGAAAATATCACACCAGGTAGGAAAGACTGATATTACTTGCCAAAAGTCACTGCAGTAGCTTTCCCGTGTCTAATAAAATCCTAAGCCTAACCTACCTTGAACGAACTGTTGCGCCACTATTCGCTCTGCATTGTTCTGAACATTACGTTGCTCCACTGCACTGAGATATTGCATCCATTCAATTATCTGATAGCAAAAGTTTCGACATGCTATGTGTATTGTGAAAAAAAATTATCTAGTGGCAATGTAGTCTAGGAATGAACCAATACATTTTACATCCGAATATTAGTTAAGGGCTAAAAAGTCTCCGTCTACATATAGTGCCCAATCGGACTTTCAGTTTCGGTACATAATCCGAGTTGGTGTTTCGGCAGAAAATCCCTCGAAAGTACAACCAAGCCGAAACTACGTTCGTAAACTTTCTGGTGACTGCGGACGTGGTCGGACTGATATTTTGACGCTTGCATTGTTTCCTTATTTGTATTTTATTTAACTTTACCTGATTGTGTAAGTATTAGTACATATCAGACTTGGATCGAATACTGAAATCCAGTATGCGAATACGAATTCCGAATACTGTATTTTTAATTGTATTCCATTACTCAAGATTCGAATACAAAGAAAAGGTACGCAAATACTGCCGTTTTGATTACCTGGATTCATTTAAATATGAATACTGAATATTCTAACTAAAAAGACAAGTTATACAAATATATAAAAAAATAAAAACACATGATTATATTAAACAAAACTGTTTAACTTCACAGTGTCACAGTGAAGTTAAACAATTAAATGTATAATAAAAAAACATTCTTTGATGTTGACAGAAATCTACAGTGTACCTACATAATTAAAATATAAACATACCTTTCAATGTATTTACTTTAAATTATAACAGGTTAAAATTTATTATAAAATAGAATTGGCAATGCTATAGAAGCGCAAGAGCATTCGTAATCTAATCTCATTTCTTAAGTGACCTGTCGGGATCGCTAATTCAGAAGCCTCACCGTCCACACAAACAAAATAACTTTGCGCAGCTATTTTGTTTGTGTCATCCAAAACAATCGCCGAAGTGTTTTAACACGCTTAAGCTGCGTAAAGCGTAACGCAATATTCATAAGAATAGCCAAACAGTATTCGAAAACAGGATTCTAATACAGGGGATTTGAATACAAAGTGAATATTCGAATAGTGGGATTCAGAAACTGCATTCAGAATCCAGAATACCCAGCACAGACCAAAAAAGTATTCAGTCGAATACCAAATTCCAAACACACAAATTAATTCGAATAGTATTCGAATATCTGCATGTATTCTGAATAAATAATGAGTATTCTTGGACCTAAATTTTGAACCTTAATCATTTGAGCTGAAATTTTGTACACACGTTTGGTTCGGGTATCAATACAAAGTGAATTGGCCGCCATTTTGAATCCAATATGGTGGATGCTACAAAATGGCGATTCATGATTTCCACAGTAACCCCTATGATATGGGTATCAAATGAAAGCGCTTGGTAAGAGAAACGCAATAAGCAAAGTGCCGTCATTCTAAATTCAATATGGTGACCGCTCCAAGCTCCAAGATGGCGATTATAATTACCATAGTCACCCCATGCTATAGGTATCAAATTAAAGCGTTTTATGAGAGAAACACAACAAACAATGTGACGTTATTATACATCCAATATGTCGGTCAGCTTTATCCAGAGCGAAAAAAAAACAAGTTTTAAAATTTGTTTAAAAAAATGTTTTAAACCATTTTTGACACAATTCTGCGCCTGGCAAAACGCACATTAGTTGAAAGGGCCCTTTTTGAATAATATTATGCAAAAAATGAAATTAGTTCTTCCTTGCTCAATCTAAGCACATGCTGAATCGAATCTGTTTGATTTCCGTCTCTATAGTCGTTGGAGACAAATGGAACAACTATGTTGTGCACAATCACAGAATATACTGAATAATAATGATACTATGTATAGATAAATGTCGCCCACTATCAATAAAAGGACGACCTTCCCCAACCAGCCGGAATACAAGGTGTTCTCAAAACTACCAGCAATGGCAATCTAAGCACACCTGCTGTATTGTGACATTAGAGTTTCCACGACATTCTTCTTTGTGACTTCCACCTCATTCTAGATATCCTGATCCACTTGCGAGAAGCATGTGCGTGGAGGCGGAGCCAAGACGATGATAGAGGGCGGAGCTCACAGCAACGGCCCCGCCCATTTAGGCGCATCTTCATTCAGCGTAGGCAAACACGCCCTTGGCTGGATACTTGGACACGCAGACGTGTGGTAAGAATACATTTCGAATTAAAAATATTTTCAACTTAATCTAAGGAGCACATGTGAAGAAAGGGCCAGGTTTGAAAAACATCCAATCCTGCCAAAATAAGGACAAATTTGCGACAAAATACTCCAATAAATTTATCACAGTCTGTCAAATGTATAGCTCTATCTTCAGGCATTGGACTCGGACCGAATACCCGGTATCTCGACCTTTTTAAAACAGTAGTACTGGGGGCCTCCCTATAAAAAATCCTATCCGATTGTTGCAGGTACCATTTGTACAAGTGCACCGCCTACGTAAGAGGATATGAGCGAGGTGCCTAGCGACACAGGAACCCTCAGCGCTCTGGAGAACTTTCTGATTCTGGAGAAGACCTACTAGAGACCATAAAATGATAAAGTAAAACCTAAATGTTAACGTTCATCTACGGAAACGTGTACATTTTTTCACGTATTTACGAAAACATCTTAAACATGAACAACGGATATACCACCGAACTTTGCTAAAAAAACCTATCCGATTGTTGCAGGTACCTCCTGTTCAAGTTCACCGCCTACGTCGGGCGGTATGGGGGCGGTGCCTCACGCTCAGGCTCCGCCCCCTCGCCGGTCACCAGCACTCTCAGCGTTCTGGAGAACTTGCTGATGCTGGAGGAGGACCACTCGGGAGTAGCCGAGGATCAAGAAGCGGAGAATTTAGAGAATCTTGAGGAGGAAGAGGAGGACGGTGAAAGACACATGCAGCAGATTAGGAGGATAGCGACCAGAAACAGGGGTGAGCAGTGTTACGATCCTATCAATTTTACGGAATTTCTACCAAAATAAAACCTTCTTTACAAAAATATTGCAAATGTCACGATTTCTTCAAACTCCAGATATTTCTAAATTTCTACAGAAAAAAAAATTGGAACCAAAAGGTTGTATTCCCTATACCAATCATACAAATGCGTACACTTAGGCACCGAGGTACACGAGGGCCTACATTTGGACTGGCTATAATTATGTATGTGTGCAGTCTATGAAAACCAAAAAATCCCTAATTTTGGCCTGAAAAACAAGGCTGACATCGCGTTAAAATAAACTAATCTCAAAATACTATTCAAGGTCTTGAAGAGCAAGATTTTAACTTTAATTCAGATACACACCACCTCAAAAATTAAAATTTCTAACCGAGTTTTTCAGAATATATATACCCGCACGGCAACCCAGATCAAATTTGTCAATTTTTTAAAATAAATCACAATATTATTTGCCCAGCCAAATGTTTTTCATGTTTTTTTGGATAATTCCGAAGAGCATAAGCTTCTATTAACTTTTCTCTAAATCTGACCATTTTTGAGTTATAAACAATTTAATGTCTGAAATGCCTTAAAAATGGGTATATTCAATGCTTGAAAACCGTTTAAGCATCATAATTTTTGAGGTCACCAAGTATCTAAATTAAAGCTTAAGCCTTGCTTTAGAATATCCTGAAGATTATTTTGAGATTACTTTATTTTGAACCGATTGTTAACCATGTCTGATAGGTCAAAATTGATGAACTTTTGGTTTTTGCAGAACCATTGGGAGCTGAGTAGGCCGATGTGTCGAGCAGCTGATACACACATTTTTTATTGTGTAACCTAATTGTTGTTTGAATGTGTCACAGTGACAGTAACGAAAATCCTATTATCGCAATCCTCCGTCTAAAACATAACGGTTCGTAATTTGGAAGGCGACCTTCCCGCAATCCTGAGTGTGCATTCCAAGCTTAAGATTACATATAATACAAAAGTACTGATTTATCTGAAACCTATTCGAACTAAAGTTGTCATTTCGTTATCCTCGGTTTTCTCCTTCAACGTAACTTTAAACTTGTGTAGAAACTGCGTCGGGTTTGTTGTGTAGACTGGCCTTAAGCGAATTGATCTCGCTACACGCATATAATGTAGGCAAGCAACCAGTATTACACAGCGACAGTTCAAATCATTGACGGAGTGTAACATACGTGCGCGGCGTTGCCAGACTTTTCAAATGTTCCACTTAAATATCTTGCATACTTCCTGAATTATAACCATGATAATCTGTGGCGAATTAGCCATCTAGCAAGAGTAGCAAAATAGTATCAGGTTCGATGTTGTTTGAAATTTGATGACAATGTGGGTGACTGAGATGTTGTTTCTCGGAATTCCATTGTCTATAAAGTTTTTCTTTGATTCACGACGTATCGATTGATTTGATCTTCAATCGTCATATCAGTTCAGTTGATGTACACAAAACGTCAATCAATTTAGGTATGAGCATAAAAATATTTTATTATTACCTACTTAAATCAATACAATACTTCCCACGAAAGAATGTACAAGGCTAATTTAAAATGTTAGATAAAGTACTTAAAAAAATCCTATTTTGTTAATATTGCTAGGTGATCAGCCCTAACTGATGCTCCGAAGGTACTTTTAGGTGGTACTACTATCAAGAAATTTTAGACAGATAGCATAGATCTAAAGGTAGGCATGGAAGCGTATTATCAAATAACTGACTTTTTTTAATATTCCGGAACAAAGTATTCTAAAGTATAGTTCTTTTCACGGGTTCTGCCATTTACGTCACAATATTCGCCGAAATAAGTAAACAGATTGACTGACCATATGCGGAGCATAACTTAAGTGAAATTTCACACTGCCTACTCGTTCTTCAACACAAACATGATTTGGGTGATACAGGGCAGAGGTCATTCGCTTAGTGAAAATATTCCAATAAATGTAACACATACTCTCGACATGTAGTTGTATCTTCAGGGATAGCTATGTTTTAGACCAAAGGTCCCCTGCTATAAGAAACCCCTTACAAATCATATGGCAAATGCAAAAATACAACTGCCAGACAGACCCGCCTGACTTTGGCCTTCCGTCCTAAGCGTGTCGAACTTCCTACATCCAGAACTGGCCGATACGACCGCTCCTTTGTCCCGAGGATGTCGAGATTGTGGAACAATCTACAGGGCAGATGCTCCCCTTGACCCCCCTCCAATGGGCGCCCATGTTATGTAGGTTTGTTATGACATTTTGTCATTTTCGTACAAGACGGCAACTTGGAAGTACCTGTCTTTCATTTCATACTCAATTGTAGCAAACGCGGAAAGAACTAATTGCACACTAGCCTACTTAGTCAACAAGTTGACATTTTATCGGTTTTTATTTTTTGACATTAACCCTTGCCTCCGAAATTTTTTTGCGGAGATTCAATGTGCTCAATCCGGCAACGCCGCTCGCCGAATTCGATATTCGATCGGTGACGCAAAAATGGCGGACGCGCGTGTGTGAACGCCACAGCGATCGCGTTGGCGATAAACTTTCACGCAAATGTAAAAAATCCGACGTTGATCCACCATGGCCATGTCCAATTTGTACTCCAAGATCACCACGAAGCCGGTAAAAAGAACACAGGACTCAAACATGGCCACCGTGACACAGACCAACGCTTGGATGAACGGTAAGTTGTTCATCTCCCCTCCGTTTTGAGTCATACCAAAATAACCCTGGCCGGCCGTAAAATCAAAATAAAAACATCTCTATGCACTCGTCTCTGATCTACATATTTATACAGATATGAGCTTGGTTTTTGTAAGCGTAAAATCCATAAAAAAAGATTTCCTGAAGCCCAAATGGCATCATCATGGTAATATATTTTTTAATGTCTAATTACTTAAAAATCTAACGATTTGCATGAATTTGAAATGCAAAATGCCAAAGATTTCAATACAATAGCGTCTAACCGAACTAACAAAAGAAACAAAATTTTATTATGTCCAGTAATTTAGGAGCAATGTACTGTTTGGGAGCTGTCAGTCAGCTGATGTATTGATTAGTTTTTACGAGAGTACGTTACGAGGGTAATCCGAAAAATACTAAGCATAGAGTATTACCCTCCTATAAAAAACTCAACATCCTTTCCGGCACCTGTATTACGTAACTTAAAAAGTGAAATTATATTGATTTTTATGACAATGTTTTTTTACTGTATGTAGCTTTTACTATAAAATGTCACCTTTGAACTAGCTGACATTCACTTCATGCTCAGTTGCAGCTACCTAGTACACAAATTATTTTTTTACCTATTTTTTGACATTATATAGGGTTTTTTACATAATAACCCTGCATTTGAAAAATAGTCAAAATACTCCATTACTATACTGTATTTTTCGTAATTTCAAACCACAATATAATGCCTTATATTTATACGCTTTTGCCATTTAATAAAAACTATTTTTGTGTTATTTAAACACGATGTTTTAACTCAAATACGACAATTTATTAACGTTTTTTGTTCAAAATAGATCAGAGAAAATATTTAGTCTACAGCAAAAAGCTTAAAAAATTGACCACTTTTTATGTAGGTGACATAATACTCACCAGTGTTGCCGAATATACCGATTTTTCGGTATTTCTACCGAAATGGGACGTTATTTACCGAAATACCGAAAACGTCCTCATTTTACACAATTTTTTAAAATAATCCACATATTTCCAGATTTTTACCGAAAAAGAGCTGGAACTAGAATAAAGCTAAAAAATGAATTATATGTAGTTTTTGCCGCATACCAATCACGTAAGCATACAGTTAGACAGTCAGGCACACAAGATATGTACATTTGGGTTGCCTAAAATTATACACGCACATCCCTTACTCGGCTTTCCATGTATTGCTTTTTGTACAAAAAACAGGCGCAGACTGGTAGATAACCGTCATTGCCGCATCACTGGAAAAGCAATAAGGAAACCAAAGATTGTTTGTTTTTAATTATTAATAGATGCTAATGCCAGGTGATGAAGCTTCTAGTTCAGGGATAAAATAGAAAAATACACATAATTTTATAATCTAGAATGGATAAAGGAGTTTGGAGGCGACCAGCATGCTCCTTGTATAAGTTGTAACGAAGAAGTCAATATTTTTCCGAAAAAAGATGGCCACAAAAAAACCTGTGTAGTGTGTGGGCGCGCTAAACCAAAAATATACTTTTTTATAAACGGCGCTGCGTGACGCAAAGGCCCTTTAACCACAGGTGATCTTTCAACGGCAATGACTCTTTTCTCCTGCCAATTTTGTCCTTGAATCTGCCGAATTTTAACCGATTTTGTCTTTTTCGGTTCGGCAACACTGATCCTCAAAATTTCAGTGAAGATCGTCATAAAAAGATATAAATGCAAATATGTGTCCAATGGCATTATCGTTTTCCCGTTATCTACGCTAAAAACAGGAACGCATGTCTGCATTATTAGAGCGGTTACTATGGACGTTGAATAAAGAAAACGGTGACGCTGTGCCTAAGAACTATGGCCGCGGCATTAAGCTGCTCCTCGTGCACGATCGTTTCATCATGCCAATTTTGACGCAGTAACAACCAAAAAGTATTCACGAATGTAGAGACTTGAATCGTTTGAAACTATGTAGAGTGTCTGACTCTGAATATTCTAACCAATACACTAGCGACAAGTACGGCGATCATGTCGCTATCGTACCGGTTTGTATTTTACACGATACGGGTGCCGCAGGGTTATTACGAAAAAAAACTACCTATATAATGTCAAAAAAATCGGTGAAATGTCAACTTGTGCTCTAGATAGCCACTACTTAATTTCATGCCTACAAGTGGCCTGTAGTGAACGTCAGCTAGTTTAAAGGTGACATTTTATAGGAAAACCTACATAATGTCATGAAAAATCGATATAATGTCACTATTTAATTTATGTAATGCGGGTTTCGGAGGTGTTGGCACGATTGTCAGTCCTAATTGTAGTCAAGTATGCATAGTCAAGATACCTCCTAAGGAATAAAAAATTGCATCCTAGTAGTGGTTCGGATAAAAATTGAGTTCCATTGTAAATTTCATGGGTATCCACAGCTGTCACCAAGAATAATTTTCTGATTGATACAACTACTTCATCTAAGTGAGGCCACAAAATCATGACGTATAATTTAAAGAATACTGATTGACCCATACAAAGTATAGAGGCAACGCCCGCTCTTAGGAATGCTTTATGGGGGGTTAAGAAGCTCATGGAATATTCAACTGAATATTCTAAATGAGTCGTGAATTGTTTAACAAACCATACCTGGAAGACGGGCGCTAATGAGACGCTAAAAACACGCAACGGTCTCAGCTTTCTATAACATGCCAGCAACGCGACGCTAAGTGGTCAGGTAAATCATCAACCACAACAGCTTTAGCAGCCGGAAGAGCCGTTCTTAGTCTTGTCTCTTGATTTCCAAACTATAATATCTCAAATTTTTCTAGCCCATGATGTTTGACAATTCCAACACTCTATTGTGGACTCCCATCGATATAAAGATACTAATTATTATTAAGAAAATAGGCGGAAAAATTGTATTATATTGTTTGTTCCAGCCGAAACTTTGCCGAACGCTGGCTCCCTCTCCCTGTCCCCGCCTCCGCAACCACCCCCGCAACTCTCACTTTCCCCTCATCAGAATCAACCTGGTCACAACCAGCACCACCAAATCGGCGTCAGCAGCGGAGGGAGCAGCACCGTCCAGGTGGTGCAACCTGCCAGCGCCCCTGGATCACCACCGCCGCCCCCGGTGCCCCTGACGGTCTTGGGCAGCCCCTTGTGCAGCAACGGGGGCAGGATCTCGCCCGCTACGCAGGGCGATCCCACGGCTACGTTGGATCCCAATTGGCAGGCCACCAAGTCGACGGTGAGGGAGAGGAATGCTGCGATGTTCAATAACGATCTCATGGCTGATATTAGGTGAGCTGTCTGAATAAAATGGGAAAAATACGAGGCATATTCAAAATATCGAATCGCAACGCTATTGGCGTGACGTCACATCAATCCTTTGTCGCTGTCATTGATTGTCAACCTATCAGAGCTGCTTTCCAGTGACCCAATTGAGTTATTCTGAGAACGAACGCAGCCCTGTTTGATCAGTTACAAAGAGTACTGTTACTGGTTGACGCGGAATCCGCGACTGGACTACAATGTGTTACGCCCCTTTTTCAGCATAAATGTCGACACCATTTGATAGCGGACATGCTGTCACCGGTCAATGTGCGAGGGCGGTCCAATAAGTACCCGTGATGGATCTTGACTGTGTTTAAAATGAAATAAATAATATTAATAAAATAATAAGTAATTCCTACCACCAAAACACATTCTACTGCACTTACGTGGTCGAGGTGGTGCTCTTGTGACGACATACATAAGTCATCGAATACCGAATGATAGAACCAAAATCAGTATAAAGTCGACCTACTTCACTGAACGTGTATATATTCCAGATTTTTAGTCGGCACACCCGGGTCTACGCAACTGATTCCTGCTCACAAATACGTCCTGGCGACAGGAAGTTCAGTATTCTATGCCATGTTCTATGGTGGCCTGGCTGAATGCACAGAAGAAATCGAAGTACCTGACGTCGAGCCTTCTGCATTTCTTACATTACTCAAGTAAGTTCCTACCTCTTAGCTGTCTATATCACGTGACTCATCAGGCCACGTACTTCCACTTTCACGTCACTAGTGTAGCTTGAAACTGAAAGTCGAGTTTATTATGTTGCATTTACACATGTTTGCGAGTGTGCTTGGAAAAGCAATATCTCTGCTTTAGCCTGTCTTTATAATAAAAGTAACGGTAAACTTGTGAAATATAATTGATGCCAGATATTCGTTACTGTTATGCATCCAGTTTTTTTTATCACATAGGATAGTGCACATCTGTCAGCCGCCAGTAAAGTCCGCACAAACCTGTGAACGCTACGCATAAGCATATGCTGAAATATTCTTTGATTTGTGCTCAAAGATCGCACGCATGCCAAGCGAAAGGCTCTATACACACATATGAATTTTTGATGGCTTGCCAAAAGCATTGACTTGCCTCTACGACTTTTTATTATACATTGAAGAATCTCAAAACTGCGAGCGTGATTTTGGCGTTTCACCGGTTAATTCTAACAGTTTGTATTATAAATAAAAATATAGACTTCTTTATTTATCTACAATTACACTATAGTGTAGCCAAATGTCAGATTTATAATATGGCGAAGTTTAGGTTACTGTTACACTTAACCATACATTTGATAGCAAATGTTCACAACAATACAGTATTTACAGACGATTTTGGTTAGTTATATCGAAAGTAAAAAATGAAAAAGAAAAAGGTATGCTTTCCAAACCCAAGAACACCCTACAGGTAAAATTAACCTGACTAAAACAAGGGATGAAAAAATTACTATGTTACGTAAATTTTATGTTTGAGGAGTTAATATTGTTTTAACTTTTTGTCAAAGGTTTCAAAAATCCTTTATATACTTTAGGAAGGTCATTATAAATAATGGTAACATTGTAGGAAAAAGTACGTTTGAAAAGAGCAGATGTTGGCTAAGGTATTATTATTTTCTGTGAGAGTTCTGCAGTAAACATCATTATAAAATGATTTTTTGCACTCAAGTAAGAGGGATTTGACGTGAGTAGTAATTTGTGAACGAAAACTGAATAGTGATACTTGGCCAAGTCATTAATTTTTAACCAGTTTAGAACGGAATATTTCGGTGATTCATGTTCAAATTTACGTAAGTAAAATATGGAATGAATACAATTGTTTTGTATAGCTTGAATAACGTTTTTGGTGAAATTGTCTAAACAGGTGTAGTATATATACAATATTGCAATAATTTAGTATAGATATGACCAATGCTTCACATAGTTTCTTACGCGACTTAAAATTTAGTAAATACCTGTTTGCTATAAGGGTATGTAACCTTAGATAAGTTTTATGTGCCCATTTTATATAAAACACCAAGAATTTTTGCAGATTCATAAAATTTCAAGATTTGGTTATTTATCTGAATGTTCACGAGCTTTACATTGCCTTTTTACCTTTGAGCGCAAAATAATAATATCTTAGATTTTTATGGATCATTAAGTATATTCTGATCTAAAGAGTATGTGTTCTCTAATACATCCTGTTATTCCAAAAACGTACTGGCACAACAATTCTTCGTAAATACATATCCATGATTATTAGAGCAAAACTTGGACATGGAGCTTATCCAATACATCTAGCTAGATTCCATGTTATCAATTCCAACTTATGTGAACACTGTAACGTTGAGGGGAACTTGAATCATCTATTTTTTGGCTGTCTGAAGTTTTCACCATACTGTGATTGACTCTATCATAATCTGATTTACTTGGGCCTTATTACACCATTTAATGTTCTTCACATTCTATCCTTGAATAGACTTGATGTGACGTGCTTGATAATTGACTTTTTAACAACCTCTACGTTAATATTTTAGTTTGATTAGGTAGATATCCTCTGTAATTTACCTACCTAACCTTGGCCTAATTGTTGTGTGTCATATTCTGGAAATGCCTTAACGGGCCCTTAGGCGAGACGAGTGTATCCCTGTCTGACCCCATCGTTACTATAAGTTAGAGAAGTGATTGTTGTCAGCCACCTTAAGGCTTGTTTTGCAAACCGTGCTGTAGTCCATTGTATACAAATGATCCGGTTAATGGGACATAGTCCGTGCCATAAAAAAAATAATAAATGAGTACTTATTAATTTACTAACATCGTTTTGTAAAATGCTGGTTAAAATTAAAAAAACCTCTTTCCAGATACCTGTACTGCGACGAAATCCAATTAGAGGCAGACACGGTCCTGGCCACGTTGTACGTAGCCAAGAAGTACATCGTCCCTCACTTGGCGCGCGCATGCGTGCAATATCTAGAAACTAGTCTGACAGCCAAAAACGCCTGTTTATTGCTCAGCCAATCACGTCTGTTTGAGGAACCGGAACTGATGCAACGATGTTGGGAGGTCATCGATGCACAGGTGAGTGAAAATTTTGCTAACAGAAAGCGTTGCACGTATGGTTTATTTTTGAAGAATACTTACAATACAATTTGTTTATTTCACCTCCGTAACTGTAGCCATTATGGTGACAACACATGCTCCTTTGCTGATTGAGAGGTTCCAAGTGTATGAAATCGCGAATTGGCGACGCCAGTTATTTCAATTTAAGGCCAGACTGTCTAGATAATTTTCCGAGACATTATTTTATTATCGACTCCAGAAAAATTAAGGTGGACGTAGATATTTCCGATACTTGCACTTTTTATCGTTAGATGATACCACCAATAAAACCTGTCGTCTCGCGGCTGTTTTTTCTTTTTCTCGCTTTAGTACCTACACGTACGAAGTAGAAAATGTTAAAATTATCGTTTTTTTAATGTCAGTGAGAATTCGATTTTCGATATTTATTTATCAATGCCAAGAACAAGGCAGAATCATCAGATTCCACACTGCCATTTTAACATCAGAGTGTTAGCGTGTTGTATCTATGTAGAAATTACATCAGCAGCAGTATCACCAATACAAGAGAATTCTTCTATAAAAGCTATTTTTTACAATACACTATGTACTTTAATTACAACCTGCCGTTATCGGAAAATATCCTTTTAAAGGTCAGAATCTGTAAGTTATCACATAGCTATTTCACTTTCAGGAGCCTATGCGAAATATTACACGATTTTGTTTAATAACAAAAGAGAGATCATCAGTGTATTTGACATGGCTGCCAGGTATCTAGGCAGCCTGGCCTTACGCAGATTCGTAACGTATTCTTCATTGTCCATTTTTTTTGCAACTGGTTTGAAATATGTTATCATTCGTCAGGTAAGCCTGAGTTTGGCTCAACGTACATTGTCCTGTCTCGAATTAGGAGATGACACTAGCATCGAAAAAGATGTTCCAACACGACCGCCGCCAAAACGAAGACATTTCAGTTGCGGGGACCAAATGCGGTCAACCAAACATGATATTCCTTGATGCTAAAAATATTCATAATGTTCAAAAGTCACGGTACATTTGAATAATTTGATTGGTACCTAAGCTTTTTGAGCGTATTGTCTAAACAGAAACACAAAATACTGATAATTTTGGTTAATTTCGGTTTCCGAAAAATTGTAATAGTTCCTAGTTTTCAGTATTTCAGATAGATGGCGAAATGTGCCTTACTTGTCGACTGCACAGGTCTACAAAAAAATCTGACTCCGCAATCGGCATCGGTATTATGTAAAATGATTAGTATGATAGCGATCTGACAGTCATACTTGTCTAGCTAGCCCACACCACGCATGGCACAATCTGTGGTATAAAACTTACAGCTTAAGCGATAGAAGCTATGTTACATCACATCAGAGCCATAGCAGAGCTCAAGTATGTTGACGTTTAGGCAACACACATAGCTACTACACGTGAACATGAAGTGTCAATTTTAGCGATCAGGTCGCTATCCCTGACATTTTACAGTTACGTAATATGGGTGCGGATTCGTTATGATATTCCTGTGAAAAATTTTGTGAACCTGTGTTAATATTATTTTTACCATATCAAATTTATTTGATTCTAGTCACTATAATTTGGAAAATGCTCAAATCTACTTTGAATATTTTGGATGGCAATATGTCTGTCTTTTAAATGTGTATTATTCACTAGTAAGCATCTGGTATGCCTAAGTTTCGATAAAACAGATGAAGACTGAACAGAATGTCAAACTGTATTGAGATACAGTGTTTGCAATCATTCCTTGACTCCAAAAACACGTTCGCTTAAAATTCGTTAAATATGATTTTATTATTCCATTTTTGTCGAAGATTTAAATAATCTGTTGTTAATATAAGCTCAAAGCTGTGGAATATAGAGCACCAGAGGAAAGATTTCTCGTGTGCCATTGTCATTTTTTACAGTAAACAAATTTACTAATTTGTTTGTGGAAATCTTATTGTAATTAACGCATCGTTTGTAAGGATCAAGCTATTAAAATTGAGCAGAAAATATTTTCCTCTATATGGTGTCTTTTCGGAGGATAAAGGTATGGATAAACTATGTGTACAGTATTAATGCTTCTTCCATTATGTTTTTAAATCCACATATTTTCAGAATCGCATTGATGTGTTTTATGTTTAAATATGTTTAAATGTACACTTTGTAATACTGTCTGTGAATATATGGATTATAAAAACATACTGGCGTTCGTGTATTATTGACATCATTCCAACCTTTATCCTATCATCCTAATTTAAATACAATACCGTCAAACTGCCGGTTAACCGTTAGAATCGTATTTGAGGAAAAGTTGTTTTGCATATTTGTCCTTTCTGGCAAGTTCATTGTTAATGTTGTCCATATTCATCACGAGTACCGTTTTTCGCGAAGGTCAAAAAATCTTTGATTCCGTTTTCTTTTCAAGTACGTAGTTTATTTCAGGAAGGCATTGATTAAAAAGGATTTACTGCCAGTTTCTGGAAATGCTCCGATTTCACAATAACTTGTAACTCTCATGGGAGTGATGTGAGTGGAAATTGGAAAATGTGTACAAACAAAACGGCTAGTCAAGAGAAAAAACGGATTCAAACGCGGGCGCATTTATCTTGTAAATAATGGATAATTCAGTCAGAGGTACATTTTCAAAAGCATGGAAATTAAAAACCAACTGAATAGGGTAGTGTTTATTATCAATTTGATTGTATACACAGTATACCTTACGGATAATGTGCATACACACGCAATAGCCTGCTTTAAGCGAAGGCGAATATTTAATTTCAATAATTTACGGAACGGTTACGGAATGTATAGTGAGAATCAACCTTAATACTGATTCCTCTGGATCCCAAATTGTGTGGTGTGAAATCACACAATCTAGAAACCAATTTATCAGTTCATGACTCCCCCCTCAGTATCGGCTCGGGTATTACGTATCTGCTAAATGACATTATGTCGATATTTTTTTTTATAGGTTTTTTGTGGCATAACGTAAATTTTTCTACAAGATGTCTACTTAGCACAAGCTGATGTACACTTGTGAACTCGTTTTGTCTGTCTCGTGTTGCCTAAACGTCAGCGAACAACGAGCAAACGTGGAATGAACTATTTGCACACTAAAAACTACCTAGTCTGCAAGATAACATTTTGTCGTTTTTTTTTTTCTTTTGGCGTTTTTTAGGTGTTTTACATAATACCCCTGCCGGTCGTACCTTAAGATCCTCATATTTAGCACGATTTTCTTTTTAATTTTGTACCCTTATAGGATTCGAGTGTCATCCTGGCGCGATAACGGTCTCCAAATACCACTTCAAATGATCAAATGCTTCATCGGAAATTTTCATTTAAAAATATACTAAGTGACATATAAATCCGAACACCCAGTTTAAATGGTTTTATTTTAATAAAAGTTGGTGAATGTATTTATCTTACTGTAAATAACAAGTAAAAAAATTTTCAGCCTTATCAGTTGGACATTCCGGTTTTTATACTGCTTTTTTTTTAATTCACTAACGCTCTAAAAATGAATATTTCAGCCGCAGTAAAGAATCAACGTTGGCGGATTTTGGTTCTTGACATCCTTAACGATCGGTTACGATGCCTAGAGTACGGAGACCTGTACGATTTCGTCAACTTAGTGAGTTTGATAGGGGCCGTATAGTGGGACTTCGGGAAGCTGGACTTTCTTTTCGGGCAATTGCAGTTAGAGTGCAAAGAAGTGTAGACACTGTGGTTAGGTGTTGTCAGGCATGGCTTCGAGAAGGCCGTACGCAAAGAGCAGGGGGCACTGGACGCCGCCGTAGAACAACAGACCGTGAAGATCGCCGCCTAAGAAAGACATGTTCATCACACTGTTGGAGTTATGGTGTGGGATGCTATAGCTTCTTATGGTTCCAGGTCACCTTTAATCTTCATCAGAGGTAACATGAACGCGCAGCGTTATATCCACGAAGTTCTAGAACCCCATCTTTTACCCTATCTTGACACCCTGGCAGATCCAACTTTCCAACAAGATAATGCCCGACCACATGTTGCAAGAGTCACAATAGACTTCTTTCAACATAATGATGTCACATTGTTACCATGGCCACCAAGATCTCCCGACTTATCCCCAATTGAGCACGTGTGGGATATGATGGGTAGGAGATTGCTCAATTTGCAACGTCCTCCTCAGACTCTAGAAGCACTTCGAGAGGAGTTGGTGGTTGCCTCGAATGAGATACCACAGGAGGACATTGACCACCTGATCAGAAGCATGCCTAGGCGCGTTGGAGAATGCGTAGCACATCAGGGTGCATCCGCACATTATTAAAGGTCAAAGAGCTTTAAAGTAGTGCAATCATTTTGAAATTTTTATCATTTACTTAACATATTATGCTTCATTAAGTACGTATACAAAATTTTATTAAAATAAAACCATTTAAACTGGGTGTTTGTAACAAGTGCTCCGAGTACGGTTTCCCATTCAAACCAGTTTCTTCTTACGTCGTCCATTCATGCCAGTTGCTCGAGGCCATGACGGGGTAATCAAACATAAGATCTGGGATTTTTTGCCGGTGTATCCTCCTTTGTCGGGATTGGAGGGATACTAGAAAAAAACTGATTAGGACAACGAGTTCCAGACTTTTTTTATGATTCTTGGTGGTAGTCTCTGACGAAAGTTGATCAATTTGTACGCAGGCTGAGATGGCTGTGAAATCTGAAGGATTCGTGGACATTGATACTTCCACACTGCAGTCAGTGCTAGCAAGGGAAACTCTCAATTGTAAGGAAATGACGCTTCTGGAAGCCGCTCTAAACTGGGCCGCGGCAGAATGTACACGGAGGGAAATTGAACCTACACCACAAAACAAAAGGTAGGAGAATATTTCAACTCAAATCTGCTTTCGGCTGTTATCACGTTTTGCCGTGGTAAAGAATCGTGAAAATGTTATTTCTTACCTATTACGTAACAGCATAATGAATCTAACATTTTTCATATACAGGGATGTACTTGGTGACGCTCTGTACCTGGTCCGTATTCCAACGATGAGTTTGGAAGAATTCGCCAATGGCGCTGCACAAATGGGAGTACTAACACAACAGGAGACCATAGATATATTCTTCCATTTTACCGCAAATAACAAACCCAAGCTGCAGTACCCTATCAAACCTAGAGCCGGACTAAAATCACAGGTCAGTTCATATACATTACGCATTGTGCCTTTAACCAAGTTGACAAACAAGAAATTCATATTTCTAACTTAAACATCACAGCGAGGGGTAAGTGACAACTTCACAAAATCACACATAGACGTGTTGCTTTACAGTGGTTCTGATGCTTGGGTGTCTTAAAAGTTGGAACTTTCTTTTTCAGAAACAACTATGCTTGAAATAACAAAGTTAATGTGTGTTGGAAGAGTAGCGAGAAATTAAAAAAAAAAAGTGTTCACGGTTCATTTGCAGAGAAATGTCAAATACTCTCTTACTTATAACAAGTACTGTTCGTTACGCCAGAGGATTCAAAAACACAATGGAGTCTCTTCCCCGAATGAATGTAGCAGCTTGATCAATTCTCATACATAGTTCGTCAACCGTGTTCACCTCGGTTTTGTACGTTAAGCGCTTCATTTAGTCCCTAAGAAAGAAATCACGAGGTGTTATATCTGGAAATCGCCGAGGCCTATTTTCTGCAAACCGATTGGTAATAGTGTAAATGTGCCTTCGCACTTTTGATCTGGTCGAGATACAGGATAGGATTAAGTTTGGTTTAAGTTTGCTTGATTTTACGGAGCCTAATATCTTATATTTAGTATTTATACTACTAGGAAAAAGATCTATACGCCTTGTAAAGGAAAGTCCCAACTGTGCGAACACCGTGTATAGTGTAAACGATGATGTCTTTTTCTGCAGGTGTGCCATCGATTCCAATCCTGCGCCTACCGTTCAAACCAATGGAGGTACAGAGGAAGATGCGACAGTATTCAGTTCAGTGTGGATAGAAGAATATTCGTCATGGGGTTCGGATTGTACGGATCGTCCAACGGAGCGTCTGATTACGCTGCTAAGATAGAACTAAAGAGGTTGGGACGAGTGTTGGCTGAAAACAACACGAATTTCTTCTCTGACGGATCTAGTAACACGTTCCACGTCTATTTTGATAATCCTATACAGGTATGTTCTATCTGGAATACAGATACAAGATACGAAACACATATTTTCATCTTGTATCTAAGATTCTATTTTAAAATTGTATTTGTACCATGCAATACTTAAATAATAAATATACCAGCTTTGAGAGCTCAAATGGTTAACCTACAATAAAAATATATTTTTGAATGATAACACCAGTTTAATGATAAGGCCTCATCCAAAAAATGAGTCATAAAATGTTTGAAGAACTGGTTCTACCTGTCTCAACTAAAACTTCAAAAATATGATATTTTGTCATAAAAGCTGTATGATCATGGGTTTCCAGTTCTGCCAAAGCCTGATATTAGTGCTCATGACACGTCCCCACAAACTGCTTGATCTACTTGCTTTTTTACTTCCTATGCCAGTGGTGAACGGGTGTTCAAATCGCGAAAACATTCGAAAATGAGATATGTTTTTTGGATGTTATACAACATGTACATTACGAAAAACAATATCACTCATTTCCGTCAGTCTGTCTGTCGGTTCGATTTTAATGAACCTTTCACACAAGATTACTACTAAGTAAAGAACGATGAAATCTTGTACTTTTTGAAAATCAGTCCAGCGACGGAGAAAACGGCAAAAGACGAAAAAATATGAATTGCTCAAACTTTGTTTTTTGATGTTTCAGATCATTTTCAGAAAAATGCTTACATGGGTTAAAAATTGGATCTTGGGGGTTGAGAGAGAGCATATGTCAATTTTTTGGTGCTATTAAGTTCCTACCCCGAAAATTATAAGCATCTATTGAACATACTTGTCCCACAAAAATTAAATTTTATATTTATTAAATTACAAATTGTACAAAATAAAGCTATGAGAATCATTTTAAATAAAAACAAATATGCTAGGATTAATAAGTCTATGTTAGAAGAACTACAATGGTTGATTGTAAAATATTTCATGTTTTCATTTTCATACTCAAGTTAAACAATCATTTACTACCACCACATTTAGAAAACTTCATAAAATGAAATAGTCATCATTAAACAGTATATTCATCTGCAAAATTGTAATAGTAGCATAACTAGTAACTCTATTTCAAAAGGGAGTACATATTTGAATTTAATAAGTTGAATAATGATATTAAACAGTGTTCGAAAATAAAAATGTTTAAGGTGGAATTAAAAATCACTTTATGAATACTCAAAATGCATAGTGATGTAATTTTAATAGAAAAGAATGTAAAATTACAGAAAATAAATTCAAAAAATATGTATATGAACGTCCGTCTGTCTACTTCGAATGCTGAGGGATAACTGAATGATATGCGTGCATTCGTGTATGCAACGCCGTGCTGGGTTGCCACGTTGTTGGGTGGTAGGTACTGTTGGTAGGGCTAGATCGCAATGTCAAATCTGTGGGGACTGTGGACTATGATCCGTTTAATTCCTTTGTTATACATGTTCGTAGCAACTTGGGGAATATAATCTTCTATGAATTGCATAGCGTAGGAAGTGCTACTGACGCCATTTTTCTGTTTTCAGATCGAACCGGAAAGTTTCTATACCGCGTCCGCCATCTTGGCCGGCGGCGAGTTGAGCTACTTCGGTCAAGAGGGGATGAGCGAAGTGACCGTCGGTCAAGTGACATTCCAGTTTCAATGTTCCTCGGAGAGCACCAACGGCACCGGAGTGCAAGGCGGGCAAATTCCGGAACTGATTTTTTACGGACCGTCCCATGAGGAACACTAACTCGGGAATTCGTTGACGTCTTACGCGATAGACCGGGTCACCCATTCATCCATCGGGAATTTGTTTTTATCAATGCAAAATAAGGAAAGTGTCTGCTAAACGCTTCGGTTACCCATCAAATCATACAATATTCTATTTTCGTGATAGGATGCATTGTATCTCTAGTGTCTTGTGGAGCCGTTGATGTAGAATATCTAGGGGATACGGCATAACGTTTTTAGTCACATTGAGAGGCTAATATTTTTATTGTACAAATCCCTCAAACTAGCAATTTAACCCGGTTTTTCTGAAATTTCCTTTCGTACACTATTTTGATAGTCCCTGCAGTATTTACCCCAATTACGATTTGCACTGATTCTAATAAGATATTTTTGAAGAACAACTCAAGCTACATCGCCAGCTTAAAAATAGCATAGCGCAAGTGACAGTGAAAGCTTGAATGGTATAAAGTAAAAATTGCTTGATGCAATGGTTTGATAAACATTTGAGCCAGACCCGTATCAAATGTCATCCTTGGCTCTGTCCACTGACGCTATTTTGCATAGACAAAAGAGATTCTATTAGCGACTCTCTAGATACTATCTCGATGAATGAAACCTGCTATCACCATCGCGAAATAATTACAGCTCGTTCTTATTATTTTGAGCTTTGGTATATTTATATATTTGCATCCGCGCATCCAAACCTTGATAATTACATAATTCCTATTTAAGGAACTCGGGAGTGTGAACTACTGTCTCTCTGTAAGTGTCAAATAAACGCAATGCCGAGGAAACCTTCAGGTTTCACTACAGCATAAGTAATAAGATTGAGTATAAAAACTGAGACCCCATACTCTTAAAATCAAGATGAAAGATTGCCAAAGTAGTTCAGCGGATTTCAAAGCTCCTTAAGAAACAACTATAAGAAAACTAAAGCTAATTCTCTTGTAGTAAAAGAACATGAGTGGTCAGTTTTCTAATATATATAAGGGGTGTTACAATTTTTTCGCAGATGCCTTATATTTGAGATGATTTAGTGAATTTTCTGCGTAATAATATATAATAGTCTATCGACTAAGACGTCAATAAGGGAATTAAAATATTTCTCACAAATAAATTTGGATGAGCAATGAATAATAAGGTAAAGAACTGATTGTACTCGTTTTTTTCATGGAACTATATTCGGGGATCTATGGAGAGATATTAAAAATTTGTGATTAAAACGAAGTTGACGTGTATATTTTTTTAACCTCTGCCAAAGTAAGACATCTTGAGGCACCCAGACCAATTTATAGTCAGTGGGTTTCAAGATGTGGAAAACATTATAATAACACGTAAGATGTATCTGCTATTTTATTTCTTAGCGTATTTAAATGTAGCCACTTTTACTTTTATAGTTTTGTTGTAAAAATAAGAAATGTACGATGCCAAATTTTTTTATTTTGTTTTTTTTTTTTGTAAATTGTCAGATTTACAGCACTCTCTTGACTTTACTTAAAGACTATGACATCATAACTCATTCCAAATATTTGTATGACTATTATTACTGAAACTAAACTTCATAATTAGTCTTTCTAAACTTTTAAACTGATGGTACATTATGGGGATTCAAAACAACTCCAACAATCAGTCAAAAATATTCTCTTGTAAATATGAATTAAATATATACTTGTTATCGAATAAATTATTATAGAGAACTCGACTAACAGTTGAAAACAGGGTTCTGCATTTATTCACTGTATGCATAAGTTGTCAATAGTTGTTATGAAGTAATAGTGTAAAGCATTATATCTGCTTTTATAGTGACTTTGTGATAAGCGAATCTTAATTTCATTAAAATACTATAGCTACATTAAAACTGAGTTATTTTTACCTTACTCCCTAACCCAAGCACTATACGTAGAATAGAGCTTGAAATCTTGAATTTTCGAGGTGTAACATATGAGCGTCATTTTATTTGAATTCGTTAAGGTTGGTCAGATTGTTTTCTTTCGATATGAAACTTACAGGGCGTTGATTTTAATAGAATAAAAAATAGTCCTATCATGAATCTCTAATTTTCCTACCAGTTTTAGATAGCAACAAGCACTTCTAATATTGTGCATTTTTTCATTGAAATCAAATGATTCTTGTCTAAAATATTAAATATTTTTGACCTGTCTTGAAAAATGACTGTCTATTCGTAAAAAATGGATTTAGAACTTTTTATTTCAAGACATTCACTCACCCGGATCAGCCTGCATGCGTATGATTCGCAGATAACTGTTTTATACTTTTATATACAGGGTGGTTCGAATTCGGATATCGGAAACTGTGAGAGATACAAAGTCGCTTAAATGGGGGCAACGTTGCGTATTTAGATAATCAATATCGCTTAGGAAGTTTCGAAATTCAAAGTACCTCCGGGAAGAGACGGAAAAAACTGAATTTTTCCAAAATCGTTTTAGTTTGTTCCTGCCTTTAGTCGGATTTCAAAATAAATTGCACATTAACATTTGCCACTTTTTCTCCTCTACAAGGAGGCATAATTGGAATTTCCATATGACGTTTCGGTTCTTGTCCTCCAGTATTGACTTTATTTTTTCTTATAGACGCCATATTGGATTTTTGCACAGATAATTAGTTTTTAATTTTAATTCCACAAATGTATAATACGTCATACATTGACTTTGCCTAAACTTGGATATTCCAGAAAAACAGACGTTCCTACAGTTTATTCAAAACAAAGCACTTACGTCATATTTAGTAAATTTGAATGGCAACCTTAAAGCAAAATAGATCCTAAATTGGTACGTATGGTTTGAATTTCTCGGATACAATTATTTTGGTAACAGTTTTCTGTGTTGTAACATTGTCGCAAAGCTTGTTAGGTAATTACGCCAACGGCTGTTGTTTATTTGTGGTTTATTTTCGTTCTTTTTGCATCAATATTTGCATTGTTATTTTATAAAAACTTTGAGATGTCTTTTTAAGCATTTTGCTAAAATGCCGAAACCTCTAGGTCTACAAGCAAAATAATTCGTCATTTTTTTGACGACATATTTTGAAACCGAACGAAAACATGGAGCTCCATTATTGCCTTTACAATCCGTAAGAGAAGTATTAGGTAGTAAATAGAAGTTATACTAGGAAAAGGCAACGGTCGTTTTCAAAACCTCGAAAAAAGAGTCCTAGTTAAACCGGGTACAATATATCCGCTAAGGCAGGTGTGGTGAACCTAAGAAGAAGCTGTGAAGAGAGAGGAGCTCCTCCAGACCAGGCGACAGGAACACCCAGGTACGTGCCAATCCTATATTGTCTTTGTATGGCTCGGGTGTCGATTACCTTATTGCCTTAATTATATCTGAACGCGCTTACAGTCCCGCAGCTCTCCACAATTTAGAATCATCTTTGCAATAACTTTTTTACAATACATACACTCCGTAATGTTGCTTGCGGTAAGGCATCGAAGACCATGTAGATTTTGTAAAACGTCCTAGGATCTAGTAGTTTTAATTAATGTGGCAACCATGTGCGTCACTGTCATTATTTGAAGTTGTAACGTAACTGCTTTAATTCAGTGAATAAATCTAGGCCTTGAAATTACCAGATTTCATTTGTTTCGTATATCAGACCAGACCTCAAACTGAACATAACAACTGACATCAGAAGACTGAAAAGAAGAGTAATAAATCGAGTGAACAATGTACAAAGAAGAGTCAGGGTTTGCCTAGAAAATACCGGTCAACATTTTATTATGTTATTACCATCAATAAAATTTCATTTTGTGTTCCGGTTTCACAAAACCTTTTTATTTCCTTATAATTTCCATCCAACCACAAATTCATGGTCATTCCAAGGGAATACATCACTGAATTTAGGACTTAAAAGTTCATTCGAATGTACAAAATTCCATTATAGCATCCATATGAAAAACAAAGTTGATGATGGAACTCAAAGAAAAAATGTCGAATTGAAAATTTGACTAGCCATCTTGTAGAGGAGAATAAGTAACAATGACAGCATGCAGTTTATTTTGAAATCCCATCTCAGATGAAGTCGGGACAAAATAAGTGGAGACAAAATAAGAGCGGATTTCGAAAATTTCTAAGCGTTGAATTAATGTGTGCTCCATGGTAGTGGACAACACAAGTGATGCATTGTGTGGCCATCTGTGATACAAGTGTTTTGGAGAGCAATAAGTTGGGTTGAGCGGGCCTATGGTTCAATATAGGGTTTAATAATTGAGCTGTCATCTAGCGGATTATAAGCCTTTTAGCAGCAAACCCTAATTTTCCTGAACTATTTCGGAACGCCATAGGCCAGGAAATTTGAACTTTTTCTTATCGAAAAATTCCAACGATTCCAGACCAGGTAAAATACGACAATCGAGGATTTGTCTCATAGTCCGTAATGAGGATCAAAGTGCTCTTGACAAAAGTCAGCACTTCTGTATTACATTCGTATATTAAGTGGTATTTTTTAAAAATCCGCGTGTTTGCAGATAATTATGGTATTAGACAATTTCAAAACATGGTACTTCTTACATAATTTGCAAAGAGCCGCGCAAGTCTAATGAAGTTAAATGTTTACACCGGTAAATATTATTATTACGTTGAAACTACGCTGTCACTTTGGTAGGCATTGGTAAACAAATAAGTCAAAAATATGCACTAAAAGTATGCAATTTGAGCAACAGACAATGCAATGTAAACATATAAGCTCGCAACCTAATATGTTCCAATCCATTGGTGTAGACACTGCAAGTGATACTGGGTATACTAATTTAAAAAAATAAAATGGCAGATTACAATAAACAATTTCAACTGTAAAATTCATACTTCACGGGCTACATCTTAAACAGCTTAATGAAATGAAGGTATTTTTGCCAAAAAAATACACGCTACTTGCTGAGAAACGGGTATCCTTTAGCGATTTACAAAATATTGTTACAATTGCGTCCATCCATCTCGTTAGTGAGTGAATAGTATTACTACTATACCTCAATGAATAAAATGCATGCTTGATAATTATAGATGCAGTACTTACCAACTGCAGGAATGTTGATGCAGAGAGCTTGAGATAACCGCAAGTATGTTCTTCCTAGTTCATAGCAGCAGATTTGGAGAACATCGCTGATATCTATCAGCAAATCTGTTGAAAAACTGTTAAGGAAAACAATTATATAAAACCAGAGTTATTTAAACAATTTGTTGATCAAAAAATATAGCAACAAGAGCTGAAAAGTAGACAGACAATTCACAAACAGTAGGCGTGGGAAGTAAAAAATCCATGTCACTTTTTGAATTATGAAATACGGGTTCCGGACAAGCAATTGGCAAGTTGTTTGAGTTAATAAGGTATTTGGTACATGTAATGCCACGATGTGAATGCAGTTCTCAATACGAATGCATAATTGCTATTAAAAACGTAACATTTTCATCGCTTGTATAACATATTAAGATAATAGTAGTAACGTCTGCTATCTACATCCTATCCACTGACAAATCTATAACATTTGACTGCTTTCAATGTCACAATAGTGTCAAACCGATCAGATGTAATAAAAAGCCACGCAAAAATGTCCTATGGTTCACAGGGACCCACACCAGCGGTATTCGGTAGACTTCTTTTGCGGTCTTAGTTCCGCCATAATCACTACATTGGTCACACATCCCGTCAACAAGTTGATCTACCGACAGATATTGGAAGGAGGCGCCTTGAAGGATTCCTTGGCCAGGCTGCGTTTAGAAGGGCTCAGGTACCTTTACCGAGGAGCCTTACCGCCTATGTTTCAAAAAGGCGTGTCTCTGTCCACCATGTTCGGGGTGTATAACGTAGCCATCGTGCCGATGAAGGAGCTCCATGTAAGGTTTGTTACCTACAATATAAATAAACAATTTTGTAGTGATAATTGTACTGAAAAATTGGTCACAATTCAATGGTACATCCTCATGGTATTTATCTCCAAAGTAACACTGAGTATAGTAATATGAAGCCCATCTTGATCCACAGAGATTATCACACGTTGTATCGTAAATCGTAACCTTAAAGTCGAAACGTAAGGTCAATTAAAGGTCAAGTCGGCTTTTCCAAACCATCATTGCTGGTATTGTCGGGTGCCCAAATAGGTGTTTCGGAATTTAAAGGCGTCATTTATGAACGCCTCAGATATTTTATCATGAAAATGCGTCGTGTTTAACAACGGAGCTTTGCATAAAAATTGTGCGAAGGTACTAGAACAGTTCGCTCTCATTTTTTTTTACCACAATACAGGGTGTCCGCAAAGTTGGGGTTTTCCTTTACACGACGTGTAGATCTTGAAAACATAAGCAATTTTTCTTAGTACCATATACACCAATGTCTTAAGGGAACCGAGATACAGGGCTCTGCAACATCAAAAATATCTGAATAACGTCCTGTAGCCGCGACATCACCGACTGGTACAAGGTCACTGGCTCAACCCGACGACAGAACTGGGTCGGGGTCAGTATGCAACTTTCAACCGACGGTTACGGTCACGCGTGTAGAGGTAATCGCGTAGACGAGAATCCCTCAAGAAGCACTAGAGACGTGGCTAGAGAAGTGCAAGTATCAAAAACTAAAGTGTGGCAAACGCTGCGTGAAGAGGGGCTGTATCCGTTTCACGTCCAACGTGTACAAGCCCTTCAACCTGACGATTTTCCAGCAAGAGTGCGGTTTTGTGAGTGGTTGTTGCATCAACATGACAATAATCCGGACTTTTTGAAGTGCATATTGGTGACAGACGAATCTACGTTCACGCGTAATGGGGTGAATAACTTTCGCAACACTCATGTTTGGTCAGTAGAAAATCCGGCACGCTGTCCGTCGGGCACATTTTCAACAAACATTGTCGGTGAATGTTTGGGCTGGCATGGTGAACGGTATGCTCATTGGACCATTTATTCTCCCAAATCGATTGGACGGGATGCAATACCTAGACTTTTTACGCAACATTTTGCCTTCCTTGTTAGAAGATGTGCCATTAAGTGTAAGACAATCAATGTGCGTCTGCTCGGTAGCGCATCAGCTGATTTCATTTTCTGTTGGAGCGGTATGATTTCGGGCAGAGACATACTTAGCCCTTCTCGTCAACTGGACAGTGAGTACTTTTTCCTTTATTTTTTTTTACTTGGTCGCCCTCGTTTCACTACACATTACCTTTGTTATTTCAAGGGTAGTTGTTTCTGAAAAGGAAAACCCCAACTTTGCGGACACCCTGTATAGACTTTTCGTAACCCCAACTTGATAATATGCATCTTAGTAATATGTTCTTTTAACGAGATATGGTCACGTGTCATATAGCGAAAGAAACTTTGTCTTTGGTATAAGAGCCCAAAACACAAAACGCTACATGATCTTTTAGAAGAAAGGTTTCCCACTCCCAAGTATAGTGTTTTTTTTTTGATGTTATTGACCCATTTTTTGCTTTTTTTTTTCAAGAAACTTTCATTTGATTCGACAAATTACTACGTTACTGTTGCACTTCACAGCACGAAGAGAATTGCCTTAGTTTCTCCTCCAAAACTAGCGCCATCATAAAAAAATCACTGGAAATTTTTGTAGGCGAATGGTCATTGGTATCTATAAAAACAAACAGGGTCTCCTCGAAATTGGGGCCTTCCTTAACGTAGCGTATAGGTCGGGCAATAATAAGCATATAGCTTTACCATAACCGAGATATTAGCTTGCAGAAATTAATAAATGAGTCAGCACGACCCTTCCACCGTCCCCTCCCCAAATCCTACGTCACGTATGATGTACTAAGAACAGGTTCATTTTAACACACGTTTTTGTATTACGAATTTCATTTGATGTTAGGTTATAATAAAATACAAACGTACCAACTAAAGCCAAATAAACAAAAAAATGCAATTATAATCACTTTATGATTCAAGTTTTTGGTTTTGAATGAAAACTACAAAGCAATGATGCAAAATACACAGGCATAAGCGCATACAATGAAGCAATACTTTCAAAATGTTCCCTGCAACCGTATACCAGACACCTTACTTTCAACTGCGCATGCCCAAACTTGTCTGTACAATGTTCCAAATTTTAATCAGAACCTTTTTTTCAAGAAACGAATTAGTTCCGAACAAAAACCAAAGATGATGGAACAGCGAACATCAATAAAATAAACCACAACATGGACTGCTGATAAGAATATTTTAAATTGCGCATGCGGGTTCTGTTCGGAACATGTTCCCTGTCCGTGCTGGAATAAACCTATTATGTGAGTCAGTATCCAAATCAGTCGTCGCGTGGTATCTAGTTTATAACAAACCGCGTTTGAGAAAACAAAATTGGTACATGTTGATACTCCTCGAGTGTACTCAAAACCTCGAAGTCGTCCTCGATGTTTCTTTCCATCAAAGCTGCATATGTTTGCTTATACCGTGCAAAAGCCATCTGGTTGAACTGAATTGAAAACCTAGACAGCCCATTTTGCAAGTGTAGGAAGAGGTTTTTGAATCGAACAGCGACAACTTCAACCAATATTTACAAACAAAACATGGAACACGGTACTTTCTGTAGTACCTTAAGGCATTCTTCTTCTTCTTATAGAATATAACAAAATAAGTAGCCTCAGAGTGTGATAGTTGTATTTTAAAGTAACATTCCTCGTTTCATTCGACTCGGAAATAGTATGGCTTCTAACATGAGATTGGACTTGGAAGAGACCGTGTCGAAATTCCAGAAATAGTTACAAACGAATTAAAACTCATCAATTATGGTGCTATGCATATTTATTTGAAAATCGGAAATATTTTCACGTTTTCATTCCAATTTCTTGATCGAAAAACATCTTGAGGGTGTATCAATTCACGCTGATTTTCAAGATATTTTAGAGAATATCGATAAAGGTGTGGACAAAACGCTTGTAGACTGATTTTTGTTTAATATGGTAGACACTGCTCTCAATTTTGTGTGGCTCAATTTGTAAAACATTTAATATAATCACCTTCTTGTCCTGAGTGTGCCATATGACAACCAAGTAAAATTATGTAATTGTTTTTTTTTGAAAGTATCAAACACAAATGCTACTTTGATCTTCCACTTCTTGTCGAATTTGAGAACCACGCTGTTTCGATTTCTAGGGTCTTCCATCGTGTTATGCTTTTTCAAAGATTGTGTAAGAAGCACGTAGACCACGTAATGAAAACATGACTCGGGGACCTATACAGGGTGTCCGCAAAGTTGGGGTTTTCCTTTTCAGAAACAACTACCCTTGAAATAACAAAGGTAATGTGTAGTGAAACGAGGGCGACCAAGTAAAAAAAATAAAGGAAAAAGTACTCACTCTCCAGTTGACGAGAAGGGCTAAGTACGTCTCTGCCCGAAATCATACCGCTTCAACAGAAAATGAAATCAGCTGATGCGCTACCGAGCAGACGCAGAAACCACATTGATTGTCTTACACTTAATGGCACATCTTCTAACAAGGAAGGCAAAATGTTGCGTAAAAAGTCTAGGTATTGCATCTCATCCAATCGATTTGGGAGAATAAATGGTCCAATGAGCATACCGTTCACCATGCCAGCCGAAACATTCACCGAAAATGTTTTTTGAAAATGTGCCCGACGGACAGCGTGCGGATTTTCTACTGACCAAACATGAGTGTTGCGAAAGTTATTCACCCCATTACGCGTGAACGTAGATTCGTCTGTCACCAATATGCACTTCAAAAAGTCCGGATTATTGTCATGTTGATGCAACAACCACTCACAAAATCGCACTCTTGCTGGAAAATCGTCAGGTTGAAGGGCTTGTACACGTTGGACGTGAAACGGATACAGCCCTCTTCACGCAGCGTTTGCCACACTTTAGTTTTTGATACTTGCACTTCTCTAGCCACTCTAGCCCCGTCTCATACTGACCTGACACACTGACCCCGACCCAGTTCTGTCGTGGGGTTGAGCCAGTAACCTTGTACCAATCGGTGATGTCGCGGGTCGCGGCTACAGGACGGTATTCAGATATTTTTGATGTTGCAGAGCCCTTTATCTCGGTTCCCTTAAGACATTGGTGTATATGGTACTAAGAAAAATTGCTTATGTTTTGGCTACAGGACGGTATTCAGATATTTTTGATGTTGCAGAGTCCTTTATCTCGGTTCCCTTAAGACATTGGTGTATATGGTACTAAGAAAAATTGCTTATGTTTTCAAGATCTACACGTCGTGTAAAGGAAAACCCCAACTTTGCGGACACCCTGTATAAATCAGAGAAACCAGCTTTTTGATTGACAATCCCTATAACTGGAATAAGAGGAGTTTATTTCAAACGACAAAGAACGTTTTGAAAAGAATGAAAATAAAGATATTTCTGAAGGAGGACATTGCTGGAATACGAGCCAGTCTACGAACATTTTGTCCAAACATCGAACCTCGGTTAGAAGCCATATTTTGACGAAGTATCTCTGTCTCAGATTGGCGAACATACTGAACAAATGGGTGCCAGTTTTATCGCCGCATCAGTTGAAACACTGTTCTGTCCATTCGAAAGAATCCAAGTACTACTAGTCAGATCAGAGTTCCACGACCGTTTGAAGAACATGTTCCACACCTTCGTCGAAATAAAAAGATCATTTGGCATCACCGAATATTACAGAGGTGTCACCATACTATTCTGGAGAAATTCATTTTCTAACAGCGCGTTTTTCATTATGAAATCCGAGCTACAAAAATACTTCGATAAAGACTATTGTGCCGTTACGAAAAATATCAAGAACTTTGTAACAGGCGGCCTTTTGGGGGCATTCATGTCCACAGCAATGTACCCACTGAAGGTGATCAAAGTAGAAGTACAAAAGGATATTGGAGGAAGGTTTTTGACCGCTGGGGAAGTGGTCCAGAATATATATAAGAAAGGTGGAATCGGAAGGTTCTACAAAGGAGCAGTGCTTAATGGTTCAAGGGCTTTGTTAAGCTGGGGTGTGACCAACATGGTTTATGAATATATGAAAGAGAAGATTATTTAAGGATGTTGATGGAAAAACGTTTTCTGGTACACAATTTCTTTAGAAAAATGCGTGAATAAAGTGAAGTCGATTGATCCACACGTGTTTTGTTTGAAGGCGTTCAACATTTATACTCAATATCTAGGAATGAATCAAGATAATAAATAAGAAAAGTCTACGAGCGCGGTGTTAACGAAATAATCTTTTTTTTTTCAAGTGCGCATGTATGCCATTTTTTCTGACTAATAGCCAGAGGTGACGTAAATTCGCTATCAAGATTTTGCGATTTGATCCACTAAACTATTTCTAGTAAGCATTGATTAACGAATTCTACCTGAAGATAGCCAACATAATGCTATATTCCCGCGTCCAAATATGAATATTTCAGAATGGCAGACTGGCAGGCTGTGATACGAGGGGTGTCTCTTAAGTTTTGCATATAGAAACATAGTAGGCCGCGCGGATCGAACGTCAGTACTGAATCTTAATCTCACTCTTTAGTAAACTTAAATTCAATGTTTCACAACAATACGTGCAGTGTTCTCACTACAGTGAATTTTTAAGTGTCACCAAGTCATTAGAAAAATAAAACTCAACCGAGAACATTTTCGCGCCATAATTTATTACAACTTTCAGAGACAATTATCGCAACAAGAATGCCTTGCTGAGTTACTGTCTGTTTTCGGCAACGAAGCGCCACATCAGTCGACAATTTCCCGTTGGTATGGAGAATTCAAACGTGGACGGGTGAGTCTTAGTGACGATCCCAGGGTGGGTGCACCAAAAATGGCAGTCACCCAGGAAAACGTCGATGCTGTGCGCAAACTCATCATTGAATATAGACATGTGACATATCAATTCAATTCTTTATTTGTGTAAGTACACCAGCGTGTTTACACAAGTCAAAAGAAAAAAAATAATACAAAAAGCAGTCTGACAAAAGACTGATGTTCAAATTAGACAGAAAAACATCAACTTATGACAACATGATTCAATAAAAGCAGATACAGCAAGTCCATATAAGTTGTAAAAACAGGAGGACATATATTCGTACATAGATACACGCATATTCATTTAACCACAATACGTATGTTTACTTCTACACACACACACATATATATAGATATATACACATATACACATATATACGTTAAAATGGAAGACATGAAATGTTGATATAAAAATTTACCAGATGACTTAGTAGAAAGTTCAAGAAGCCTAGAGGATCCCAGGTGTAGGAACACTGTTATATTTGCTAACAATCCGACAAGTCTGAAAAATTATTGCTCAAATACTCGTTGATCGAGTAAAATGCTTTAGTAGTCAGATAAGCATTAATTTTATTTTTAAAAACTTTCGCATCCAGTTTCTTTATACGGTCTGTCAACAGGTTATAAAAAACTATCCCATAATAGTGTGTGCCGTTCCTGATGGTTTGGAGACGGCCATGAGGTACTAAGATTTTATCCATATTTCTGGTTCTATAACTGTGGACATCACTGTGGGTAGTATATTGGCTCAGGTTAGTCTTTATATACATCAGACATGTGAAGATGTAAAGAGAAGGTACTGTCATGATTTTCAATTCTATAAAACCTTCCTTGCAAGGTTCCGTGTATTTGAGGCCAGCAATGTACCGCAAGCAACGTCGTTGTAATCCAAAAACTTTTGACGAATGGGCCGAGTGACCCCAGTTTAACAATGCGTATGAAATTCTTGATTGAAAGTAGGAATAATATGTTAGAAGAAGAACTGACTGAGAGACATTTTGTTTCAAGTTCCTTATCAAATATATATATTTTGCTAGTGCATCGAGAACATGGATTACGTGAGTTTCCCACGACAAGTGTTCATCAATGTAGACTCCTAGTAACTTCACGGACTTTAGTGTATTAGTGTCGTGCTGCCTCAAGCTAAGAATAATCATCTGAGACTTGGTTTCATTGATGGTCAACTTAGCGGTTAACCAGTTTGCTAGTTTTCTTTTATGAGCCTCAGAGTCGAATATCAATGAGGCTAAAGAGGCATTGCTATTCATCAAGGTAGTGTCATCAGCGAATAGGATTAAGTTATCATTCACATTATAGTTAGTCATATCATTGACGTAAATTAAAAATAAAATAGGTCCCAATACCGAGCCTTGCGGTACCCCGTGAGCAGCGACTAACTTTGAGGATGATGAACCTTTAAAGTATACAAATTAGCGTCGATTACTCAAGTAAGATTTAATCATTGCAGTGGATGCTTCATGAAAGTTATAAAAAGGGAGCTTTTCCAACAGGATGTCGTGTTGAACACAATCAAAAGCTTTGGACAAGTCCAACAAACATGCTGCGCCATATAGGTTGTTTTCAAAAGTCTCGTTCACAAACTGAATAAAACTGTTAATAGCTGATGTGGTGGAACTATTTTTCCTAAAACCAAACTGTGTTGAGCAAAATAAATTATTAGCCTCAAAGTATTCATTAATTTGATTTATCAACAATAATTTTCGCAAAAATAGATATTAAGGAAATGGGCCTGTAGTTGCATAACTCTTCGGTATCCCCTTGTTTGAAAATGGGTATAATTTTAGATACTTTGAATAAATCCGGAAAAGTATTACTTTCTATACACTGATTGAATAACTTGGGTAGAGGATATATGATGAGATTTTGCAGGGTTTTGACAATCCTGACAGTAAAGCCATATGGGTCAGTACTCTTTGAGTTTTTTAGTTTATTTATGGCAGTTCTCACATCATGATATGAAACTTCCCTGAATCGAAAGTGTGAACTATGAGTAGGATGATTCATATAATGCGATGGAGAAACATCGGATGGGGTAATTTTATTTAAAAGTTTTTGTGGGATATGGGTAAAAAAGTCGTTGAATTGATGTGCTGTGAGAGATGTTGAGGAGTCCTGGTTGTGTGCGTTCGGTTTAACATTCTTTATGATATTCCAAGCAGCATGTTGTCTGTTGTTGGATTTATTAATGTAGTCATCATTGGCTTTAATCTTAGCTTTGACAATTTCTTGTCTGTAACTGTATTTAAATTGTTTCAAGCAGTCCGTACTAACTAAAGTAACATCGTCTTTATGAAGCTCTGTTAGGAAAGTCAAAGTCTCTCTCATATTTCTTATATGATCATTGAACCAATACACATTACAGGAGCTTTTATTATCATTAACAAGTCGCGATTTTATAGGAAGATGTTGATTGACCGAAATTCTGACAATAGATATGAATTTTTCAATTCAATATTCGATTGTCGTACTTTTTTCATTAACAAAGATGTTGATTCCATATCATTGTAAAGTTTGAAAAGGCCGCTGTTTGTTAAAGGTCTATAATAGAGTTTCCTACGTACTTTCGGTACATGTGATAAATTAAAAGTATAGTCAAGCGCTAAATGATCTGAATAATGAGTATCAAAAAGATTAACGCTATTTTCTGAGTCTACGTAGTTTATGAAGATGTTATCTAGACAACTTGAGTTTCTTGTATTTTGACTAACTATTGGCATGAAACCATAACAACATATCGCGAGATTGAGGCGTCCTTGAAGATCTCAAAGACCTCAATTCAAAAAATTTTACATGAAGAATTAGGAGTAAGAAAATTAGTTTCTCGTTGAATACCCCACCTGTTGACTGAAGAGCAGAAAGCAGCCAGGGTTAATTGGTGTAAAAAAACGCTTGACCGTTTCAATTCCTGAAACTCAAAAAATGTGTACAACATTGTTAGTGGTGATGAATCGTGGATTTACTGTTATGAACCGGCTGTTTCGGTGTTCCAAGGTGAAGAAAAGCCAACAAAAGTCATCCGTTGTCGAAGTGTTTCGAAAAAGATGGTCGCGACATTTGTGTCACTATCGGGTCATATTGTAACAATTCCTCTTAATGAGCAAAGAACTGTTACTGCGGATTGGTATACCACCATTTGTTTGCCAAAGGTCATCACCGAGCTTCGAAAAATCAACCCCGAAAGAAGAATAATGCTCCACCAAGACAATGCAAGCTCGCACACAGCCCAAAAAACAAGGCAGTATTTAACGGAAGAAAACGTGGAAATATTGGACCATCCTCCATATAGTCCCGATCTAAGTCCTAACGATTTCTTTACTTTCCCGAAAATTAAAAACAGACTGTGTGGTCAAAGGTTCCAGTCACCAGAAGAAGCAGTTGACGCATTCAAAAATGCCGTTTTGGATCTGCCAGCAAACGAGTGGAATAAGTGCTTCGAAAATTGGTTCGACCGCATGCAGATGTATATTAATCTTCGTGGAGAATACTTCGAAAAACAATAAAGTCATTTAAAACTACCTACGGTGTTGTTTTATTTCCATATGCAAAACTTAAAAGACATCCCTCGTAGTTGAGCTTTTTTGTACATTGAATCGCGTATAACTCGACAACTAATTGTCAAAAGAAACGACATCAAATTACGCATGGTATCTAAAAAAGTTGAATGCCACAATTGTAGTCAACCATATATGCTGCTGACTTGGAAAATATTTTTACTTCTACAGGGGGATTCATAACTACGTGGTGACCTAAACATATTTTTTTCAAATTAAAAGTCCTATCTTTAATTGCAGATTTGCAGATGCCCTGCCAAACACAGCAATTTGATACATACTATGGCGTTTTATTTGCAAATTGTTGAGATATTGGACAATCTATACAAAAGAACACTCCACTTTGACAACTTGCACCACAACTGATATAGCTAGAGAACTGAGCTTTTCACCAGAAAAACTTTATAACCCCATATTTGCACCTTTTTTAGTTTTTTGATAGTTTATACAGAGTGATTAAGAATGCTAAATTAACAACTTCTCAAAATTTTCAAATGGAACACCCTGTATATTTTCACTTTTCGATTCTCCTCTTCACAATTTTTTTCTGATATAGGGTTTATGGGGGGTTTGAGTTACTAAAAACACACGGACTTCGATGCGTCAGGTCAAATTCATGAATATTTTGTCAAAAAAATTGATGAATTTCTTCAAGGTAACAAGGAGAAAAATTACATGATCAAATTTATTGAAATCAGGTATACCCACACATTCAGTAACTTCCTATGATACCAACCTCAGCGAAAAAATTCCAAAACATAACCTATGTATAATATGAAAATAACCAATAAAAATATGATTAGATATAGGTTGTCTGTGTTGAAATATTACAAGTCTAACTGTGAAGATTATAATTTTAATCGCAAATCACAAAACGTGAACGCATCAAATAACGAAGGTTGGTATCAGGAAAAATAGCCAAAAGTAACTTGAATTCCCCAAAAAACTGACGCAAAATTAGAACCCTAATCTGGCAATTTATTCATGAATTTATTGTTGTAAAAAATTTAAAATAATTTTTATGATTACACGCTCCAACTTCTTCAAGGTTAAAAAAAATGTTCAAGTTATTGATCGTGTAAAGCAGCTATAACGATCTACCGTTATCAAGTAAATGTTATTTTTTATTTCAGAAGGTAATATAATATTTTCCATATACCTTGATATCCGGTGTTCCATTTGAAAATTTTGGGAAATCGTCATTTTGCGTTCTTGACCACCCTACATAACTATCAAAAAGACTGAAACGGTTTGTTTAGATACCATGCCTAATACAGGAGTTATCGACTGAGCCCAAACTAGAAAAACGCACCCTGTATATATAGCGTTTTGATGTTTTGTAAATTGTAGAGTTACAAACGATTTAATGCACATGTTATACTTTGACAGCCTACCAGTCCGCAATTTAGAGAGTATTTTTATATTCTAGGACTACAAGTAACTCGAGGAGCTTTAAAATGAAGTATCACTCTTACGCTAAAATATGGTATTCATACAACTTCTGCTTGCTACCTTGTTCCATTTAAAAAAACAAGTAGGGCATTCCTGAAAATCACTGTGTAGCTATCGACTACCGCCTCAAGGCGTCAGCGTTGCCACATCTAAAAAAATTATAATTTTTCTGTAAATGGAAAACGGCGTCTGTTTTCATTACTTTTGAGGAAAATTACTGCATTCCTATTTGGCAAAATCGCTATGGCGATGATAATAATAATTTATAATAAATATTGTTTTATAGAATGAAAAAAGTTGAAGCTACTTCACTATCCCTGAGGAAGCACTTGGATGATAGTGCACTCAAAAATTAAACAAGAATGTATGTGCTCATATTGAGCACGCAGTCTACGCGCCTTTTGTTCAAATAGTACAATCACTGAAGCTATAATTTTCACAAAGCATTTCTATCTCAGATTGGCGAGCACAATGAACAAGTGGCAGCCAGTTTTATAGCAGGCACAGTTGAAACGGTGTTCTGTCCATTTGAAAGGGTCCAAGTGCTGCTGATCAGGTCAGAATTCCATGATCGCTTCAAGAACATGTTCCACGTATTCTATGAGCTAAAGAGGCACTATGGCATCCAGGAATTATACAGAGGCGTTACAGTACTATTTTGGAGACACACGCTTTCGAACAGCGGATTCTTCATTTTGAAATCGGAGATACAAAAGCACTGGGATCAAAAGGATACTGCCGTAACGAAAAACGTCAAGAATTTTGTAGCTGGAGGAGGTGTAGGAGCAATTGTGGCCGTATCATTGTACCCGTTGAAGGTTGTGAACATACAGGGACAGAAGGACATAGGAGGTCGATTTCTGACCACGAAGGAGGTGATCCAACGTATCTATAAGAAAGGTGGCGCCAAAAAATTCTACAAAGGAATAATGCTGAATGGTACACGAGCTTTATTGGCCTGGGGTGTGACCAACATGGTTTTTGAGTACCTAAAGGACAACATTGGCTGAGGATGTTGAGACAAATCATTTTTACGTATCGTTATATTTATATACAGATTTTATGTAAATATGCAAATATAATGACATTGTATTCATCGACTAAAAATATTTGAACAAATTGTTATAGTCTTTTTCACGAGTCTTTTTTTCAACTTCTACAAAGAGAAATTATTATCATAGCCAAAAACTATTTACCTCGTTTACTCGTTTTATTCCTACCCGAGTTAGGTTAGGTTTCTTGTGAGTGCATCAATAACGATCCTCTCCTGCGACTCTTTGGTCTATTGTGGCCTCCATGACGATGCAGCATCATGCCGTGCACGCAACACCAACGATTGCCAAGTTATTTCGCATTATGACCACATTATACATCGGACTTTTAACATTCAATGTACCCGTTGTTACCGGGATCGGAAGCTTCTTAATGATATAACGTGTTTGACAGATACTAAAGACGTTACATTTACCCCCCACAACGCGCAAGTTTCAACCCATACAAAAAAATTTCTGAAGAAATCAGTAGCCCCTGAAACTCGATTTTCATTCTTTTTTTTTTTTCGTGTTTGTGCACCTAGCTAGCTCCGCCACCACTAGACCGATTTTCAAAAACTACAAAGAATTTTTCTCCTTGATATAGTAGTAACCTTGCCTGGAAATTTAATCACACTAGAATGTGATGAGGAGCCTTTGAAACGTCAAAAAAACGAAGCTTGAGCGTAGTTTTTTTTGATTATTTCGTTGTTTGCTTTATTATCTGCTGCCACTGGTCTGATTTTTAAAAACTACAAAGGTTTTTCGTCCTTGGCATAGTAGTAACATTGTGTGAAAACGTCATCAAAATCCCCGCGGAACTTCTCAAGTTATGAGATCTTATAAAGTGAGACATGGTTTTTCGTGATGTAAATTTCATAATTCGATTTCTCGATTACAATACTTCCTCGCTAGTTTTGACATTATGGAATGAGAATACGCCGTTACGATGTTCCATAAAATTGGTAATGCAAATACATAGTTTTATTTGACGATATTATATCTATCTCAGATTGGCGAAAACTCGCAACATTTGGCAGCTGGTTTCATCGCAGGCACGGCAGAAACGATCACCTGTCCATTTGAAAGAGTGCAAGTCCTGCTACTGAAATCTGAATTCCATGACCGATTCAAGAATATGTTCCACATTTTCATCTCGCTGAGAAGAACTCACGGTTTCAGAGAATACTTCAGAGGACTCGCCGTGATATATTGGAAAAACACAATCTCATGCAGCATGTTTTTCACTCTGAAAGCAGCGATGAAGAAATACTTTGATGATGAAGAATCTACTGTCCCAAAAAACTTGGTGAATTTCCTTACAGGAGGCGTTTTAGGCATGTTTATGACCACCATATTATATCCTTGGAAGATACTACAAATCAGTATACAAAAGGAAATTGGGGGACGTTTTTTGTCTACGAAGGAGGTCATGATAAGTATTTATAAGGCAAAGGGTGTTGGTGGTTTCTACAAGGGAGTGGTATTGAATAGTCAGAGATCATTGTTAGGCTGGGGTGTGACAAATATGGTTTTTGATTATATGAAGGAGAAACTAAGCTAAGGATAAGACTCTTATGCAGTTTTCAGTTAATTAATCATTAAAGCATATAGAATGTAAACTTTATTTTATTTTATTATCAAGTATTGATAATTGTGGGCTAAGATTTTCAGGATCACTGATTCCAATGTCGGGAATACCCCAATCACGCCAAGACCTCGGTCATTTCAATTTCATATCAACGAGTTGATGAAGATACAAAAAAAATACATATATAATTTAGTAAGTTCCTACAATCCATTTGTGTCATTATATTTAATAATAAAATAACACTGATCAACAGCCAAAAAATATCCTAAATAAAATCAACAAAATATTACTATTTTTAATGTGCTAAAACCGGAATGAAACTTATTTTTTCAATATTAGTTCAAGTTACGGTAATTGTGTTCCTGCTGTGACAGTGTTAATATACTGTAATTCACAAGAATGCACGTGCTACATTTTTATATTCGGCAAGGAAAGATGATGTAATCGGCATGATTGTGTTACGTTATACATACGTGTACATTATATTGTTTTATATTAGCCATTTTTTCCTCAGTTGGCTGACAGCGTTCATGCAAGATGTCTCGAAAGTGTGTAAACAATCCAGATCAGTTTTGTTACGTGTGTGGTGATGTGACTTTTGCGTCTCAGAGACGGTCTATTACTCCACTAATAACAAAGGCATATCAGCTTTACTTCGGTTGTAAACTCGGTGATCAAGACAAACAGTGGGCACCCCACATCTGCTGTAATACATGTGCTTCAAGTCTGAGGAGCTGGTTAAATGGCAAAAAACGGTCTATGCGCTTTGCTGTCCCAATGGTTTGGAGAGAGCCTACAAATCATATTAATGATTGTTACTTTTGCATGGTACCTTGTGTTGGACAAGCCACAGGTATGTCCAAGAAAAAAAAATCTGTTATTAACTACCCCAAAATACCATCTGCGATGAGACCTGTGCCTCACAGTGACGAAAATCCTATTCCAAAACCCACAGAATCCTACACTTGCGAATCAGAAAACGAATCAGATCATGACGATCGAGTGATTCGTCAGGAAGGAGATATGCCATCAACGTCAAGAGATCCTGATTTTATACCGAGCACGTCATGCCACCAACCGCACAAAATAACACAGTCAGAATTAAATGATCTTGTAAGAGATTTAGAACTTCCAAAATGTAAGGCAGAGTTACTTGGATCAAGACTGCAGCAGTGGAACTTGTTAGAAGACGATGTTTCGGTATGTGTTTTTCGTAAACGCCTCAAAGACTTAGAACCATTATTCAATATGGAGAATAACTTGGTTTTCTGCAGTAACATTAACGGCTTACTGGCGGCTTTAAATATAAACTATAACCCAGAAGAATGGAGATTGTTTATAGACAGTTCAACATTGAGTTTAAAGGCAGTGTTATTGCATATTGGAAATATTTTACCATCTCTTCCTGTAGGGTATGCAGTTCACATGAAAGAATCATATGACAATATGAAGTACCTATTGACATGCATAAAATACGATGAGCACCAATGGCATATTTGTGGCGATTCGAAAGTTGTTGCACTTTTACTTGGGCTGCAGCTAGGCTACACAAAGTTTTGCTGTTTTTTGTGTGAATGGGACAGTCGGGCAAAGCCACCAGACAAAACTGGCCTGTTCGTCAATTCCTAGAGCCAGGTCAAAAAAATGTACAGCATATGCCATTAGTAGATTCGAAAAAAAATTTATTACCACCACTGCATATCAAGTTGGGCCTAATGAAAAACTTTGTCAAGGCATTAGATAGAGATGGGTCCGCTTTTCAATACCTGCGTCAGAAATGTCCAAGACTAAGTGAGGCAAAGGTTAAAGAAGGTATTTTTGTTGGGCCACAGATTCGAAATATTTTGAAAGATACACAGTTTGAAAACACTTTAACAGGTATTGAAAAAACTGCTTGGAATGATTTCCGTCTGGTGGTCACTAATTTCTTGGGAAATAGAAAAGCTGAAAACTATAAAACCCTTGTCAAAAATATGCTGTCATCGTATCAAAAGATGGGCTGTAATATGTCTCCTAAGATACATTTCCTACACTCACACCTGGACTTTTTTCCTGACAATTGCGGAGCCGTAAGTGATGAGCACGGCGAACGTTTTCATCAGGATATTTCAACAATGGTAAAAAGGTACCAGGGAAAGTGGAATCCTTCCATGCTTGCAGACTACTGTTGGACTCTTGGTAGAGATGCTCCAGAAACGATCCATAAAAAAACAGCAAAAAGACAGCGCATATAGTGATTCTTATAAGTATATGAATCTTGTTACTTTTTTTAATATATCCTTAAAAATAAAAAGTTTTTTTTCTAAACCGCAACTAATTTTTTTATTTCATTGTCATTTTTGGATTCAGCGCCCCAAAATTAACAAAGAAGTGCACTTTTCCCACAAGATACAATTAAAAAACTAAAATTTGTTGTCCAGTGTAATTAACGTCTTTTTTATTTATAATACCATTACAGGAGGAGAGATTTTGATACTGTATCTATTCTACCACCTTAGCAATATGAGATGTGTAAAAAAATGGTTAAAAATTATAACTACAATAATAAAGCATAATTTATGTGAAGACATAAAGAAAACGTAAGGTCAGTTGACACTTGTATGTTACAAAAGATTTTGCTGCTGATAAAATAGAATTTCTTTCACTTTTTTTTTAATTTGGGCAATGAATTACTTTCTTTGAAAGTGCGATCTAAGCAATTATATGATTTGATTGCATTGTTGTAAATATATGTGTTCTGCAATTGAAGCGTGGCGTGGGACTGAAAAGTCTCCCTATATCAAATATTAATTACGTGTCAAACTTAGGAGCTGGTATTTATACATTTTATCAATTTTCATCCAGTTGAGGTCATGAATGGCCTTCAATATACAGAAGCGGACAAAAGTTTGGAAACAAATATTAACATTATTATAAACTATTTCATGTACCTGAATTAAAATTGTGGAACAGATAATATAATTAAAGTCTACCTTTATCTCCCGCACTAATACAAGGTTTATGTTATCAATATTCAAATTCGAAAAAGTTTGTAGTTTTTTAAAATCGGCAGCGGAGCTACGGGTAAAAACATGAAAACAAAAATCGCTCAAACTTCGTTTAATGACGTTTTAGTGGCTCATCATTTTCAAAAAAAGATTGTAGGGGTTGAAAATTTGAGTTGAGGGTTGCAAGGGGTTGTATATGCTCCCAACCCCGGTAATTCTACGCACCTATTAGCCATTAGCATTTATGAACTAATGTCAGTGTTGCGTGGGAAGTGCAGAGTCAACCTACTTGACGCCAGTATTTCTACTCCAAATACGAGGGTGGTCCCAGAAGTACCCGGCCTGACCTACAGATCGCGATAGTTGTTTGAAAAATATCATTGTATTAGAACGTATGCAACCTATAAAGCGTATGTGTCAAGTTTGAAGTAGTATTTGTTTGGCAGCCATCAATACTGAATGTTTTCAGTGAATTTGTGAAAATGGAGAAAATTGGTCATCGTCATGTGGTACAATACTTTTATTTCAGAGTAACAACAGTAAAATATTGGGTAGCAGAGTTTAAACGAGGCTGTATGAGCTGCCAAGACGAGCATCGCAGTGGTCGACCAAATGAGGTGACGACTCCAGAAATGGTGAAGAAAATTCACAAAGCGGTACTGAATGATCGTCGACTGAAAGTGCGCGAGCTAGCAGACATAGTAGGCGTTTCAAAAAGTGCGGTTTATCGCATATTATCTGAAAATTTGGACATGGGAAAGCTGTGTGCAAGATGGGTGCCGCGATTGCTGACAATCGAGCAAAAACAGTGTCGTGAAGATGTTTCTATTGAGTGTTTAGCGAAGTTTCACAGCAACAAAGCAGAATTTTTGCGTCGTTTCATAACTGTGGATGAAACATGGGTCCATCACTTCACACCCGAGACAACAGAACAATCAAAACAATGGACTCAAAAGGGACAACCGGCTCCAAAGAAGGCGAAGACCATTTCATCTGCAGGCTTGGTTATGGCGTCGGTTTTTTGGGATTCGCGTGGGATAATTTTCATTGACTATCTTGAAAAAGGTAAAACTATCAACGGCGAGTATTATGCGAACTTATTGCAACATTTGCGATGAAATCAAGCAAAAACGGCCGCATTTGGTTAAGAAGAAAGTGTTGTTTCATCAAGACAATGCACCAGCTCACAAGTCCGTTTTTGCAATGGCCAAAATTAACGAATTAAAGTTTGAATTGCTACCTCATGCACGCTATTCACCAGATTTAGCCTCCTCGGATTATTTTCTGTTTCCAAACTTGAAAAATGGCTCAGTGGTCAAAGATTTTCTAACGATGAAGGAGTGATGTCGGCAGTTAATGGCTATTTTGAGGAGCAAGAGAGTTCTTATTATAAAAAGGCTATCAAACTTATTGAACATCGCTGGGAAAAGTGTATAGAGCTCAAAGGAGATTATGTTGAAAAATACATACATTTTTTTACAAAACTTTTGAGTTTTCTTCGTTGGGTCGGGTACCTCTGGGACCACCCTCGTAGGTCTTTTCGATACTTAACTTCCAAATCGGTATTCCAAATTACCCGATTGTACCGAGTTTCGTTCTCTTCTATGAACGAACATGACGAAAAATGTGATGCTGTTATTTTTTAGTAACAATCAAAAGTGACGCTCCCATTGAGAATCACATAAATATGTTGATGCGATTTTGTTGCAATAAGACCTGGCAGTGAAAAATAACCGTAGACTTACTTTCAGGTGACCTTTTAGGATAAATCAACTTACAGAGGTCTATTGGGTGATCCTCATGACATATGACTTAATGTATTTTAAAGTTTAGTTGTGATTCTATAAAAGCAACCTGAGAGGGCAACTCATGTTGACTTTCAGGTTAACTTCGCATATATTACAAAAAGGATACGTGCTGTTCCTTCAGTTCTGCATGTCAAATAAACACAAGCAGCATGAACATGGGTGTTTCGTCTTCCTTTAGTCAAATTTCTTGACAGTGCCATCTTGAAGAAGCTGCAAGCAGTATCAATGCAATGCTGGTTCAGTTTCAATTGGTTGCAAAGGTGAGCAATGCCTGTCCGAGCTTTCTTCAAGGTTATCTCGCGTGATTCAACACCCACACCCACATGGAAAGCTGAAACAAAATTGAATATCGTGTAAGAAAGAAGTGAATTTCACATATCGAATAGCCTCTTTGATTTTTTTAATTTCTTTTTTTTTTGCATTATTAAGAGAGGATGGAAAATTCAAATAGTGATTCTTTAGACTATCCTGACACTATGTTTATATCAGTTGGATTATGATTTACTTAGGATTTTGATTATCTTAAATATGAGGCATTTATTAGATTAGGTCATGTACTTTCAATATTTGAGAAGCAGACACGTGGCATTTCCTATGTAGTGGAGTTGTCAAAAAAATGTTCACAATTGGATTTTAGTGATTATATTGATAAATACAAATCCAAATCTTAATCCCATATCCCACTTATTTGAAGAATTGGCTTAACCTTTTAAGATACTGATCCTGATTGTTCATATCTACTGTAATGTACAAAAGTATATAGACAAATATGAATATTTACCTAAATACCTTTAGAAAACGAATTCATACTTCATTGCCCTATAAACAAATGAATTATTAGTAGACATGCACACATTCTGGCTCCACCTAAGACATCCGCCGTGTGGTACCTCCGCGTTCGACAGTCAGAGACCGTCTACCACCTACGGACAATCACTACATCCATAGCCAAGAGAAAAATTTCTCCTGGGACGGGATTCGAACCCGCACAGCGTACGGCGACTGATCAGCAGACCGAAGAGTCTACTACTGCAGCCACAGCTGCTGCCTGTTTTTGTGTTCATCAAGCATTGTGGAATAAGTTGAGTGATTTTAAGACCATGCCGTGTGGTTCAGAAATTTCCTTCGATGTGAAAACTAAGATCATTGAGTTATACAAAGATGGTCAATGTCAACTTGACATTGCCAAAAATTTGAAGCTGAAGTGTAAAGCAGTTTGGGCAATATTGAACAAATATAAACAAAAAGGTATCTTGGAAGCCTCTAAGAGAAGTGGTCGGCCTAGAAAACTAAATGCTAGATCAGATAGATTAATAAAAGTAATTTCGTCCAAAGATCCGTTTAAAACCCCAAGAAAACTATAAGTAGAAGATTAAATGATTTGAAGTTATTTGCATGTCCCCGAGTAGGAAGCCGCTAATCTCGAGGAAAAACCGTAAGGATCGATTACAATAAATAAATACAGCACAATATTAATTTGTCTATATACTTTTGTCCATTACTGTATATGGATATTTTAATTTCTAAACCTAGGATCATAATGCAATCCTTGATATAAGCTCAGTGAGTATTTTGTCTTCTGATGATTTTCAAAACACAGCTTAATTTCAGAGAGCATCCCTGAAATTGTGTTTTCTCAAATTACCTTCTAACAACATTGTATAATTCAGTGAAATTTTGAGATTCTGACAGATTAATGACCACTAGAAGTGTTTTTTTAACTCTATACAATAATGGCTCATAAATGATATTTCTGGAAAGTCAGCTACGAAAATGTATTCTTGTTTGGTTTCATAAATTGAACAATTTTAGGGAAAAACTGTATTGTTTCAATACTGGTCAAATTGCTTTATACTTTAACCAGTCCCCAAATAATTAACCAAGTGGTTAAGTAAGTTTTTTGGGCTGCTGCTGATGCAGGAATCAATATCAGGTTTAATACAGCAGTTCTAAAATAAGACTGTCTTTTTCAATAACAGACTGTTTTTTCCGGTTGGAGGATTTCCAAAAATATGATTTTTGAACCATTGTTATAATAATAAATTGTTATAATCTGTTTAAATATAAATTATAAGACATACAAAAAATTAACAGTATTAAGGCAAAGTCTGGGGAACTAAATGAGCTTGTATAGCAGTTATTAAAAAAACAGTGTTATCATTTTAGGAATAGTATCTCCAGAACAAAGCAGTCTTGCATCATAGGACAAAAAACAGCTTTAGTTAGTTATAGTTTAAAGCCTGGCCATGTTTTGCAAACAGCCTGAATGACCATATGGTGCCCCCAACTGGAGGCTATGAGTACCTGAAAACACTCATGCTCTGCCTTTCAAAGATATAAAAAGTATTGAAACCAGGTCAGGCCAAGTTCCAAACTATTTCCTTTTAAATGAATAGAAGATTATACAAGCACATGTGCATTTCCTCTCTGCCTCGAAACACTGGTTATCCCACTAGTTATACAATTGAGGTATTCCAAATATAAATTATCCTTTAAACAATACTTACAGGCCCCAAACTTAGTGGCACCCCCTTTGGAATCAGCCGCGACAAACTGTCCAATGGCACTGCTGGTCCCGCGGGCCCCTTCCTCGAACTGTACCTCGGCGACGATAATACTGTCTTCGAGTACCGAACCGCAGTTGGTGCACACGGCATCTCCCCGAGCCGCATCGACTTCAATGTCGGTGCCCCCGCAATTTTTGCACTTGCGACCGCTCGACATTTTTGCGACACTCCGCGGAACCGGTTGGGGGCTCTCGAGAATAGACAACCGAGCTATTCGATCGAAATACGGACGACGAGGTGATCACGACCGCTTTGAATTTAAAATAATTTTCATACTTTAATTCTGATTCTAACCTCAAAATTAGAAACGTCAAATTCGACTAGTGATGGGTTCTTCAAAGCGATATTCTTGATTCAATTGCTTTTGGAGGTCTATTCATACGAACTTGAAGTAAGTGAAAGAAGGTATTGGTAAAACTTTATAGCGAACTCTACATCAGCTCCGAAAAATCTTGAGGTTGAGCAGCTCGCCGAGAGATGACACCAGCTTACGAATCTTAAGATATGAAACTACAGAAAACAAGTACAGGGTTTGTCCGGAAAGTAATAGGACGGTCGATTTAAAAAAATTTATTGAGCCAATCGTTACAATTCTTTAAAAACTTTCAAAATAGGCTCCTTCTGTGTTGATGCAGCGCTGCCAGCGCGATTTCCAAGCATTGAAGGCGTCACGGAAGGCATTCTCCGGAATAGCCTTTATAGCCGCGGTGCATGCTGCTTGGATCTCCTCTGTCGTCTCAAAATGCTTGCCTTTCATCGGCCTTTTCAGGCGTGGAAACAAAAAAAAGTCCGAGGGGGAGGCACATCTGGGTTATAGGGCGGCTACGGAAGCATTGGGATGCCGGCCTTGGTCAGGTAGCTGTTCACAAGAAAGGCGGTGTGAGCCGGGGCGTTGACGTGGTGCAACTTCCAGTCGGCTTCGATGTCTTGTCGGACCCGACTGACCCTTCGTTTGAGTCTCCTGAACACTTCCACGTAAAACTTGGCGTTGACGGTTTGTCCAGGAGCAACAAATTCATGGTGGACGATGCCTTTGATGTCAAGAAAAACAATGAGCATCATTTTCACTTTGGATTTGCTCATTCTTCCCTTTTTTGGGCGAGGAGACGCCGTCGTGTGCCACTCGGAAAATTGTCTCTTTGTCTCGGGATCATACTCAAAGATCCACGGCTCGTCACCTGTGATTACGTTACTCAAAAATTGGGGGTGACTTTCACAGATGTTCAAATTTTCTTGGCACACTTCCACTCGCCGCAATTTCTGGTCGTCAGTGAGTACTGCTGGGACCATCTTCGCGTACACCTTGCGCGTGTTCAAATGCTGTGTCACAATGTCATGAACCACAGATTTTGGTAAATTTAACATCTGGGCAATTAAACGAATACTTAGTCGACGGTCTGAGTTCAAAACTTTGCGCATACGAGTCACATTATCGGTGTTTGTCGAAGTCGAAGGTCTTCCAGCACGGTCTTAATCAGCGACCTCTTCGCGGCCCTCCAAAAAGGCCTGGTGCCACCGAAACACGCCACTTCTTGCTAAAGTAACACCTGGGTAAGCCTGCTTGGTCATATCAAACGTCTCTGTCGCAGATTTACCGAGTTTCTCACAGAATTTAATCGCGTACCTCTGCTCTAACGAACGCTGCATTTTCGGCTTGCACCACTCACAGAAACACGTCGCGCGAAAATGCCTGTCCTGACTCTCCAACTGCTCGGAGACAACTGACCAGCGACCAGACGCTCATTCGTTAGCTAGGAACGCCCTCTACCGAATCCAGTCGGTGCGCGCACACTCCGAAGTAAAGTCATGGCGGAAGCAAATGAGTCCTATTACTTTCCGGACAAACCCTGTATATCTTCGTCTGCCATTTTCTTCTCTATACAGTCAATTTGTAATCCATTTTGAAAAATTCTGAATTATTTTAAGTTGAATCAGTAAAGAATTGTCTTCAACGAGCTTGTTCAAGAAAAACAGTATCAAGCGTTTCTATACCATCTATGTGAAAAATTAGCGGTCAGTAAGAATGAAGAAGGCGAATTTGAAAACTTGTGTCTTCTTTCACTCTAACTTGCTCGTTTTACTTCCATCTATGACATGACCCATGAAACATATATGCTGTGTTGGGATTGGGAGACTGTGTTATGTGTTTTGTGACTTCGATATCGTTAGGGCCTACCCATACACGCCAGTTTTGAGTGCGACAATCTTTTCCGGCGAACAAAGCTGTCGAACAAGACAGCTTCAGTTTTCTATAATTGTTGGCCCACGTAGTTCGTTTCGTTCGTCAAACGTGATTTTTCATACAAAAAAACGTACGCAAAATTGAAGTTTGTGGTTGGGAGTCTGTTGTGAACAAATGATGGTGAAATTGAAAAAGAAAACCGAAGTCGGTCATCCTCGGTGTATAAAGCTTTTTAAAATAGATTTTCAACTAGCAACATGTTCGACTCTAGGAGCGGCTTATCAGCGATAAAAAATTGAAATTGAAGAGCCGTGCATGGGATACGTCTAGGTGTGTAGGGAAGCGCATGTCTTACGATTCAGGTTTAGCAAGATAATTTTCACACTAACACACTGCAATATATCCTATTTTTACGAAAAAAATGGCAGACTTGGGCGCCTAGGGGGGACACGAGCAAGGACGCCTTTATGGCCTCCTTAATTTTCATAGTTTTCCGCTATTCGGCGTCAACACTCTATTTTGAGGTTATGTTACAAATATCTATTTGCATCAAATTTTCCATGCTTTTGATTTACATCATCTGTTATATCAGCCGGAAATCTCCTACAATTCAAAAAGAGAACATAGCATCACAATAGGAGAGCGCTGACGCTGACACGGAACAGTAAACATCTAGATATTTCTGACGGAAAGAAAAGACTATGAGAATCAAGGAGGCCAGAAAGGCGTCCTACAATTGTAGGAACGATTGACGATACGGTCCTTAATCTGCCCTTCTGTCCAACATCTCAATTCGGCATGCAAGTCGGAAGACAAAAATCAACCCTGTCTCCCTTACTACATTTGTTTACACCGTAAGAAGCGCATAGTTAGCTAAGCCACAGAACATCATATAACGGTGTATTCCATGCGTTTGCGTTGCGTTTGCGATGCTCTATAGGAGCGAAACACTAATGGCCATGATGCAAACTAGGAAGGGGATCTAAGATCGATTAATCGAAAAAAATTCTCATGCCAAATTTTTTTTATATCAAATATCCCCTACTGAATCGATCCAGTCAATCGATATTTCTCTCGAAAATCAACATCTGATTTTTTAACTGAAAGAGCAATTTAATTTTAAATGCACACAAATAAAAATACAAGGCATCTTAGTAAATTTAGGAGATAAACGCCTTATCTAATACATTGTAAAAACGATTGTAATTATGAGTTTCCTGATCTAAAGTATTCCCTGTTTTGAATTAAAACACCTGGACTTTTGTGAATCGATTCATTAGACTGCGATCCGAATCGATCTTCTTCGGAAAGAATCGCCATCCCTAGTGTAGGTGTAAACATGGCCACTATTTTGAATCAACTCTGCCCAAAGCTACCACTACAAACCATCTTTTAAATTTCCCGCTCAAGATGGCGTTCGCTCCACAGCGCCAGCGTCAATTACGACAACTCTCATTGGCTAATTGCATATTTTCATAGTGGCGAATTGACAAATGTTTTGAATAACAATAATTTTACATTTTTCCATAAACTTTCACCAAAAACGCGTTTATATTAGTGTCTACAACAAAACTAAAGTGATACATTAGTGAAGATACAAAGCACAGTGATATCCAACGGCCATATTTTGGAGTAGGGCGTGTGGAACTCGGCGTTCTTGAAAATGGTGGACTAGGAAAGTGAATACCAGTGAAACATCGCCGCTTGAACGCTCATAAAGCTTATAGGTGAAAAATACCTACGTGTCAGCGTTATTCGTTCACCATTCAATAGTGAGTTGTAGTTAAAAAACTGTAATTTTTCGCAGTGGATGCAGCACAAACAGTTTCCCAGTGCAAAATCAGGTTAGTGGGGTTCCCTTTCTTTTGTCTTCGTACGGATTGCTCAAACAACTCTGCATTTTTTCGAGTAAGTACAGCACACGCTTCGCTCAAAATCCAGAATGAGTAGGTGTTTACTGTTGTAGGACTTCCGAACAAAATCATTTTGTACACAAAACACTTCATAGTTTAAAAAGACCCTTGTAGATCGAATGTATTTGGACATTTTATAACAAAAATTTGAACAATTTGCAGCTTGATCACTACGTGGCTGTAATTTATAATAGTGACTGTTTCTTTAGATAGTTTTCAGTAGTAGCTATTTGTAACTTTGGCCTAGGTTAGTTATGTTTTCAGCATGCATAATTGTAAAGGAATGTACGCTCCCGAAGCTTCAAAAATTCTCACAGTTCTGTATTTCTGTCGCAAACAATTCGATTTCATTTAGTACTCAACTTCCTGCACCTAGATTATTTTAAAATAACGGTATTCCTATGTTTTGCATCTTGATTTTGACGTAAGAATGTGGAGTTACTCATTTATATAACTCATAAAATAACATTTAAGTGAGCCTTTGCAATTGTCTGGTTGTGCAGCAAATTTATTTATCAATGTTACGTTGCGCAAGTGGGACGCAAAATAATGCCACCAATCATATAAAAATACACGAGTATCGAGCGATTTTATAGTCTGAAACGAGTTTCGGGTCAGCCCGACAACGACGGCTTAAAATTGGAATTTTCCCGACCGAAAGACCCCACGCAACATTCAATTCTCAGTAAAATTATACCTCGATAAAAAAGCCGGTACAGTCAGCTTTAACTGCTTCCGTTTGTAAAATCGATTGCCTACGGTCGACGCGTAAAGGCTCTGGCGCTGTTTTGTATGTGTGAAGCAAAACCATAGCAAAATGGAAATGGTTATCAGTATGTTAATGTAAACAAACGAAAAAGTGTTTTAAAGGCTTCTGTTGACAGATCACAAACCTTACTACGTGAGTGCATCCAGCCGTACGGTGTTGCCAGATGGTGCGAACAGTTGGGCAGGAAGCAGCTGTTTGTTAATCATTGCATACGAGGGACGCACGAATAATATGTTACGTAGCTACAAGTTCGTCTTGTGTTTATTCTGATTTCAATTATTTAACTTATCACTGCGTCTAAGTGTATTCGAATTTATGAAGAATTAAGAAAACATGCCCCAAAATAATGCATTTTAAGATATACTTTTTCATTTTCACGAATCTATTTTGTTGTATTGTTCGTGAAATGAAGAAACTCTGGCAACGTAGCTAGTGCGTCGTACTGAGACGTTGTTGCTATGTGTTTGATCATGGAAGTAGAACTTAGGACTTTATAGTACTGTAAAATATTATGTTGTAGTTTATTGTAGTTTTAGTTATGTACTTCAGTTGTAGTGTAACATTATTTCTTGCAGATGCCAAATAGTGTGCTGCTGTAGTTAGTATAGCATTTGGAATGAAGCCTACATATTTTTGGATGGACAAGTCAGTTGTGTAAGTAAGGACTGCAAGCTTAATATTTGTTTTGGTAGCTTTTTTCTTATTGTGTCATGTTAACCATTAACTTATTTGTAGTAATGCTTGTATTTACTCAATGATTCTCATCTGAACTCCTGAATGCCTTCTCTGGCAACATGACTTAATAGCTATTATGTAATTGCTGCAGTTAACACTTTCAAATATTATAAAATATCAATACACACGTTTTGTTTCCTTGAGTTCTCATATTTCTCTGCATCACAGTGCACTTTGAATCATCTTGAAGCAGTCATTTGGCAACATTGCACCTCAAGTTTTCACAATGTTATCCAATTGTTTGGCTTTGCATGATGCCAAATTACTTCAAAATAACTCATGTAATCTATTTCTATTTCTTAAGTATATTTACTTGTTTTGAGTTATTTTGTATCATGTATTGTTTGGTAAACATATATATATATATATATATATATATATATGTTTTTTTTTGTAACAGGGCCAATTTTGGTTCAATATGTTAAAATTTTCACTTGTTGACGAAATACAAAATATCTGTCCTACACTTGATTCTTTTGGTTTTCATTAGACTTTGGGTAGTCACCTTTTCTAAAAAATTAAACAATTAGAATTTTGTCTTGGTGCACTGCCTTGCTAAGTTTGGCTTTAAGCTAAGTTGATCATTGATTTCAACATTTTTGTGGCACTATATCCACTTGACACTTCAGTGGAACTTAGATATGAGCTAAGTCGAAAAATTTCTCTGCTTAATGTGAATTTGAACAGTAAGAAAGCTTGAAATATGGATATAGATATTGCGGAAATTGCTGAATTCGATGAAACTATTCTGCTGTGTCAAGAAATTGTCCTTAAGATTTCTCATCATCTGAGAAACATTGCTGTTCCTAATTGACAATAGGCTGGCATTCCCTTATAGATGTGTCATGTATCTATAACAATGGTCACTATCAACAAGTGCATCAGCTACCATTAGGTTTGCTTTTTGAAATATAATGCGAAGACTTTGACAAAATCCGGCATTGTCAATTAGACATACAACCAAGTCAGTCAACAAATTTGTAATTGCAGACACTGTTGCCCTAAAATGCGATTTTGTTGTTTGTGTGTTTTAGATTTATTTAGCATGATTGCTACAATTGCATTCTTCTAAAAAACTAAACAATTACATAACATACAGACGTTCAGAAAAAAAAAAATTTGCATCTCTAAGAATCTTCATTGTCCTTGAAATATTCCCTTAATTTTCTTTTAAATATGTTTAAATTACAAGTAGACTTTATATCATTATTTAATTTATTAAATTCAAGTAATCCTTTCTGAAATATTGATTTGCTAGTTATATTACTATTGCAATTTTGTAAATGAAAATCTATATTTCCTCTTGTATAATAATTGTGGTAATGATGATTCAATTCTATGTAGTGTTCTAAATGTTCTGGCAAAAGATGATTTTTTATTTTGAATATAAAAATAAGAACCAAATATGATATGAAATTTTTTTATATCCAACCACTGCAATTCTTGTTACATAGATTTTATTTTGGTGTTATTTTTATTCAATATTATTTTGCGACACTTGTAATTTTGAGAATACAGCTTCATTGACAGTGAACAAGATAGTTGAACAATATATTAAGTGCAGTAGAATAATTGTATTATAAACTATTTTCTTGGAATAGGTACCAAGGCTATGAGAAGCCCTATAAAAGTAATTTGTTTTTTTGGCAATTTTTGTAATAATGTAGTCATACTGATCCTCAAACTTTAGTTTACTATCAATATATATACCTTAATATTTAATTGATTCAACATTTTAAATTATTTCTCCATTTATCCTAACTGTGATAGTATTTTCATTTAGGTATTTCCCTATTAGCATAGATTTTGTTTTAGAAATATTCAATTTTAGTTTATTTACGATTTTTACCAAGTCAGAATTTAGCATTTTTAAAGCAGTGTCTATATTTTCATCTGATATGTATATTAATGTTGCCGGATGTAGCTTTATCTTAGCTAAGTTTTTACCAAATCAGAGTCGAGCAACAAACATAATTTAAGCTGGACCTTAACAAAAAGATAACCTTTGCTAAGTAGTAGGGCATAAAACGGCTTACTTAGAATTTTTCAGACTTGTTATCAGGACACTGCAAAAACTACTAACCGGCATTTGCATGATTGGCAACACTTGATAAATTGGATGAGAAAATGAAGGTTACAGTGTGTAAATATTTTATTCAAATCCAAAATTAGAATATCAAAAAACATAAACTAAACATTGTCATCTGTAACAGTCATAAGTGTGAAAATGTATTCAACTCATAAAGTATCTGGTCTTTTCAGTAAGCTGACATTGTGTTCTTATAATGAGTATATCTGAAGATACATTAAATTTTCAGCTGTGGTGACAGTGTTATTATGAGATGTTGTTGGAGCGTACCTATTTGGAAGAAGTCTGTCACCCAATGGAGGACCTGGCATACGCAAATGGAAAGTCAGTGGATGAGGTAGAAGGGAAAAGAAAAAAGAGAAGGCCTAAGGAACCTGTTGTAGAAGAAAGGCTGAGATCTTCTACCCCCTTACCAGAGGAATGTGTGATGACGCGTCAGACTAGAAATAGGAAGCCAAGAATTCCTGTGCTACAATCTGGTATGTTGATAGGATTGCGCTAGGAAAAAGATTGCAGAAATATTTTGTAACTCATAAATGATAATTATTTATTTTAACTTTCACATTACAAACAAAAGACATTTTACATTTATGAAACAGATTACAATAGCTTCCTGTAGATTATTAAACCAAACCATCATACTCATGTGGTAGCTGAACTACTTAAACTTGAAATCCTAACAAACTAAAGTTGAATGGAAACATTGTTCATGTACTTCTTGATGTATTCAATAACACTACCAAAAATATGTTTTAACTTACATATCTGAGAATCCTACTGACTGTTTCATTCGTATTATAGTTTCTTATAGTGAGTTGTTTTTCATACACATTAAAATTTGGGTTGCCCATGGAACCATTAACTAGTTTAAAAATAAAACATAAATCGAAGGTTTCCCTGTACTGTTTCAGGGAGTCGAGGTTCAACTTATTTATTTTGAAGCATTGAAGTAATTGATGCTTGTTTCAAAACTCACCTGGAGTTGTGTCTCGAATTATGTTTATTTCAGGATATTGTGCTGTCTGTGGTGTGCCATACAACAGTGTTGAAGACCACATACAGTCGAGGAAGCATCAGAAGCTGATTGGAGAAGATGCCAACTACATTGCTCTGAATGGATCTTTGAACGGGTTTCTGCATACAAACACCATTCCATTTTTGAATTTGAATGGGATTGATGCCATAGGTAACACTTGGATTTGATCATTTCACATTCATGTTTCAACATTGTTATTACCCCATATTGATATGAATTTTGTAGGCCAAATATACATACAGCAGACGCTCGATAATGTAAACTAATTTAATATAAGTGTGGTTCACATTATCGAAATGTTTACATTAGCGAACGTGATTTATATAATATTTGATTTATCAAAAGAAACGTTTAATACATACTATTTATAAGAAAATAAACAAATATTCTAACAGCGATAAGTATTTTTTTAATTAGAAGAAAAATAATTAACAATTTTTGTCTGCGTAAATTTGCGCTTAGCATTGTCTTCCAATGCCTGCGCCCGTAATTTACGAAAAATATCCGTGTATGAAACTTATTTTCTTTCAGCCCAATCTAAAGCTTGGTTAAAAGCTTGAATAGCTTGCGCGTCAGTCACTACACTTCTGACTTCAATGGGATCGTTCTCATCATCCTCACTGTCCATATCCTCCTCCTTATCAGCATCATTCGTCTGCTTATCTTCGTTCCATAAATTAATATCAGCAGGAGTACAAACAATGTTGGGATTCACTGTTTTCAATAAATCAACAACATCCAATGACACACTAATAACATTATCATTATTGGATCGCAAACGTTCTCTAATTATGCTTAAAGGGACATCGTCTTCTTCATCATCTTCATTATTGGTACAAAAGAGATTGTTCCAACATTTTTGAATAGTTTGCTGGTTAAGTTCATTCCAGGCCAAATGTAAATCTAAAACAGCTTCTCGTAATGTTACTTTTTTTAAAGCCTCAGATAAGTTTTCAGGATTCTTTGATAAGACAGACGAAAGTAGAAACTTCCTATAGTATAGTTTGGTGAGTCTTATTATATTCTGGTCCATCGGTTGAATTAACGGTGTTACGTTGGGCGGCATGTACATGAAAATTGACCCATCCTTGCTCCTCAGTTGTTGCTTGGGAGGATGACTTGGTGCATTATCCAATAGTAACAACGCTTTTATTGGAAGCTTCTGTTGTTTTAGGAAACCTTTTACCTACAAATTGAAAACACATCTTCAAATTATGAATAGAGCATTTGTGATAATTGATTGTCATACCTGAGAGACAAAGCACCTGTGGAACCATTTCAGGAATATACTGCTAGTCAGCCAAGCAGTTTTTGAACAGTCATAATCAACAGGGATATTAACATTTTTAAATGAGCGCGGATTTTTTGCTTTACCAATTACCAGTGGCTTTATTTTGTGTGAACCATTAGCATTAGTGCAGGCTAGAAACGTTATTCGTTGTTTCTCCGGCTTTCTTCCCGGGGCAGATTTTTCAAATGATGCAGCATAAGTTTTCTCTGGTAACATTTTCCAATAAAGGCCACTTTCATCTGCGTTGTAAATTTGTTCCATTCTTAAATCTAGCTTGGCAATTGTTTTCATCAATTTTTCTTTGAATGATTGCACTAATTGTGGTTGTGCTGATAATTTTTCACCAGATATAGACAGCAGTCGAATTCCATATCTTGTTTTGAATCGTTGTAGCCAGCCATCACTAGCTACGAAATTTTCAGTTTCTTTCAGTTTTTCATTTAACAGTCTCGCTCTCTGTTTAAGTACTTAGCCACTAACTGGGACATGATTTTCCCGTTGTTTTAAAAACCACTTATACAGGGAATTTTCCATTTTAGGTGCCTTCGCATTTTTTTAAGTTTTTCTTTTTCCCGGACCTCCAAATGCACGTTCTTTGTAAAATTTGAGTTTTCATACGCTTAATTTTACAGATTGCTGCTTTCGATACTCCATATTTTTTTGCTAACTGTGTCACTCCCGCACCTAGTGCAACTTCGTCTATGATTTTCACTTTCTCACTCAACTTTAAACACTTTCTTTTATAGGATGTGGATGCCATAGTCGTAAAATATATGAACGCGTGCAATGTATTCACTTAAGTTCAAAAATGAAATACATACGTACGTATAAAAGTATCCTAAATGATCATAGGACTGACCGAGTTTGTCGTATTTTATCGCAGAGGTGAATCCCCTACACTCTACATCATAAATCGGGGACTCCCCGACGCCCGACATAAATCATCGAGGCTTCAGCATTTTACCGTCGCGCTGTTTCCGTGCACCGAGAGTTGTTTACGTTATCGAGCGTACACATTGTTTACGTTATCGCGCGTTCCGTTTGATCCTACAGAACGAAGTTTGTGTTTACATTAGCGCAAGTTTTCATTATCCCGTGTTTACGTTATCGAGCGTCTGCTGTATTTGTAAATCTAGTCTGAAAAATTGAATAAATAATGTTTCTGAAATTACTGTCTGGGATATTAAGAGGTGTACTAGAAAAAATCTACCTACCTTGCCATAATACGAAAGACGTACGATTTTTTGCATAATTTTATTTTTCAATATAATCCCTCCTACATCAATGCACCTGCGCCGTTTCTTTTTCAGTGAACTTATATCCCTATAAACAAATTTTTCCTTTTGACTATCATAAATGTCGTCGTTGACTTACCAATATGAAGAGGTAAAAGTCAGATGGAGCCAAGTCTGGTCTATAGGAAGGGTGGTCTATCTGAGCGAAGCTGCATTCTTGCACAATCGGTCTAATTTTGCCAGAATTATGCACGTCCACATTGTCATACAGCAAGAACACTTCTCGACTGAAAAAATCTGGTCTTTTCCAGTGTTTTACGCAAATTTCCGAGCAGGTCCGCATAGACGCCCGCATTTATTGTTGTCCCTTTTGGCATATATTCAATGAGAATCTGCTTTTGTCCCAAGATCCCAATGATGCATATAATGTCCCTAATTCTTCAATATTTCAACAAAAAGAGATTTTCTGATATTTTTCATAAAATGTTCTTTGGCTTTATCTATTTGATTTAAGCAGCTTGGGAATTTTTTGTCAAATACATATGCATTTGGCATCTTCATACTTCATATGTATATTTACAATTACTGCAGGTGTACTTTTCAGCTTTACATGCTTCCTTCATGTGATTTTGACTGCAGTATAGATATACTACAACAGCATTGCACTTTTCAGATGTCCAAATCGCCAACATCAAAGAACACTAAAAGATTTGTAGAACTTATGTCTATTCCATCTCAAATGTATAGACCGATTATCACACTTCATTGTTCAATTTTACTAATGAGTTTTCGTCTCGTACGTGAATGACTAATCATCCTTGTTTTGGTTGTGTAATCTTATTAACAGATTTTCCTACATCTGCAAGATCTGATTTTTGCATTAGAACATTTTTGTTCAGTGCTACTTTTCTTGTTGTATTTTTGTTCAACTACCAATGGCTTTTTTTACAACATCTGACGACAGCGTATTATCTCCCACAGAGTTTCTACTTTCCATGATTTCTATTAATTTGGAAGATTTCTCCAGTCAGATCAGTTTTAGTTTACGTTTCTGCATTTTGATTCTTTTCTATGCCATCCAACTTTTTCTCTCGGTCCTTTTTAAACGTTCCATAATTATTTCTCTTTCCTTGATGCTTTGAACAATCAAGTTATACTTTTTTTTACCCTGGAATTTGCATTTACCAATCGTTCTATTAAATCCTTTACCAGCTAGTAAAATACTCTTCTCTTCAATTATTATTTTTATATCTTCAATTTCTCTTTGTATCTTCAATATTTACCTAATCGTTCCTTGCGAACACTAATCCGCTTCCAACAGCTTGAACTTCATGTTCATTTCTGTCTGTTTTTCTAGGTGTACTCATTTCGCCCTTTAGTAATACTAAATGGAATTGACTTGGATTTGGCTGTCCTGACCTATTTTCTGGTAGAGTGTCCAATTATTTGCAGAGAAACAAAAATCTTGAGGAGCATTCCTCGATGGCCACCAATAGATACCGAAGCGCGTTGTTTTAGAATCATCAATATATTTACAATCTGGCATGACAAAAATTATTTCTGTTAAAACATGGAGGTAACTATAGGTGTACAATTATTCCATATAGCCGACAGCCCGAATCGCCAAAATGTTTAATAAGGATAATGGTTGCTTGATCTTTTTAGTAGCCTACCTCTCCACCTACAATCGTATGGGGCCTTTTGATACCCTAGCTTTCCTCCTCAGCGCCTAAAGTATTTATCAATGATTTAATAAAATTTAGGATAAATGGTACGTGCATGGTTTTTGCTGATGATACTACGAAACTTTGATGAAATTAAGACAAAAATAAAAATGGTATGACAAAAATTTCTTGACTTTCAATGGAAATAAGACAAAATTTAGGACATTTAAATGCTCGCTTGATTTTAATAATTTAAATACCGAATTTATCTTTATATTTATCTATTATGCCTTTACTTAGCTTACCTGTGTCACCATATGTGGTATGGCTTCAGTTTAATGGCATAATCATGCTATACTTTACTCGAGTTTTCATCATACATTTGTCATATTAATTGAACTTAATTACTCCTACATATGTTTGTTTCCAGGCGTTCACGAGACCTCGTTGGACGACCTCCCTCCGCCGTTGGTACCGCCTCCATCGTCAAACAATCGCCGCCAAGTCATGCGCCGCACGCGAGCAACGTCGATGATGCACGAGCGGCCGACGCGAACGTGCACGACCCATCCTAGGTCACCGCCCCCTGCCACGGAGGCCACGCCTCCTGCCAATAACCACCACCATTTGCGCTCCAGACGGACGGTCAATTACGCCGTGGACGAGGACAGTTTGCACGAGGATGAGGGCAGGGAGTTGAGGTCGACGATGACCGCATCTACACCGGCGAACGCAGCCAGTACGGCGATTGCTACTAGGGGATTTACGGTGAGTTTTTGGTATTTGATTGTTTTGACCAGTGTTTTTCCAAAATCTAGAAGCATACAGGATGTCTCAGAAGTCGACGTCTAGCCGGAAACGGGGATAGGCTATGTCGTCATTGTTAACAGAATAATATAAAAGGTATAAGACGTGTACTTTTTAAATTATAGGCTTTAGAAAACATTCTAAAAATCTACATCCTGTGATGATCTTTCAGTTCCCATTACTACAAATTTGAATTTTTTCTTAGACGGAATGGTGGGCAGTGAAATTCTACGTAGTAGTAGTACTTTTATTAATTCATGATTGTGTAGTGCCACCATGTCTGTGTAGGTGCAGATGGTCGATTCCCAAATCAAGCACATGGTGAGGGAAGAATTTCCTTTCCTTACGAGGACGTCGTACTACAAGCAGTCGAAGAAGACCCGAGCACTTCAGTATGTCAAATGGAAGCAAGCACGGGAGTGCCCAAAAGTTCAGCCCACCGAATTCTTGCGAAAGAACGAGCTCCGCCCCTATCACGTACAGCAAGTACAATCCCTATAACCCCGAGATTATCTACCATGAGTTGAGTTTTGTCAAACAATGTTACAGAGACATCGGGAAGATCCGCGATTTTTAGAGAAAATTTTATGGACTGACGATTCGACATTTAAAAACGATGGTTACATGAATCTACACAACTTGCACGAGTAGCATGTAGAAAATCCACATTTGATGAGACAAGATAGATCACAGTATCGTTTGAAGGTAAACCTGGATCGGATTTAAAAATCGGACAATTATTGTACCCTTTGAGCTGCCAGAGTTCTTAAATGGCGAAATTTATTTAGGCTTTTTACAACATTATTTTTCCAAATTTATTTAGGGGAGCTACGGGACATAATATCAGAAGCAGCAGAATTGGTTAATAAGAAGGATTCACCCATTTCATAACCCAGCATTTTTAAGATGTCAAACTTGAATTGCTGCTGAATTAAGGCAGTTTGAACATTTATTGTCAATTTAATAAATACATTCACGAATTAGTAAAAGTGGCGTTACAATCTGTCTTGCTGTTACTATGTAGAATGACATTGTCCGTCATTCCGTCTAAGAAAACGTGACAAAATCACATAACCTTTTTTATACTACTTTGATCACTTACCAGTAATTTCTCTTTATTAATGATAGAGTACCGATTCCTAAGCTAAACACTTTTCCACCATTATCTTTTGGTAAATTTCATAATTTGTTGAAAACAACATAATCCTGAAAGTATAATTTCAGACATATATATTTCTTTCTTAGCGACTCAGTATTGTGTTGAAATCTTTTGGACACTAATGTTATAATGTTTTATTAATGACTACCTCAGAAATTTCCTCTTAAAATATCGTTGGTCCCTCGTAAAGTAGGTTTTCTAGGGTCCACCCATAGGCCATCAGCGCCCTCCTACTTTTGACATTGATTGACAGTCAACTGCTGATGAGAGTAAGGTGTGTGGGTCCTTCGTTTGTTTTCCAGACCTTGGGATATTGGGTCCCAATTACCAGTTTATAGAGTAGCACCCTTTTTTGTACATGCCTTACGTTTTTATGGGATTTTAACCTCTTCAGCAGTATTTTTTTATATCATTTGACCAAGTTCATTAATGCATGTCCAGAAGAAGTTTTAAGTTTTTAAATTTGTAGTACTTTTTTTCGATTTTTTTATGTTTTCTTCTATAAACTGCATTAGTTCGTCATGTACTAGAGACTCCAAAGATTTTTAAATGTTGGGTAATACTTTTTCTGATCTCATATCGCTGAAATATTCAGAATTCGTTATTTTGGGAATTGGCGTTATTGTAGAGCATTTTGAATTGACAGTTTCAACTGATAGCTGCAATTCACTCACGCAGTGGTCGATTCTGGTAATAGCTGATGTTTTTGGAACGTCCTTATACCTCCTTTGTTCTGCCTTCATTATTGTCCTTCCGAGAGACCTGCTTAGATCGTACTGATGGTTTTTGAGACAGTTGGCGCTATGTTTGGTCGGATGGACGAAAGTTGAAATTAGAGTCTTCGAGACATACAAAACTTCTTTTCTCCGTAGAAACTCTCCGAGCAATTGCTGGACTCCCAAGAAGAAGTATGGAATTCCGGTCGACCGAAAAGGGCGTGTATCCGACAGAAAAGGGCGCGATCCGAAGAGAAGCAGTCTCAATCTGCCAATCAAAAGACATATTACAAAGTGGAAGTGCTGACATCGCGGCAACGGTCGCTCAAAGAACAGCAGTCGACGAGAAGACAGCAATCGCAGAGCCCTAAAAGGGAGAAAGAAGATGAAAAAGATAAAGGGTGAGTAGGTTTATATAAATATTTGTAAAATCAAAATGGCGGACTTCAATCGAAAATTTCAACTTTCCAATTTATATATCACGGGCTACACGCTAAACGGTTTGATAGACTTGGACATTTAAGGTATTGTTGGGACTTAGATCGGGTCTATATGTCTATATGGAGGATGGTCCAATAATTCCACGTTTTCTTCCGTTAAATACTGCCTTGTTTTTTGGGCTGTGTGCGAGCTTGCATTGTCTTGGTGGAGGATGATTCTTCTTTTGGTTTTGATTTTTCGAAGCTCGGTGATGACTTTTGGCAAACAAATGGTGGTATTTCGGAATTGAAAGGGTCAAGCGTTTTTTGACACCAATTAACCCTGGCTGCTTTCTGCTCTCCAGTCAACAGGTGGGGTAACCAACGAGAAACTAATTTTCTTACTCCTAATTCTTCATGTAAAATTTTTTGAATTGAGGTCTTTGATATCCTCAATCTCACGATATGTCACATGTCTATCTTCAATGATGAGTTTGCGCACAGCATCGAGTTTTCCTGGGTGACTGCCGTTTTTGGTGCACCCACCCTGCGATCGTCGCTAAGACTCACCCGTCCACGTTTGAATTCTCCATACCAACGGGAAATTGTCTAGTGATGTGGCGCTTCGTTGCCGAAAACAGACAGTAATTCAGCAAGGCATTCTTGTTGCGATAATTGTCTCTGAAAGCTGTAATAAATTATGGCGCGAAAATGTTCTCGGTTGAGTTCCATTTTTCTAATGACTTGGTGACACTTTAAAATTCACTGTAGTGAGAACACGTATTGTTTTGAAACTTTGAATTTAAGTTTACTAAAGGGTGAGGTTAAGATTCAGCACTAACGTTCGATCCGCGCGGCCTACTATGTTTCTATATGCAAAACTTAAAAGACATCCCTCGTAGTTTAACTGAGAGAAAGTCGTTGTGGTTTTCTCACTTTTCGGGGAACTGTACTCCTAAACTCTGGTAGAAGAGTTGATCCCCGATACATTCTCGGGAGAAAAAGTGTTGAAGTCTCGGAGTCGATGAAGTTAACTTTTTGATGGAACGTTTGGTGATATGACATATAATTTTACTGAAAATGAATGCATCTACAAACTTTTTTGACAAATGTCAACAGCTGTTAGAATTTGGGATCACTGCCCAGGAAAGAAAATCACGCTCACAGACAAGGCTTCTCAGTTGGTTACTGAGAATTAGAGAAGAGCCACACACACATATGGTATATCAAGAAATGTTTTATACTGGTTTAATTATTATTTGTCTACCACCACTTTTTTGCTTTTCGCCGATGATACTCAGATTTATATAAGTACTCAAAGTATTCAGACCGGTATCTCTTATGTAAATGAAGACTTGAAACTTGTTTCAAAATGGTTAGAATCTAACAAACTCAAATTAAATATAAGTAAAACGAAAGCTATGTTAATTGGAAAGAAAACAATATACAAATTTTCAACTAAATATTGATGGTGAAGGTATTGAATTCATAGAACATTTTAAATACCTTGGGGTTTTTGTATCTATTAAATTTTGATGTACATTATGAGAAAGCTATAAACAAGAGTAGTAGTAGTAAACAGTTTCTATATGTCTGATTTCATATAGTAGAAAAAATATCTATAATACTATCATTCTTTCAAATTTCTTGTACACTTCGAAATTTTATATTTAGCTAATAATTCGATTTTTCAAAGACTGCAAATTTAATAAAACAGAATAACAATAAAAATAAATATACTCCAATTAGACTGCGTAGCAAATTAAAATGGCTCAATGCGAAAAATTTTATCAAATATCTTGTGAAAAATAATATATTTCCACCATGTCTAACTAAAACATCATCAAAAGCCGAGCATCATTTTCATAATACCAGAAATAAAAATGATTTCAATTTAATGTCGAAAAAGTATAATATACAGGGTGTCCGCAAAGTTGGGGTTTTCCTCTACACGACGTGTAGATCTTGAAAACATAAGCAATTTTTCTTAGTACCATATACACCAATGTCTTAAGGGAACCGAGATAAAGAGCACTGCAACATCAAAAATATCTGAATACCGTCCTGTAGCCGCGACCCGCCGCGATATCCCCGACAGGTACAAGGTCTCAACCCGACGGCAGAACTGGGTCGGGGTCAGTGTGTCAGGTTAGTATGCAACCTTCAACCGACGGTTACGGTCACGCATGTAGAGGTAATCGCGTAGACGAGAATCGCTCAACAAGCACTAGAGACGTGGCTAGAGAAGTGCAAGTATCAAAAACTAAAGTGTGGCAAACGCTGCGTGAAGAGAGGCTGTATCCGTTTCACGTCCAACGTGTACAAGCCCTTCAACCTGACGATTTTCCAGCAAGAGTGCGGTTTTGTGAGTGGTTGTTGCATCAACATGACAATAATCCGGACTTTTTGAAGTGCATATTGGTGACAGACGAATCTACGTTCACGCGTAATGGGGTGAATAACTTTCGCAACACTCATGTTTGGTCAGTAGAAAATCCGCTCGCTGTCCGTCGGGCACATTTTCAACAAACATTTTCGGTGAATGTTTGGGCTGGCATGGTGAACGGTATGCTCATTGGACCATTTATTCTCCCAAATCGATTGGACGGGATGCAATACCTAGACTTTTCACGCAACATTTTGCCTTCCTTGTTAGAAGATGTGCCATTAAGTGTAAGACAATCAATGTGGTTTCTGCGTCTGCTCGGTAGCGCTTCAGCTGAGTTCATTTTCTGTTGGAGCGGTATGATTTCGGGCAGAGACGTACTTAGCACTTCTTGTCAACTGGAGAGTGAGTACTTTTTCCTTTATTTTTTTTTACTTGGTCGCCCTCGTTTCTCTACACATTACTTTTGTTATTTCAAGGGTAGTTGTTTCTGAAAAGGAAAACCCCAACTTTGCGGACATCCTGTATGTTACAAATCTGTATTCCATCAAGAATTGATTGACTATAACAAAATAAATACAGGGAAAGACCAGAATACTTTGACAAAATTGAAGTCAAAATTGAGAAATACCTTGTCAAATCTACAATTATAGCTGGCCCAACATGTGCATCATGTGTCTTGAATTTACTAATTCTAAGTTGTTTATAATTATTTTGTTTATCTAGCCAAACTTTCTAAAGAAATCTTCCTATTACTACTACTTTCTCTCAGCGGTTCTACTCCCGCATTTTCAAGAAAAGGTATGCTGTATTTTTTACCACTCTGCCTGAATCACTATATCATTTCTCCAGGTTGATTGTAAAATTCAAAAAACTTCGCAACTCCGAACTGATCCAGCTGAATAACGAAGCGACGAATTTCCTTTTCCCCAAAAAAGAAGATTCCAGTTCGGACGACGAGGAGGAGCAAAATGGTGAAGACGGATCAGTGATCAACATCGAAAGCTCGACAGAAGACAGCGTGATATCCTGTCACGATCTGGACAGCAACGGGAAGATAAAGACTGAAGATGACGCGTCATTGGACAGCACCGCTTCATCGGCCACGAAGAAAAAACGGCGGAGAACTCAAGCCGAAGCTTTTATACTAGATAATCAGAAATACTATAAGTTCGAGACGCCGGGATCCAGGTTAGTACTTGATTTGTTTGGTGAAATTGGGGGTAATTTGGAAAGCTAGAAAAGTAGATGGCGGGAGTTCCGATTGAGGTCAAATGGTACTGCCACAGATGGTTCTAAGAGCATCCAAGATAGTACCATCTTTAGTCTATTTATATGTGGATTTCTGGTTTTACTTCGTAGGCCAACTGGAGTTTTGTAATCGCGAAAAAGTTATGTTTTTTGATGTTATATGATATGTACCTCACGAAAAACCAGTCTGTCTGTCGCTCTGTCATCTAATCTTGTAACCATCCATAATTTGAGAAGTACTGCTCGGATTTTAATAGAATTTTCACACACAGTTACAAAAAATAAATAAAACTTCGTTTTTTGACCTTTCAGAGGCTCCTGATCACTTTAGGAATTTTTTTGTAGGGGTTTAAACTTCGGTGTTGAGGGTTGTAGCGGTTAGGGAGTTGCATGCTCACCTAAGTGAACATATCTAATCACGATTCGATTTCGCCTTTTGAAACTACTCGACCTATACCTTTTCTTTGAAACATCTAACGAAGGTGTAGAAAGTATAGAGTCAATCTAAAAATGTCAGTAAATAAATACATTAATGATTTCCAAATTCCAAATATTGCAACAAATATAGCACAAAACGTCGATGAACTTAATTTATGTACACAAAATTCTGATGCACAATTTCGAATTTTTAATATGAACATAAGGAGTATAAAACACAACATTGATTACTTAAAAATACTACTCGACCAAATATGGTACAATTTTGATCTAATAGTTTTAACTGAAACGTGGCAAGTGGTTGCTTCAATCAGCAGGGATATGACACGCTGTATAAGTTTGGCACTTATAACCAAAACGATGGGGTGATAGTTTTTGTAAGAAATGAACTGCAATATAATCATGATACATTCACTTTCACTGATGGAATCAAAATTTTAAACATAATGATCCAAATTAACCACAACAAAATTGAGGTATCTGCAATTTATCGTCCGCCATGTTCAGAACCCCACGAGTTTTTGAAGAATATCGATTTTTTTTTCAAAATCAAAATAAGTTCATTTAAAGCAACATAGTTTCTTGGGAGATGTTAATATAAATATTTTGGACGATGATCCCATCACAAATGAATACTTGAATATCCTATCAAGTAACGGATTTCTGTCCTATATAAACCTACCTACAAGGTCCATCAGTGGCACATGTATAGATCACTGCTTTGTGAAAGACCTATCCAACAAAATTACTTGTATACCAATAATCCTAGAAAGCGATATTACTGACCACTTCTCCACTATTTTACTGATATCTTCAAATGAAAAACATTCTAACATTCCTACCGTTAATAACAACCAGGAAAATTACAAATTTTTTGTCGACAATTCAAAACTAATATCAAATGTCAAACAAGAATCCTGGGAACAATTATACTCTATAAATAATATAGACAAAGCAACGGGACAGTCCATAGAGAAAATAAAAAAACTAATAGATATTAGTACCAATAAAGTAATAATTAGTCACAAAGAGAAAAGCAGAAATGCCTGGATTACCAAAGGATTAATAACATCGGCAATAGAAAAAGAAAGACTATATAATGTAATGAAACTAACGCCAACTACAGAGAATACCGACTGCTACAACCAATATAAAAATAAATTTATAGGGCTTGTAAGCAAACCAAACGAAAACATTACCTAAATAAATTGAATAATAACTTAAATGTAGAAATGATCCTAAGCGGCTTTGGACAACTATTGATGAGATTACTGGGAAAACAAAATTTAAAGAGTGTGTCACTGAGTTAAATACAACATCGGGAACAGTATTAAAAAACACTCAACAGATATGCGATGAATTTGTACAATTCTTTACTGACATAGGCGAAAATTTAGCAAGTAATATACAAGCAAATGTACAAAATACTCAGCCTCCAAAAAGAACTTTGAACTCATTTATTTTGGATAAAGTCGAGCAATGTGAAGTATACACCACTGTTATGTCCTTAAAAAATCGGAAAAGTCCTATTCGATGGTATTAAAAGCGAGCATTTGAAAATTATAGCTGAGGACATAACAGAACCACTCACTTACCTAATCAACAAATGCTTTGAATCTGGCATATATCCCTCAATTTTAACAAATGGTAATATAATACCGATACATAAATCAGGAACAAAAACAGATGTTAACAACTATAGACCAATATCAATAATATCCAGTGTAGCAAAGGTTTTTGAAAAAGTTTTATCTACTAGAATGATTCGATACCTTACAAAATTCAAAATTTTAAGTGAAAATCAATATGGATTTACAGAAGGGAAGGCTACATCGGACGCAATAACTAAAATTGTAAATCAAATACATCAAAATATTGATAACAGAATCCCTTCAATCTGCATTTTTGTTGATTTAAAGAAAGCTTTCGACACAGTTAATCACAAATTATTATTAGAAGCATTGGAGAGAATTGGTTTCAGAGGAAACGCGTACTCACTGATCGAAAATTATTTGTCAAATCGCCCACAATCTATGCAGATATCAGGATCATTCAGTAAAGAAATGTATATTAAGTGTGGTGTCCCACAAGGAACTGTTTTAGGTCCGCTGTTATTCAATATACAGGGTGTCCCAGAAGTCGACGTCAAGCCGAAACCGGGTGATAGGCAAAGTCATAACAGCTATCAGAAAAATATTTAAAAAAAATTTTATGTATGTGTTTTGAAAATTATAGGTCTTTGAAAAAAATATAGAAATTTCACACCCTACGGCAGTCTGTCAACTCCTGTTACTACAAATATTAACTTTTTTTGGATTTTATTTTTACAATGTAATGATGAATAATGCATCTTCAAACTGGTGTCTCAACCTTACTGCCAACTTTTCTCGTTCAGGAAAAATTGCCACTTATTTCCCAACCAAGTATTCCAAAGTAAAACTTTGCTCAACTTTAACTGCCTGTACTGGATACAAATGTACTACGAGAGTTTGGCAAGTAACCTTAAAAGTTGGCGCATTTAATAAGGATTCCAAAATGGTATAACACTTAGAAGATTACTCATTAACTTATGTACAATTTTTATTTGAAGAAAAACTGATGAAAAATTTTCAAAATTTCCTAATTAAACAGCGATTATGAAAACGCACAAGGACCATTAAGGATAACTGTTTGCACAACAGTGGGCGTCAAAATGCTGCTGATGATGATTTACCTTTACAGCAAATGCTCAAACTGTTATCCTTCAGCCGCAATACACGCTCGACATCTTAAAAAAGATCGGGTTATTACACGAGCGAATCCACGGTTATTAACAAACTCAGCTGCTTCCAATAGTCTTTGCCGTAGCTCAGCTACATTTTGAATCGGCTTGAAATACACTTTTTCTTTTACAGTTCCCCAGTAAAAAAAATCTAACGGATTCAAATCTGGTGACCGGGCTGGCCACGGTATTGTACCAGACCGCCCTATCCATCTGCCTGGAAAGTTTTGATCGAGATACTCTCTCACTGAGAGTGCATAGTGCGCTGGGCAGCCATCATGCTGAAACCACATGTCCCTGTAAACACTCAGTTGGACGTCCTCCAATAAATTTTCTAAATGATTTTGCAAAAAACCTAAGATTTATCTTCTCTCATCAAATGTGGGTTTGCTACGTGCCACTCGTGTAAGTTATGCAGGTTCATGTACCCATCTTTCTTAAATGTGGTCTCGTCTGACCATAAAATTTTTTCAAAGAACCCTGTATCTTTCTAACATTGTGCGACAAATAGCAACTCGGGGCTCATAATCCCGGGGCAGAAGAGCTTGAACACGCTGTACGTGGTATGGATGAAGCACGTTTTTTTGCAAGATTCTATGGGCTGTACATTTGGGCACACCTGTTTTTAGTTCTATTGCACGCACTGAAGTACTCGGGTCTTCTTCGATAGCTTCTAGCACCACGTCTTCGTAAGGAAGGAAAGACCTTCCCTCACCGTGTGATTGGTTTGGTAGTTGGCCCTCTGAGAGCAGTAAGCGGTGCACATTTGTGAACACTCGATGATCTGGAAGACGAGCTGCATTCGGGTAGCCCTCACAGTAAAGTCTCGCTGCAGCACTAGCGTTGCAACTGCATTCCTCATAAATGAGGTGCATGTAAGCATATTCTTGTACGGTGTACACGGACATAGCGGCACTGCACAATCACACTATCAAAGATAGTCTAAAGAAAGCAAATGTTGTTTTGAAGAGCAATTAAACAGTCCAAATCCAAATCACAAGCGATCAACAGTCCAGTTCACGAATCCAAAATTAGTAACAGTACGAAATCAACAAGCACGAACATGTAAAGATGCGCAGTAAACGAAGGAGTACTGATCGGTATCAAAGTGTGCAATAGCAAGTAAGTGATATGCTTTATCCATACCACATACAGCGTGTTCAACCTCTCCTGCCCCGGGATTATGAGCCTCGAGTTGCTTTCTGTCGCACAATGTTAGAAAGGCACAGGAAAGATCCACAGTTCTTTGAAAAAATGTTATGGTCTGATGAGACCACATTTAAGTACATGAACCTGCATAATTTACACGAGTCGCACGTAGCAAACCCACATTTGATGAGAGAAGATAAATCTCAATATCGCTTCAAGATAAACCATTGGACAGGAATTTTAAATGGTAAAATAATCGGTCCGTTTGAGTTCCCAGAGACTTTGACTGCTGGAGTATATTTGGATTTTTTGAAAAATCATGTACAAAATTTATTGGTGGACGTGCCACTGAGTATTTACAGGGACATGTGGTTTCAGCATGATAGCTGCCCAGCACACTATGCACTCTCAGTGAGAGAGTATCTCGATCAAAACTTTCCAGGTAGATGGATAGGGCGGTCTGGTACAATACCGTGGCCAGCCCGGTTACCAGATTTGAATCCGTTAGATTTTTTTTACTGGGGAACTGTAAAAGAAAAAGTGTATTTCAAGCCGATTCAAAATGTAGCTGAGCTACGGCAAAGACTATTGGAAGCAGCTGAGTTTGTTAATAACCGTGGATTCGCTCGTTTAATAACCCGATCTTTTTTAAGATGTCGAGCGTGTATTGCGGCTGAAGGATAACAGTTTGAGCATTTGCTGTAAAGGTAAATCATCATCAGCAGCATTTTGACGCCCACTGTTGTGCAAACAGTTATCCTTAATGGTCCTTGTGCGTTTTCATAATCGCTGTTTAATTAGGAAATTTTGAAAAATTTTCATCAGTTTTTCTTCAAATAAAAATTGTACATAAGTTAATGAGTAATCTTCTAAGTGTTATACCATTTTGGAATCCTTATTAAATGCGCCAACTTTTAAGGTTACTTGCCAAACTCTCGTAGTACATTTGTATCCAGTACAGGCAGTTAAAGTTGAGCAAAGTTTTACTTTGGAATACTTGGTTGGGAAATAAGTGGCAATTTTTCCTGAACGAGAAAAGTTGGCAGTAAGGTTGAGACACCAGTTTGAAGATGCATTATTCATCATTACATTGTAAAAATAAAATCCAAAAAAAGTTAATATTTGTAGTAACAGGAGTTGACAGACTGCCGTAGGGTGTGAAATTTCTATATTTTTTTCAAAGACCTATAATTTTCAAAACACATACATAAAATTTTTTTTAAATATTTTTCTGATAGCTGTTATGACTTTGCCTATCACCCGGTTTCGGCTTGACGTCGACTTCTGGGACACCCTGTATATTTAAATGATATTTTCCAAATTAATTGTGTTGGCAAAACAACTAGTTTTGCAGATGATACTGCAATATTATATGAAGGTACTGACTGGTCTGATCTGAAAAATGTAATTGAAAATGATTTTATCAAAATTATTCGGTGGTTTAACAGTAGAAAATTAAGCATTAACTACTCTAAAACACATTTTTTACCATTTGGATCTTATGCTAGACATCTGCCAAATTACACAAATTTCTCCTTCAACATTAATGATCAAAAAATGCAAATTAATAGAGTGCCCAACATAAAATACCTTGGAGTGGTCTTGGATCCTCACTTACGATGGGACATCCATGTCAATTATATTTTAAAGAAAGTTAGATTTGTATCCTACAAAATTAAATACCTTGGGAATATATTGACAGAAAAATATCTTCGAACATTATACCATGCACTGATTGAGCCTCATCTCACATATGGTATATTAGCATGGGGAGCTGCATGTTCCTCACATATCTATAATTTAGATGTTTTTCAAAAAAGTATTCTAAAAATCATATTTAAAAAAACCGAATCTTTATCCCACTGAAAAATTATACGCAGATGTTCGAATGTATGATATAAGACAGCTTTATTTCTTACACAGTATCACTCATTACCATAAATTTGTAAACACCGACCAAAAAATTAAACAAAATCATTATACCAGGTACAAAATTCGTGGCACAGTAGTTCCTCAACCGCATAAATCTATAATGCAGCGATCATATCTCTATTTAGCGCCTAAATTTTATGAAATTATACCTAAAGACTTAAAAGATTTACGTTTCGGAAATTGTTTCAAAAGAAACTTAAAAAAGTGGCTACATTCTATATCTAGGACTGAAATTCATAAACTCATAAATACGAACATCAACTAAATACATAATCTACTGTAGCTAATTTTTGTCCTTTTTTGTCATTTGCATTCTACAGTTTCAACTTAAATTATTGGTCCATGTACAGGTGATGCCTTCTATTTTGCCTGTTTTGATTTTATATTTATTTACTCATATTGTTTGTTATCTTTGTACATTGAGTGAATAAAAAAAATATTATTATAATCTAATTGACTTTTAAATGGAATTAATACGACCGCTGAGACGCTTGAATCTGAACATCCGAATACAACGTACTGTTGGAGATCTTCTCAGAGAATACTTTTCACCTGGATATTTTTTTAAAACTTCTCGTCGACATTCTCTTAAATGAACTTCCAAAATTGACAGAAAAAAGTTCTTCCAGGTTACGGTATCACGGTTCCTACCTGCCGTCTATCGGGAGGTCACCCAGCCACGTGGGTGCCGACAAACCGACGGATTCTACAAGCGGGAAGATGTCGATGGAATCCAAAGTGAAAGTGGACAGTTACAAGTTTTCTTTCGAAAAGGAACCTAAAAATAGTGCTGTGATGGAGGCGTTCAGGCGACAGGATGCTGGACGGCAGAAATATACGTATTTTAGTGATAGCCGTAAGTAGCGCTTAAAACCAATAATTAAAAAATGTTTTTTTATTACGTACGCGACTCCGCTCGCAGGGAAGAAGTGTAAAGTATACTTCGTTTCGCATTGGTGTGAAGGAGATTGGTTTCAAAGAAAGAAATGCAATATTCAGAGTAATGCAACAGTTGCTTTGACGACGAACATTTTTAATCCAACATTTTAATGCAACATTAAACAAATTTTAATGTTTTGTTTTTTTAAATCTTTGACAAAAAGTAAGGATTTTACTTAAACATTTATCTGATCTTAATATGACCTTCAAAGTAATGGTCATGTTAATTGGCAAGGATACAGTAATGGACAAAAGTATATAGACAAATTAATATTGTGCTGTATTTCTTTTTTAACTTGTTTTATTAATACACCAACCTGTATACATAATTCGTTATAGCATAATACTCACTTATACATAAATAAATTCATTGGACTCCGTACAATAAAAAAATAATTGTAAAAAACTGGAACTATGAAGGACAAAAATTTATAGACAAAGCAAAACAATTATAGAAAAAAGAAGCAAAGTTCATTGAATTATAGAAAACCAACCATGTTTGTGTTAATATTTTGTAGCATAACCATTATTATCAATCACCGCCTGGCATCGTCTCGGCATATATTGTAGAAGTTTCTTGATACAACAATGTTTTCAGACGTCTGTTGGGATATATTGCCAAATATTTTTTACATAATCAAATAAATCATAAATATTTTTAAACGTTTTTCTTGTATTTTAACATGCTCCCAGAGATGTTCTATAGGGTTTAGGTCCGGGGATTGCGAAGGCCATGTAAAAACATTAACAGTCTTTAGTCTTAACCAGTCCTTTACGAATTTTGAGGTATGCTTGGGGTCATTATCTTGCTGGAATGTCCATCGTAAAGGCATTTCTTCTTCAGCAAAAGGAGCATCTGTTCACTAAGAATGTCTCTGTAAAGTTTTTGATCCATTTTCTAACAATTTTAAGAATTGGACCCGTTCCAAAACTAGAAATACAGCCCCAGACCATGATTTTGCCTCCACTGCTTAAGTGTTGCCAACTGATACTTTTTGTCGAATCTTTTTCGTATTGCACGTCTTACATACCGTACCGTCAGATCCAAACTGTAAAACTGTATTCCATTGTTGTTCTGTTCAAGTTAGATTAGTTTTAGCAAATTCAAGCCATCAATCCTTTTTTAATTGAGAGGCACTGCCACTGGACGCCGACCAAGAAGCTCAAAATCCACCAAGCGTCTCTGCACTGTTTTGACAGAAAGATTCTCGACACCCTCTTCTACAATTCTTTTGAAAACATGTGTAGCGATCCAAAACATAATCAGCTTTTTTCGGTCTTCCGCACCTGGGCCGCGTTGCTGTTGATCCGTGTTCTTGATATTTACTAATAATTTTCTAAATCGTCCCTTTGTTCATTTTTAATCTTTGAGAAATGTCAACATTTCTGACTCCACTTCTAAATGATCCAATTACTTTGTCTCTTAAATCTGTTGAAAATTCGTTTACTTTTGTCATTCTCACTGATGTTAATATTTACCGCACGCAATATCAGAGTATCGCAGAACGAATAAATACGGCAAAACTGAAATGTTTCCACACTTTTGTCGTTACAAAAACTGTGGTATTTGAAAAAACGCATGTTTTTATTTTCAGAGAATTCGAGATAGATAAACCAAAGGTTGACTTTTATATTTGTTATCTGTTCCTTCACAATTTAAATTTAGGCATATGAAATAGTTCATAATAATGTTAATATTTGTTTTCAAACTTTTGTCCGCTACTGTATATCTTACTTCGTTTCTCTTGTTCCTTCACAATTTAAATTTAGGCATATGAAATAGTTCATAATAATGTTAATATTTGTTTCCAAACTTTTGTCCGCTACTGTATATCTTACTTTATTTCTCTATAGATTTTTTTAGTCCTATCAGTTTATTATAACTTATGTTATATGTATTTTGTGTCACAATGATATCCACATATAAGGATATTTTCCTTTTGTGGAATATCAATTTATTCACAATTTGTAATTGATTATCGAATTTTTGTCTAATTATAAATTCGCAATAACAACGTCCTATTCTTTCCAGCGTTCTGGGACCCATTCATAATGCCCTACCAAATGCCGTACCTGACCCCTCTAGACCCGCGCGCATGCCGCGCCTACTATCGCGAGCTCAAGCGATGCATCCAGGAGGCGGTCGCGAACGCGAAAGCCGCCTCCGCATCTCCATCGGGGGCGGCAGAGGAGGCCGTCGAATCTTCGAACGCGCCGACCGATTGCTCGGCATCAGTGGCGTCGTTTTCCGGCGATGTTGTCGCGCTGCAGGATGAGGACAGCAAGACGAGTGTCGGTACGACGTTGAGTTCGACAGAGAGCGCGCAGGAAGAGGAGTCAACCGCAGCTGCTGGGGCGAGTAGTACAACCGTGGTATGTTGATATTTTATTTCTATCATTCTATATACAGGGTGTTCCTTAATGATATGCGAATATTTAAGGGTGTGAATCTACATGAAAAATTAATGTTAGTTTGCTTTATAAACTATGGTCCAAAAACTCGGGGTGTTGAAGTTTTAGGAAAATAATAGAAATTAATTAATATTTTCAGAACCACTTCAGATATTTCACTATTTAGTACGTAGTGAAAGTTAATAAAGTTGCATATTTATTTTTGAACCAGCTCCTTCAGTCAGGTGACAGATCAAGCTGAAAATTTAATCATTTTACTAGTAAGGGACACTGAACATATATGTATCCCAAAAATTATTAAAACCTTCCTTCCTTTTTTGTCACTCAGTGTATATGATTATACACTGGACAATCACAATCTTGACAGAGTATATGAAGCAAAACATTACTTCAGATCTGCCATTTTCAAGACACTTAAATCAACTAGTTAAATCAGCTTCACGTATGTTTGGATTCATTGTTAGAAATTGCACATCTTTACTAAGACAAAATCATTAAATGTATTTTACTTCGGTTAGAAGTTTACTTGGATATGGTTGCATCATCTGGTCTCCTTTATATGCTACATACACCGAAAACCAAATTTGTCTGACGACTTGAGTTCAATTTGTATGACAGATGAGTGTGTTTAGGCACATATGCTAGAAAGAGATAGAAGCCTGCTAGATAGCGAAGCTCATCGTTGCCAATATTACACCAGTTCCTTGAATTAATTCTAAATTGAATATTAAAACACTAAGTCGCATCAAAATTGAAATAAATAATTCTAATCAAAATGAAAACAAAATATCGAATTAAATGTTTGAACAGGCTTCCTTCTTGGGTTTCTTGTGTAAATATTGGCAACACGGCTTTAAGAAGTTTGGATGTATTTTTGCAAAATATATTATCACCTACTACATTCTTGGATCTCCAAAATCTTCTAGGGCAAACGTAAGAAAAGAAGTAGGCGCACCAATGCAGACCTATTACAAGATCTCAGCAGCGGTAAGAATCCCAGGAAAAGTCCAAGACAACACGCATCGACCTTAGCAATATTGAGTAGCTTTTTACAGCAGAGAAAACGGAGGTCGAGGAACAGAGACGGCGAAATGCAGAGTGCTCCTCTGCCTACAATCACCGAAGGTTCGACATTTTATACAATTATGGTTATTAGCTTGCTGTTGTTTTCTAGACCACATTGTTTTCTGGACCACATATCGATAGATCATTGAAGCTTTGCTAAGTTTAAGTGAATTGTAGATGGGAGTTATAGAGATACTGGGTTTTAGAGGAACACCACAATTCTTGATGATGAATTACGCGTAAACTGTTGTATCTCATATGTATGGTGTTCCACAGGAAACGGTATTTGGTTCTCTTCTATTTAACCCATATCTTAATTTGGGATAAGAAAAATACTTGGTTTTCCGTATATTTCGGACAATCTGAATAGACGAACTTTTTGTCTTTTCAGAAACTCCCAAGGCAGAACCACCAACAGAAACTCCGTCTCAGGAAGTACCGGTCCAGGTTGAAGCTCAAAGCTCTTCTGTACCGACCAAAACCCCACCAAGGACTCCTCGTAAACAAGCAAAACCGAAAATTGACTATTTCTCTATAGCTCAAAGTATAGACGATGAACTAGACACCGCTCTTAAGGACGAGAACTTGGCAATGCTAGAGGTAAATGAGACGTATTAAATGCTGTTTTTTTGTTAATAAATTATTTGTACTTTTTCTGGAAAATCAATGTTTCTGAAGTATTCCCAAACAATGTCGCGTTAAGTCTAGATGTCGATCGATCTTTAAACGCCTATGTGGTGGTGGTCCGATCTTGTCCGGCTTCTTAGACACGGATTCGGGTATTCAGAGGCGCTGGAAAACTAGTTTTCTGCTATCATACGTAGGAGTCGGCAGTATCAGGATTGGCGAAGCTACTCAGCTGACGTGTCATATTTGTTTTCCGCAAATCACAATTAAGTATTTTTTATAATCCCCATCATTCCAAATTGTAAGAGGCGCCATGCAAAACCACCACGGCTTGTGGGTAGGCTTTCCCACTCCCAAAAAAGGACATCCAAAACGACAAGCGAGCATGAGGTTATCTGTCGTTTTTTTTTTCAAGTACCAGATACGTCACCCATTTAATTGTGCAATCTAAAACGATGCAGATACATTGTTTATGGACCTGAAATCCGAGAAATAGTACTTCGACATTCAAAGGGAACATGTTGTTTGTACAGTGAGAAAATGATATAAGACAACAGTTTGGCCTTGAGATGGTGAAGTAAAACTGTTCACTGACATGGTATATGCAGTTATTATACAGGGTGTTTCAGTTTATTGTTGCATAACTTTAAGATTCGATAGAACTTTTAAAATTAATGCATAAAGTCTATATAAAAAATTGCATTTTTATAAAACTTACAAAAAAAACAGGTAAAAGAAACTAAATTTCGTGCATTCACAATTGCAAAAAAACGTTTCAGGTTTCAACAGACAACAAAACTAACTGCCAACTAATTGACGTTTAACCTTATTCTGCTTTCAATTTCAAAAATATTTGCAGGCACAGCCTACTTCTAAAAATTATCGAGATACTGACTTTTTAACATTATTTTATCATAAATAATTAAAAATGCATCGAACCTTAAAAATCGAAATATCTCAAAAACGGCTAACTATAACGAAAACTCACAGGAGAGCTTTTTTATGTTGAAAAGTGCGAAGAATCAGTATTTTTATTCAAAAAGCAAAAAATTGCACTAAGAAAAAATTTTCGGTCATTTTAATACACTACAGGTACAGTAGAGAGCGCCCTCTAGCGGCTACAGTAAAACTATGCCCATGGTTCGTTTTGTCGTACCAAAAAACCCTTGTATACCAATTTTCACTGTTATACATCAAATATTGTTCGAAATATTTAAAAAAAACTATTTTAGAAAGTAAATTTAAACACCCTGTATTTCGAAAGCCACGCATTTTTCGACCCATGTTTATATAGACTTTATGCATTAATTTTAAAAGTTCTATCGAATCTTAAAGTTATGCAACAATAAACTGAAACACCCTGTATGAGTTTTCTAACAATTATTCCAAATAATGAGGGATACACTTCTGTTTTCATCAGTTCAGACGATATTTTATACATAATAGATACCTTTTATTAGGGTTTCCAGATGTCCTTGTTTCAGGAGAATAGTCGTCTTTTTTAGTATCAGAGTTGAAAGCAGAACAGAGGGTGTATTGATGAGGAAGAAAACAAACTCATTCAAGTATTACGTAAGCCTTAAAGGGGGCGGGAGGGTATTCGCTTAGCTTATTCTTGATGTCATCGGGGATGAGGGGTCTGGACGGTGATTACGTCAGCAATATTTATTTTTTAAATGTTTCGGATTTTCTACAAAAATTAGTTGATTTTGGTTTGAACACATATGGCAACCTTCAGAGATTCCCCAAATATGGATAAAATATGCTTACTCACTTAGAACTTTAGCTACAAATGCTGATGGTATAAATTTGTAGAGTGCAGAATGTGTCCCCCTTATCGAGAACTGGCTAGTTTGATACTAGTTCATGACCATTTTGGGTTTCTTTTGAATAGACGCAGCGTTACAATGAACGAACATTTAGAAAAATCCTATTTCGGAAATGTATTATCAGAGGTATGGAATGCAATGGAAATTGACGGTTTTCATGTTACTGCAAAGTATGTGGGATTGGGCGAGCCACATCTTCTTCATTTTCCAGGCATTAAATGATATTGCGCGTAAAATTCAAAATGTTTACGTAAGCATATAAGGGGGAGGTAAGAGATTTGCTTACTTTTGCTGACATGGGTAGGGGGGGAGTGAGAATTGTAAAAAATCTGCTTAAATAATACTTGCATGACCCCTTAGCTTCACTACTGTCGAATTACCACGATTCACTGTGGTCATGAAAACTCTTTTTTTTTTCGTCGGCATTCGTTATTTGCTGTCGCTGTCAAAAATAACACGTAATTTCTGTAGCACTAACAACTATCTGATATTATTTTAATTTTTTTTATTCGTTTAGGCTGATTTAGAGCGACTAGGTCAATTACAAGAAGAAGAAAAAGATTTTGGAGTGGATTTCCACGCGTGTAGGATAAATATTACGGAAATAATGCAATTGTATGAGGAGGAGAAGAAAAAGGAGACTGTTAGAAGTTGTAGAAAGTTTTTCAACAATAACCAACCTTTGGTGCCACCTGGGAAGAAACATAGTAAGAAAAGGAGGATGAACTTGACGGGGTGGCCAAATAAAATCAAAAGGTATATAAGGTATATTTTTCTGACCACAAGGTGAAAACACATATGTTGGAATGGCTTTTTACTAACGTTTCGGCCACCTTAGTGGCCATTTTCGTTTTTCAAATTTTGAGTTTTCAACAGTTCCCAACTCATCTCCTTTCCGTTATCCGCGCCGCAGCTGACTGAAGAAAATGGGTAGAAAACGATGCACGTGTGATTCCTTTGTACGTCGGCAGATTGTACGAGCCCCTTCCCACTTCAGTTGGCCCACTTCAAGATTTGTACCAAAATGTGTCTTTATAAACTAAACATGACGAAACTATTTACTTC